>VWPU01013704.1:0-120736 GCA_013398955.1 Callaeas wilsoni
GCCCCGCTGCCCTCCCGGCTCCGCACCGGCGGGAAGGAGGTAGCTCGGGAGGGAGGAGCGGCGCGGGAGCAGCGGCAGCGGCGTAAGTCGGGGAACGGGGCGCGGAGCGGGAGGGCCGCCACCGCCGGGCTGCGCGTCCGGGACGCGGCGCTGCCCCTCCTGACCTGCGGAGCGGTGACAGGGCCGCAGCGGGCCCGCTCGGGGGTCGGGGACGGAGGGGGCGCATTTCGGGGTTGCCAGAGGGAGTACCCATTAATGATCGTGCTCGGCTGCTCGGGAGGTTCATTCCTGACCTATCGGTGAGAACGACTCGGGGTGTTTTTACATCACTGAAATTCTTAGCTGAAATTCGCCCCTATATCGGTTTAAATTTCCGTCGCAGTGTATTTTGGCACACCTGATTTTATGCCCTTGCTTTGGAAGCAGAAGGCATACCCAGCCTACATCCCCCCCGAAACAGGCTGCGCTCCTTTTTGTGCGGTTTGTCCCCTTTCGCCGCGCCTTTCTGCGTGGGGCTAAGAATAACCGTGCGCTTGAGTGCGCTGCTCCCTGCCCGGCTGGGGCTGCGGCTGCGGCTGGACCGAGGGCAAGCGCGGCGCTGGGGGCAAGTCAGTGCCCGGTGTGATGCTGGTTGTCGAGCTAAGAGTTCAGGTCGGGGAGTCAAATTTGAGAATTTGGGTTGGGTTGCTGATGAAGAAATGCGGGCTGCAGATTAATAAGAAGGACTTGATTTATTTTCAGTTGAAATTTAAAAGAGACCGAAATAGAGGAAGTATTTAATTTAGGACGTGCTTCACTGTAGATTGTTGCTATGTTTTAAAAATAGGAAGAAGGTTTATTATGAAATGTTTAATGTAAAAAATACGATCCTGATCTCATACATAGACCACTCTTTTCAGTTATATATAGGCTGTAAGGATGTAACATTGTTCAGGAAAGTGTAGATAAAAAAATCAGAAGGTTTAAGGCATGAAAATCTAAAGCTGAACAATTCTTTAGATACACTCTACCAGAAATCTTATAATCCACGTGCCGTGGCTCAGATGTTTAGAGGAATGACAGAGATACCAAAAAAGGCATCATGATACTCAGCGCAATTCTAGAAGCAGAATTTTCTCCTTCCCTACAGAAAAGGAAAGCACATTTCTGGAAGCAAGAAGTGACAGATGTGGCATCTCAGCAGCTGGCTAAACATAAAAGCATGTATCAGCAGGTGATTACTGTTGCAAGGATTTATTTTTAAAGTGTCTTGTACTGAAAGGCTTCAGCCTTTTTTAGCATTAGGATTGAGATTTACTTGCACTCTATGGCATGTTAAAAATAGTCTTTCAGCAGAAACATTCAGAAAAGCAAGGGAAAACTCCTATGTTCAGGGCACTCCTTGCTTTGAACATTTGTTTTGCATTACACCATGCGAAGGAGAGGAACTGAGCAGGTTCTTTGGTCCGTAGGATAGCACTGAAGGGAATGATTTTTCCTGGCCTCAGCATAAGCCAGCGGTATCTGGGAAGGAAACAATGAGGCCTATCTTCTCCTTAGATTAAAGATAATAAGTTACTGTTCTCTGGGGAGCACCTTGTACATCCACAGAAGTAAAAATAAGGCTGCAGAAACTACCTCAGTGGTTCTGCCTCTCTTCTGTGATTGGTAAAGCCAGCCTGAATCACCAGGAGGTGGCCTGGGTGAATTTTAGAAAGGAAAGAGATGGATATCACCTAAGAGGCAGCCCAGAGCCACTCTTTCCCTGAGGCAGCGGCAGCATCGTGGGTCTGCACCACCCCTATTTGACTGCTGTGGCTAAATGTCACATTGACTTGAAAGACAAATCTAAAACTGTTCCAAACCACTTATATCAGCTTTACTGTAACCAACAAAAGCCACAGTTCATGGCAGAACATGTTTTGCTCTCAGCTTTTCATAATTAGGTAGGCTGCTTTGGTTTATAGTCTTTTGAGTTAGATGGCTTCTTCTATAAGAAATTCTGGTACTCTGCCCAAGTTTTGAGAAATATTTTGGGGCAGAAAAGGGAACTTGCATTTAAAAAAATTTCTTTCTTTCATGCAGAATTTGCCATCAGGTTCTCCTTTACTTCTTGCCAATGAGGCTGTGTGTGTCCCAGGGGCTCAGCAATGCTCTCTGACCAGTTCTTCCTCCTGTTCCTCACCCTAGTGAACAGAATTGCTGTGGATCAGATCACCTGATCGCTGTTTGGCCTTTCATAATGATGTAAAACACCACAGGCTTTCACCCTCCTGCATGCAAATTTTGCTTTCTGGAAACAAAGACAGAAAACCATCACTTCTTTTTTTCTTCCCCCCCCCCCCCCCCCCCNTCACGTCAGAGTAAATACATTTTCTCAAGATCTGAACCATTTCATGGAGACCTCTCCTTCCCCCAGTGGTAAAACTGAACCCAATAGCCAGGGTATCTCCATGTGTGCAGTGCTTACAGGGAAGGCAGTTGGCTGAAAGTGTTGTTTGTTTGCGTGATGCAAGGTGAATTTCCCTAGTAACTTTAAGCCTGAACTTAAACGAGGATGTGGGAAGAATTCTGTTCAGGTATGGGGTGGAGGACTGTTTTTAGATGATTTCCTCTCACTACGAAGCAGACCTGTTAGTAGTCAGTGAAAGCGGCTCGAGGGTGCTAAGGGATGTGTCTGGGTGGGGCAGTGAGAGCAGATTTGAACTATCGCCTGCAGAGTACAGGCTCTTCTGCAGAGTGCAGTACATCCTGTGTGAAGCAGGATGGCAGAGTGAAGTGCGGCCACTCAGTAGGAGCTCAGGTAGAGCTCATGCTGAAGAAGAGACACAGTTCTAGTGCTGTGTTAAAATAAGAATTATTTCTAGATTACATTCATGCATATAAGCATTGCTTACAATATTTTACAATGTTCTGTATTTACACTCATAATTTACATTCCTAATGTTAGTGAGCAACGATGTTGATCCAGCATGGTGACTGCTGGGAAGGTGAGTCTGATGGGAGCAGCTGGAACTGGGTAACAAGACTAACTTCCTCATAGTTCAAGGGTTAAATCAAGACCCAGTAAAGCCTCAGAAAACACACTGCCAAGATAAAATGAGGTGATTACGAGTGGACAAAGTTGGCCAGGGTAACAAGATATATTTATACCTTTACTTAATTTCATTGATATTTGTGGAATAAATAGTCAAGTATAGAAACAAACATCAGTCTTATGGTTTTACCACTAGTCAAGTCTACAAGAGCATAGTTAGTCAATAATCTTTGTAAGCAACTGTGAGATTTTTCTTTTCAGAGGCTAGCAAACTGCTGAATGTATTTTACTCCTTTTTGTGTTGTGCTTTTGTCTTTTAAAGAGGCAAGATAAGCCACTTGCAAGCCATTTGCAGGCTGAGCCTACAGTCAAGTAGCACTTTTAGTGCCTGAAGCTCTGAAAATGTGAGAGTCGTTTTTGAATGCTCAAACTAAATTGTATTGTCATGATCTTAGTAGCTTTTAATGCAAGACCATTTTACTGAAATGTATATTTAGCACAAGTAATTTGAATTACAGTTATACTTATCTTTGAAATTAGCGAGTTGTGCAATACTCTTAAAACTTGATGACCTAGCATCTCATGAATGCCAGGGAGCCACATTAAGGGTTTCAACCCCCACTATGTGTGGTAAAACAACAACATACAACTTAACTATGTAAATGTTGTGTTCATGCTGTTTTTACTTGCACTGAATAATAGAAAAAAGCTCACCAAATCTGAAACACTTCTTTGATTTCTATCATAAAGGTCACCGGGGAACATGTTAGATAAGAAATTAAATGGACTGATACTGTGAGTTTTTGTGCTGGGTCTCATTCTGAACGAGCTAAGTGAACTTTTCTGTGGTTACATGTAAACAGCAGCTGACCTTCTGTAGAGATACAAGAGCTGATGACAAGCTGAGACTAGGTACGGCTTGCTTAGTCAGGTCTGCAAGCTTGTTTAGGTGCATTTACATGGCAATTAATTTTTTTAAAGTCATCTGTAAGAACTTTCTAAAAATAAATACTATTTCATATCTTTGCTTGGAAGATCTAAAATGTAGGGCTTGGTGCATTTTTTTGGTGTCCCTTTGAAATACCAGATGTTTCAAGTCCCTTTCTCACTGTTTTGCTATAGAAATTTTGTGCGTATCTGAGGGTTTGTGTTGTGCCTTAAACAAAGGAAACAGGTGTTGAGTCTTTATTCCAAATGTGGGGTTTTTGCTATTAGAATATTAGGCACTAGCATAAAAATAGTAAATAAAAGCAAACTGTTAGCCGGAAAAGTCTTTTTTTCCCCCTGTTAACTTTTTAAGAAATCTGTACAGTATAACATTAAAGTCAAGCAAACCCAAAACCCTGAAGTCTGTTATTCTGGCAAAAGCAAGTATCTGTAAGTTGGCAAAAGCCTGTAGAAAATGGTGATACATATGTAAGTGCATTATGGTCGTGTAATTTCTCACAGCCCTCTTGCCTTACGTAGTATGTGGGGTGAATTAGGTAAGAAGTAGCAAAAAAGGAGGATCTGTTTGAAATTCTGGGCTAAAGCTGAAGCTCCTGCTCTGTCATAGTCCTTTTGGGTGGTGCAGATGGTGAAGGAACCAAATAATGATTGCACAAGTAATGTAATCTTGGGATGTTCTACCTTTGTGCTCTCTGAGTTTGTAACCTTAGTGCTCTACATATGATATTTCTAATTATGGGGTTCATAATTTTCAGTGATACTCTGCAAGGAAGATCAAAGGTGCTTTGCTGCCACCACAGTCAGCATCTCTGAAGCCTTTCTGCAAAGAGGTTGTGAAACCAGCTTTCTAGCCAGCAGAGCTCTCAGTCATCATCTTCACCAGGAGAAATCCTGATCCCTGTAAGAGTATAAATAATAAACCTTTAGTGAAGAAGAGGCTGATGGATCTTGTTGCTTTGATAAACACTTTCTCTGTTTCTCCTCTTCGAGTAAAGTTCCTTAACTTCTTTATAAGAAGGTGGTGTTCTCAAACTATACGAGTAGGTCAGTTCCTGTGTAGTAGACAGGTTTTTTTGTGTGGGTCTTTTTTCTAGTACTTGAGTGATGCATTAGTAACAAGTGATGTACAGGAACATAATGCCATTGTTGCTGGGGACTATTGCGCCATATTTATTTTCTTGCACTTTTTTGTTTATTTTTCTCATATTTAATTTATATTCTCAAGAAATATATGACAGCACTTATGGACTCTTCTCATTCAGAAAGCTTTTGAATTCTTCCAAAAAATCAATACTTAGGTAATTTTGAACCTTAAAAATAATTTATGATGCCAGAACAATTTTTTTAATGTTCTTTGTTCTAATACTTCCTAAATCTAACCTTTTATATTTTATCCATCAAGATATTTTGATCAGAAATAAGTTCCATTCTTTATTCTTTCTTATGTGTATCTCTAGTCCTACCTAAGTAAAGCCTTGTGTATGTTTACATACATCTTTTTCATGAAGGCCTATGTATTTTTTAGAAACCTCTAACTTTACCTTTTTCACTCAGTTAATATGATTCAGTGCATATTTTGATTTAGTTAAGTTCTGTTTATTCATGAGATTGAGTAAATTAGATCTGAAACTCAAGCAAAGATTACTCCAAGATGTGGTGGAGTTTTGGTGAGTGTCCAAGGTGAATGTTTTGGTTTGTTTTTTTTTCTTTCGCCTTTGCTGTGCTGAAGATGCACACCACAAATATCCTGTCCTCAGTGTGACAGGATCTTGTTCAGGCACTCTTGCCACTGCTTTTAATGAAATTCTGTAGGGGAATGGCCATCAATATTAACTTTTTGTATTTAGTTTTGGATTATTTGATAAACTGTCTTTTGGGAACTAAACCATCGTTTCATTTTGGTTAAAATTTGTTTCCAGGGGATGGTTAGATCAGTCTTCTCCTGTTCAAGTTTTCAAATGATAGCCTAATCAGTTGAAATTTTTTGAGGTCCATGTCATTTGAAGCATTAATGTGACTCTGGTTCTTTGAGAGTACGTGTTTCTGTAACCACAAAGAATAAAAACAAAAGTATCCTTCACACCAGAAGTTGCACATGCCACAATGAGGGCAAAGATAAAAGAAGATGCAGATTCTGCCTTTTGTTGATGTGATGTAAAGGCCAGCCATGCCATTTCTCCCCAGCACTGTGGTTCTTGCAAAAGCACTTTTCTTTAGCTTGTCCATGATTTGTCTGTATTCATTTGGAGGATGGTATGTGGCTGTGTAGTCTTTGGCCTTTCCCTTTTAAGGATGCATAACTCCTACAAGTAATGTTAGGAGTTAGCTCAATTTAAGGAAGGCTTGAGCAGTAGGAGAGTTACATCATGAGTGAAAGAGGGACAAGGAAAGAATAGTGCCATTTATTGTCCTGCATGTCAGATGCAGCTCGCAAGTTTCTGCTCCAGATACCATAGATTACTGCTCTTCATCAGGTTTAGGCTGGTTGTTTGCTTACTCATGGCTCCTGTAACAGATGACTTATTATCGGAATCATAACCATGGTTCATAAGAGGTTAAGATGTAATGCATCTGGGGGTCTCTCCTGCTTGATTGTTTAAAAACCAGATGGGAATATAGGAGTGAAGAATGGAGTAGCATGTCCGTGCATAAGCTGTATATATGGCATACAGGATTGTATTTAGCTTCAGTCCAAACAGTTGGAGTGGAAAGATGAAATAGGAGGGAGATGATGTTCACAGCAGCTACAATTCTGTTGTAAAGCAAGGTATTCCTTGCCCCAAAAGACACAACAACTAAAGAACTGTCTTCTGTGAGATTTTACTGTTGTCATTTTACGTGTGCATAATTCTTAATATACTAGATACCTGGCTTGTGGTTAGGGGTGTGATGGTACAGTAATACAAATTTGTAGTAATTCATTGCTCAGTTTGGTGATCCTGCCTATAAGGTGATGGTAGCATCTAATAATTTCGATGAAAGCCTTAAATGAAAAGGTTTGCTTGTTCCTGTTATCATATCTGCTTTAACTTGTTTCTTACTAGTAACATGCAAAGTAGTCAGTGGTACACAGAAGTCCTCAAGACTAAATAGAAAATCTGTTGTTATGAACAAAGATAGTGGACTGAGCAGACCAGTAATGGCTGTATGGTTGTATGGCTGCTGCTCTGTTCCGCATGTCCCTCCCCACTTGCTTGGTATGATTTTAATGGAAAGAGACGCTGTATTTCTTCTGGTTTTCTCTTCATGTACCTTCAGGCAGTATGAATACCCATCTCAGCCTCTGGAGTCTTTCAGGTAAGATTCCCTGAGGTCAACAGCAAAGACATCAAAGTAATGCATTCGATAGTACTAGACTGTGCAGCTCTCTTAAAAATGCATACTTCTAGTCCCAAAGAAAAAAAGTTACAATAGCAAGAGTCCAAGAAGGTTATAAATCTGTAGGAGTTCCTAAAGGAATTTGTGAGGACAAAAATAAAACCTGCATCTCCAAATGGAAGTGCTGAACAATCACGTAATTTATGTTGTGGGCAGTTTTCACATTTTTGTCTGAGAATTAATTTCACTGTTAGTTGCAGTAGTTATTTTGCCTTGAGAGTACAACCGTGCCTCTACCTTGGCAGAGGAGTATACATTCTAAATAAGGTATTTTGTGGCATGGTATAACGTTTTGATTACTGGGACATGCTCTGACAGCTGTGTAGGAGGAAATGACAGAACTGTTACCTAATGAAGCAACAACAGAGAAGTTGGAAGCTTTTTGACACTGCCTTTGGTCTGAACAGTATATCCATTCAAGTGTAAATCTTTAAGTGTATCCAAGTAATCTCTGAAAATACAAATATGTAATCTGCCTATAACTGAAAAATCTGCAAGGAAAGAAGCAGCCTTCAATGCTGGAATGAACAATCTAAACATGCAAATTTCTTCTGTTGCTAAATTCCAACCAATTTTCCTGCATCAAGCCTGCGTAAATGTCTTTGTTCTTTGCATCTGTGAATAAACCTTAATCCCTTCCCCACATCCACTGTCCTCCATCTCCTGGTTCCACATCCCTGGTTCTTATGCAGAGGTTCTGTCACTGGTCTGAATTTAGGTTGATGGTTATTCCTGTCAGCTGAGTTGTTTGTGGGGATGGACCAATGTAAGCATGAGGTCTAGTGTTTTCAATAGAGAGGACTTCAGAAGATTCTAGGTGGCAGACACTAAAGCTACTTTACTGTAATTGTAAAAATTACACACTTTAACACCTTGACATTGCCTATCCTGGTAATTCAGAACGAAAGGAAAAGGCATATTCCCAGGTACAAATTTTAAGGTCAGAACTAGCTTTAAACGTACAGAATTGCCAGAACCTGTTAGCAATGTTGTGGATTTTGATGGATTGTGTATCCATAGGAGTTAAGGAAATTATGGTACATCTGGGGAGTAGAAATAGATAATTTTGTGTTATCTCATTAGAGAAACAGTTTAAAAACTTCGGTTAAAATTCTCCCACCTCCTTCTAATCCTCCCAATAAACAAATATATACAGATGGCTGCAGAAAAAGATAGAAAATGTTGAATGGCAGTGTCAGATATTGATAAACAACTCTGAAAATAAGCCTTAAAATGGAAGCTTCCAAGACAGCTGAAGTGTAGGTGGAAGTGTTAAAAAGGCATCATCTGAGAAACTATGTGTATTCTTTCTGTAATAAAAGTAGTATCTGCGGAAGTAGGAGCAGCTGTCTCTGTGTGTGTGTGTACATTAAAGATCCGTGACTGAAATGGTACCAGATGATTTTTCAGGTGCTCTGATTCAGTGTGTTCTTTCAATCCATTTGCTGGGGTAGCTGGCAGTAGTTACTGGGCTTTCCAAATTTCAAAGTTTACAGTTTTGGGATAAATATCCTGAAAGTACAAATGTGGTCCTAAAGTCAAGTTTTATAGTAGTAGCAATATATAGGAGATGTGACTTGAAAAGAAGTTAAGTTATATTTTCAAATTCAAGAACTGTTTGAAATTTTTTTTTTTTGAGTAAAAGTGAATGAAGCCACATATAATTTTTTTTTCAGTTGTGCTTTTCTTCAAAACTGAGTATCTGTAGTTGGGCATGGATTCCACTTGGTCATGGATCTTAGATATCCTTTTTGGACAGTTGTACTTTAAAATGTTAAGTTTTTCTTGTTTGTTATGAATAGGCTAAGTTGCTGTGAAATGGGTGCCCTTCTGCTTGCACAGTGTTAAAAGAGAAACAGCTTTTAAAGCTTGCAGATCTCAAACTGTTCATGGCGATTTGACAGGAAAGAATTTATTTTGTTCTCCATGCAGGATTTGAAGTAGTGTCCAACACAGAGAGCTACTTCTTTTTTTCTTTCTATTTTGTGCTGAAAGATGAGAACTTTCCAAGCACAACCTTTTAACCTTCATAATCATCTTGATGGCCAAGGAAACAATCTGTGGACAGAAAGGCTGTAAAAATTTAGTATGACTTTCTCTAGATAAAAATGCTTTTCCAAATACTTAATTCTTAAAAGAAATGCCACGAATTTAGGGGAAAATACAGTTCATATCTTGAATGATAAAAGTCAGACCAGACCACTGGGAACTTGTCTTATGACAAGCTGTAGGCCTTTCCTGAATTGTTACCCAGTTCTGTGTCAGTATGACTCCTGGCTCTGCCTGAATTGTTTGAATTAGACAATAGTAATTTCTTAAAAAAAAGAAAATTAACAAAAATTCAAATAACAGAGAATCTACCATAAGCCTGAGTAAATTGTTCTTGCTATTCCAAAAAGGTATGTTTTCCTTTGTACTTGCTTTGACTAGCTTCAGGTCTACCAAACTGAAGCTAGATGGTTGGACTTAATGATCTTAAAAGTCTTTTCCAAACTTAATGATTCTATGCTTCTATGAAATGTAAATGATAATATCAGTCTTGTGGCTCTTCTGGAACTTTCTTTTGTTTCGTGATATCCTCTTGGAATTGTGGCTACAGGGACTGGACATGGTGATGGCCAAATACAGAATTACTGGACCTTTCCTTTCAGTGCCCTCTCATGCAGCAGAGAATTGCATTAGCCCCTTATGACTCCAGTTCAAGAGGATGAGGTTCAGCCTGGTTTTCTCTTCTGACCTGTGTCTGAGCACAATCTTCCTTCCTGAAACTGTGGCCTTTATAATTTAGTCTTCCATTTTAATCTTGAGTGCATGACTTGGGCTGCTGTTAAAATTCAAGTGACTTGCTAATGTTCCGATACCAGCTTGTGGTGGTTTAACCTGGCAAGTAATTAAACACCACACAGCTGCTTGCTCACTCCTTTCCCACCCAGTGGGATTTGGAGAGAATTGGGGGAAAAAAGGTAAAATTCATAGGTTGAGATAAAGACAGCTTAATAGGACAGAAAAGGAAGGGCTAATAATAAAATAATTAGAATGTACAAAACAAGGGATTCACAGTGCAATTGCTCACCACCTGCTGACCAATGCTCAGCCAATTCCCGAGTGGTGGCCCCTGGCCAGCTTTCCCCCTAGTTTGTATACTGACCATAGTGCCATATGCTATGGTATATCCCTCTGGACAGTGGGGGTCAGCTGTCCTGGCCATGTCCCCTCTCAGCTTCTTGTGCCCCTCAGCCTACTCACTGGTAGGGTGAGAAGCTGAGAAATCTTTGCCTTAGTGTAAACACTGCTTAGCAACATCCAAAACATCAGTGTGTTATCAACGATATTCTCACCCTAAATCTAAAACACAACACTATACCAGCTACCAGGATAAAAATTAACTCTATCTCAGCCGAAATCAGAACACAGTTGATCAAGGTCACTCTGTTCCTCAGTTTCATTATCTACCTGTTGATTTTTCCCCTTGATCCTCAGTCCTGCAGTGCAGAACATCTTAGGGTAGTTCTTGAACTGAAATGGATCAATTGAAGGCAAAGAGTTTAAAAGACTCACTGGCAGTGCAGGCTGCAAGTCCTGCTGAGCAGAAAGCTCACACAACTCCTAAAGCCCGTAGAAAAAAAGGTACTATTTCTCTTTGTAATATTAGTCTGACTTGGAAGTGGCACTACCTTTTAGGGCCTTCAAATGGGAAGAAACTCCTATGAAATCAGGAGTGTTAAGCTGCTGTGTAAGAACTCATAATTGATCTACTCTGAGATCTCATGACAGGAAAAAAAAAGAATATTCTTGGTTTTCAGTGGATATACTGGGCTGAAAGAAGAACTGTATATATTACAAGTTGTCCTTTCATTGCAGATGTACCAGCTTTATATCTTGTAATCTATTTAGTGAAGCAAGAGTTTTGATTCTGATCTGGTTTGCAGTAGTTATAGCCTCCAAGAATTACACTGATTCAATTACTGTTGAAAGAGAAAAAGAGAAAAGATGTAAACTAGTGACTCAAAAATCAAAAAGTTATCCTAGTTGTTTTTAAAGCTATCAGCAAAGTGTTTGATCCAGGAGCAACTGGCTATTTCCAGGTACATCACAAATTACAGAATTTCAGTGGAAAGTTCAAGAAGAATATTTTGGTGTCCGAAAAAACAAGTGAAAAAAATTTCTGCATAAGAAAGGTAACTAGCAAGAGACATTAAGGGAGTTTTATTATTCATTAGCCTTAATCAAACAGCACTCAGTTTATCTGTTGGATAATAAATCACTGGGAATGCAGTAGTCCAAATGCAAGGCCGATTAAGAGTCTTTGGATTTTTCAGGTATTCACAATTTTTTGTTTTTAAAATTGAGATTTTGCTTTAAGATGTAATGATCTTTCAGCCTGTCTTGGCACCTCGAGTGAAATTGCCTGCCTTGTTTCAGATAGTCTGAAACACTCACTTTGGGAGGTGTGAACTCAATCAGCAGCCATTAACCTGGGAACCTGGTGACTATAAAAAGTTAACTGTTCTCCTGCAAGCTGCTAATGTGTTGTATTTGGAGAATTCTAGTTTACTGACTAGGTGCAGACTTTTTTTCTTTTCATTGTTTGCCCCTTTTTCCTCTTCCCATGCTAAACTGTCTCTGCCTTCCCACTTTTGTCCTCTCAAGTGAATGGGTTATGGTCTTTCCAGGAATAGCAAAAGTTTAACAGCAGTATTTGTGACTGGATTTTTGTTAAAGAAGAAATATATTTAATTTGAATTATTGTAGGATAAACCCTATTTAGTGCTGTGTTCTGAGAGGACAAACAACAACAAAATCCCATTTTCCTCAAGGATGTGGTTTAATTTAAGAAGCCTATGGCTATAGCAATAGGGGTGTTGCTGCACTACTTTTAACTTTTAACATTGATCTTTGTAGCTGTTGGTGAATTATTTAATACTTTCTTCCAGTAAGGATTTCCCTGGGCTCCAAGGAAGAAGCCCAGGTATGCTGCCCACTGCTTCTGCAGCCAGAAGGAGCATAGCTCTGGGGAATACAGGTTAGCAGAGAATCCATGTACAGGGGAAAAGAAGGAATGCCACTTGGGTAATATCTTCCTTTTAGAAGTTACTGTACATGTTTTTCACTGGGACTGTGTTTCAGAGTGTTTTGGTTATGGTATTTCCCTTCCTTCCCAAGGGAGAGAGAGTCTGTGGAACAGGCCCTACATCATCCATTAATTTCTTCTGGTCCAGTACTGAAGCAGTAGCACTGAGATGTTGATGCCCTACTCAGATGCAAGTTAGGTCTTGAATTTCTTGAGTGTACTGTCTCTGCTCTTGTGTAATTCAGGGAGTTATATTTTGTTCCTTGCCTGTGTTTCCACAGATGCTATCTCCGTTACAAGAACTGTACGGACAAGAGAAGAGAGGCCCACACGGTGCCTTAAATTAATGCAGTCCTGATGCATTGTTACAGTATTATATGTTGTGGGGTTTTTTGTTGGATATGAATTGGATTTGCACTCTGGACAAGGAAATTGACCTCAGTTTCTCTTTCTTTGCCTACAGTAAGAAAATCAGGAATACCTGTCCACTTACTTAGGTGGCTTGGTTTCTGACCATCTTTACATTGGTTTTGTTTTCGGAGTTGGTGTTGTGGTGTTTCTTTTGTTGTTGTGTTTTAGTTTGTTAGATTTCCCTTCCCTCCAGCAGAAGCTTTTGTCAGCGCTGTAGGTGTGTGTCCTGGACTCTACAACATGTCATCTTTTCTTAAATTTTTGAAGGATGGTAAACCACACTAAGCAACATAGTGCTCCTCCCATGGCTTGGATTTTAACTCCCTGGAGCTTGCAAAAGCCATTATAAATTTGCTTTATATAGCCTGCAGTAAAGGTAGAATTTCATCTTACTTACTTATTAGAGGATTAAGTAAATAAATATGCCCTTTACATGGCAAAGTAGGTCCCAGAATTACGTTCTTTCATTTTTCTGCTTACACACCACTGCTTTCCATACCAGTTGTATGAATTGGTACGTGAAGGGCTTGCAGCATGTGCTAACAGCTCGTTCTTGGTCAATACCGAGGTGCATCCATGCCCAAAGGGATTGCTGCACCTCATTTCTGTGCTGCTAGAGTTGTATAAACAAGACGAACAGAGCTTTAATAGTCCAGCAGCAAGTGTCACAACGCAATATAAAGCCTTGATATATGTGTGCTCTGTTTCAGAACCAGCTTCTCTCGACTCTGAAGTAATTACTGCAACCTGGGTAAGGTATAGGCTCAGTACACTTAGCTGGTATTGGTTTAGTCAGACCTAAACATAACTTTTGCCTTGTGCAACACTTTGCTTCTCCCACCTGTCTTCTCCCAGTACGCTGTATAATGTGAGGGGCAAAAGGGTGAGATTACTAAATGGTGAGCTGAGGCATTACTAAAAAGACAGATGGTTGTTAAATTTGGGTTGAATTTGGCTGTCAGACACCTGGTATAGGTCTCCTCAGTATCCTGAGAGTGGAATGCCTCAGTCTTAAATCTGTGGGCAATGGTTTTGACAATGGGTTAAATATTTAATGGTCAACTTCAGAATCTCTCTCCCCTTTGATCTCCATTGTTGGAAGTACCATAAGGAACACAGCGACTGGTGCTGAGGAGCATGTTTAGCAGTTACTTGGCATTTGTAAAGCAGTGAAAGAGACCTGCAAATGTAGGCTCCTACTTCTGCTTCTGAGATAGGAGGGAGGGAAAGGACTTGTCTTGTTGACTTGGTGATCTTAAAGGTCTTTTCCAACCTAAATAATTCTATGATTCTATCTGGCCTATGAGGGCCACAGAGAGGTGCAGCTGGGTGTTGGCATCTGTTACCTAATGTCTAGCCTAGTTTCTGTTGAAATATCTGATTAATTTTGGGGTTTTCATTAATGTGGGTTTTGGAACAAATTAAATGCAGCCGAGGTCCCAACAAGGATCTGAAATTTCTGCTGAAGAACACTTTATACAAATGAACAGCAATTTGCATTATTAAGCGCATGCTTCACTCGGGCTGCCCAGGGACAGGACAGACCACTGAGATAGAACTTGCCTCATGCAGTGCTTTTCTTATAAGGTGAAAACCACTTAAGCCAAACTCGTGCTTTGGCGCATTTGTGTGTTCTTTTACAGCCTTTTTGTGGAGGTGGTTGTTGTTTAATGGCAGTCTGAGTTTGGTGCGGTCCTCTTCTAAAGATCCTTGTATCTTGCGTTTCTTTAGATACTAACTAGCAACTAGATATTCCCCTCCCTCTCCCTAGGCGTCCTCCCAAGGACTTAGAGTGTTTTAAAGGTGTGTGAGAGGGTTTGTTCGGGTAGGAGAACTCATCATAAAAGTTGTAACTTGTTCCTCGCAACAAAGGCGAGTTGTTTTGGTTGGTGTTACGCCACCGTGTTTGTCAGTGTCGATTTATGTCAGGCTTTAAATAGGATGCTCTGCAATGAGTTTGTTTTCTGGTAGTTTGTAATCCTTTCAGGCCAGCTAACATTAACGAGCGGCAGCATTACTGTGGCTGGCTTTCTTTTGATCATGCACAGCCCAGTCAGGAAATGGGTGAGGAGCATGAGTCATGATTACATTACCCTAATGTGACTGCCCACTAGAAGTTTTCTTTTTGCCGCCAATACGTCTTCCCTTGACACTGCTTCTGAAAACAAAATGTCCGTTTTGGAGCACTTTGAAATATTGACCTTTGAACAGAGAGATTTATGTTCCCTTGCAGTCTCGAGGCAGAGCTCTGAGCGGGAGCCCCTGCAGAGTGCAGAGAGAGAAAACGAATGTCTGCAAAATGCTTTTCCAGAAGTCTGCCAAGACAGGACTTGACTTGCAGTACGCTGGGTCTGCTTGGGTTCACTGGATGCAACATGCTTCCCTGACCCATTTACTTATTCCCTCATGTTGCCTGCACATGCAAGCTCGAAGGCCAGTCTTACACAAGGGCTGTCATCTCATTCACCATTTGGTTTAAGCTTTGTCTTAGATCTGTACCTATCTTTTGAAATATGGCTACAGTAATGGGAAGATAGGTGCTGAGTGCTGGCTGGTGTAAAACCCTGAGTGTTGAGAAGGTGGCTCTAGTGGGATTTGAGACAATATTATTTTGGACAGTTTAATTAAATACATGGGATTTAGAGTTTGAAAGAAATATCATCTGCTAATCAGTAAACTAGGTTTAGCACTGAATTGCCACTGTGCACTCTGAATATTCAGACAGTACACCTCTGTACAAGTGCTGAGTATATTAATTTCTTTCAAATTAAACTCATTAACTCTGCCAGGTTTTAAGAGCAGTTTGTGAAATACAACTATTGGCACAAAGCATAAACGCACTCTGATACTACCTGATATATTCCAGACAAAAAGAAGTCTGATCAGTTGAGTACAAACAGCTCAAGCTATCAGAACTAAATGTCTCAAGAGGAAGTGGGGAACCCTGCACTTCTGTCCAGCATGGTGCATCCCTGTCAGCTGGGCATGTTGCAGGTGTCACTGACATGCTGCAGAGCAGCACCAGATTATGACGTGTCTTCCAGTTGTCACTTATTCTTCTAGATTCTTGCCTCTGCTCAAATGGTGCCTTCAACTTGTGGAGTTGTTTTGTTAGAAGTAGAGTATAAACTCACTGTGAAGATGTAATTTCTGTTTTTTCCTCTTTTGTTTCTTAGCAGGGAGATAAAACCACCACAGCCAGTTACTTTATCTGTACTAACAATATGCTTGAAACTGTATATAGATAACAAAATTTTAGAAGCCCTATTTACTCTGTGATTTTAGCCCCATTCCTTAAAGAGGGCATGAGTTGGACCAAAAAGTAATTCAGTGAGGATTTTTTTAATCTATTGAAGCATTTCCTTTCTTCCATCTACCCCAGCCCCATCACCTTTGATCTCATCTTGATGACCGTTCACCTTTCTGAAGGAGGCAGAACTGCAACAAAGCAGATTAATCCTTCTTCTATGTAATAAAATAAAAGTCCTGTGCAACTTTAGATTTTTCGGTATCTTTCTATCTCTACCTCATTGTTAGTCTTTGCATATAGAGGGCTCTCTGGCTTTCAAGTTTGTTTCAAAACTAGTTTATCAGCCACTTAAAGATGGTCAATACTTATTTAAAGTGAAACACTATGAAAATTGAATAATAGAACTGGTGATTATGATATACCGCTGTCACTTGTGTGTTTCAAGGAGATGATAAGGAATATTTGACTTAGAGATGAAGCATATTTGTGAGAATTGGAGGTCAGGAGTTCAGGGTAGGGTTTTGTGGGTTTGGTGGTTGGGGTTTTTTTTTATTGAAACCTTGCAGGATCCTTGTATTTTAGATTGCCTTTTGTTAGCAGCTAGCAGTTACGGAAATTTTAAACTAAGGGTCCTTTCCAAAAATAGTATTAATATCTTAACTATAGTTAGAAAAACTTAATTTCAGTATGACAGCAGTCTTGGGAACCCTAAGGCAGAAACAAGTGGAGTTACAAAGCCATTTTTGCATCAGAAGTGCGTAAAGTCGGGATGTAATTCCACGGACATTTTTCCTTGCAGAAGAGTTGGTTAAGGATTGCCCATTCTTTCTGCCAGAACTCCTTGCTTTCTAAGAGTGACGTCTCAAGAGACAGCTTAGCTATCGAAATGACTTTTTACAGCTGAGAGAAGCGGTCTCACTCCAAGCTTTGTGATTTTATACCCCTTTCCTAGTTAGTTTTCACCTTCTTGTGTGCTGAACTGGCCTGTAAGGGGTCAAGTGTGTGCACACAGTAGGGGGGAAGGAGAGAATGCCTTTCTGACAGCAAGTTATATTGGGCTTGAACTCTCTTGAAGCATTGCCATCGGGCAGCTGCAGCTGTTGCTAAGCCTGTCCTGTAAACTGAGTCAGTGGAGAGAACTGCGGCTGTGACCAGTTTGAAGTGTGACTTGTAGGTCCGTCTGCCTGTGAAGGGTACAAGGAACTGCGGTGCAGAACCAGGAACCAGCAATGAGGAGTGAGGAATCCAAGCTTAAACCGGCTTTGAGAGCAGAGTTGGGCTGAGGAACTACACCCTCTGTGTCAAAAGAGAAAGCCATCTATCCTAACCTGCTCAGAATCACAGAGGGTGTGGAGTGTGGATTCATAATCCACTTAAACTGATCTGAGTGTTGGCTGACATCAAAAGGGACAGTTGAGATTTCAAGCGGAGCAGTTTGCCAGGCTTTTAGGTGGCACTTCGGCTCAGGTTGTGGGGGTTATTTTTTTGTCTCATTTCATGTTCTTCCATATGGCTGAAGAGAACTGATGGACAGGTTTTTAAGCCTGTCCATCTTGTGGCTTACGGGTTTATGGTTCCCAGCTATTTGCTCATCTGGTGTGTGACTTTGTAGGAGATGTGTGACTGTGCCTCAGCGCACAGTCTGTGTGACATAGCATAAATTCACCTTGGCTGGCTGCGTTAGTTGACGTGCTGCACCTTGTACTGACATGCACCTCTGCCTAAATCTCCGTGGGCTTGTGCTCATCCAGTTTTTGGAAGCCAATGAACTATATGGTATTAAATCTGTATATATTAATGTACCAGCCAACAAAGCTAAGGAGAAGGTAATAAAGAAGGACCTGTTTCAGTCCATGAAGCTGAACAACAGAATACAGTGAGCTCATTAAATCCCTGTCTCTGGAGAAGAGGAGAAAAGAAAGGAAGGTTTTTATTGTTCTAGAAAAGATGCTAACTTTTCAAAGCTGAAAGCAAGCTGTGATTCAAACCTGTTGAAAGGTAACAAAAATTGCTTGATAAAGAAGAGGGAATTATTTAAGATATTCTAATGGCTGGTCATAAGCACAGTTGCAAAAAACAGATTGTGTAAGGTATTTAATTTCATATTGCATCACAACCAGATTTTTAAAATATTAGTCTTCTAAAGTGTTAACAAAGCATATATTAAAAACATTTAGACTCTCAGAGTAAATGTCAGCATTAAAGAGGGATGTATTTCTACTGAAACAATGCAGAGATCTATTTATACAGTATGGGCTGCATAGTATTTTTATGAGCATCTTGCAAATAAGTACAAAATTGTAGTACAAATTTGCAGGTGATGGATATTGGTGAGGGAAATGGAGAAAGCTCAACTGATTTATTGTTTCACAGCTTGAGCACATCAAAATAAAATGCTTCTCTCTCTTTCTGAAGTATGGCATTGCTCTTTATCCTATAGAATATAAATCCAGTTTATTTGCTGGAGAGGGATAATTTGGAAAGCTTTTCAGCTACACACCTCCCCACCACCCCAACACACCCCCCCAAGGAGTAGAGTCTTACTGGACAAACAGTGTAATATGAGCACCGCCACTGGCAGAGCTGCCAAAATTTGTTGATTAAATGAATATATGTGTATATTGATCCTAAAAAAAAAAAAGAAATGGAGATGCCCACTCTGAACCAATAAGACAATGATAACAAATTCTACTTTTTTCTAGTATTGTTTATTCCACTTAGAGAACTTGTTTTTGTTATACCAGTACAAGAATTCTTAAATGGTTTGTAATATAATTCTACCCTGTAAATACAGGGAAATCCTGTTGTAAGAGGGTGAGAATAAGAGCAGAAGTATGATCTTGTTTATAAACAAGGCAGTGATGATGGGAAGAAAGAAGTGATTTTTATCTTTATGTATGCTGTTAGGGAGAACTATATTGAAATATTGTCACTAATTCTGATCTGCTTGGAAAATTATGTTGAAAAATTGGAAGTGGCTCAAAAGAGAGAAAGGGAGAGACATCTGAAGGCTTAAAATTATTCCCCCCACTATCACCACATGAGGAATTCCCCCTGTTCACTTCGATCAAAAAGGATGACTGAGAAACAGCTTGGTTAGTGTTCAAGCACCTAAACAAGGATGAAGGTTTCTGGTTGATAAAGGGCATTTGTAATCTCAGACTGAGATTAGAAAACAAAATAATAACTGGAGACTGAGGCTAGTTGCTCAAATTAGACCTCTTGTTTTGTTTTTTTTTTCTTCCCTCCAACCAGGTTTGTTCTCCTTTGTTTCTTTTTCTTACAAGCTAAAATAAAAACTCTTAAAAAGATTAATTACTGCATTAATTTCTATATAATACACAAGTATTTTAATGGCTTAAAGTTAGTTGAAAGTGTTCTCTGTTTACTATGATTTACATGAGCTCGATCTGTTTGAAAGAGTGCTAAGCAGGGTGGCAAGAGTTAAAGGAGTCAGCAATTAAAAATCAAGAACTTATTTTTTCTTTGTTTGTGGACCTAGGTTTTAGGGAGGGGGGAAAAGAGGAGGAAGCTGGAGAAATGGAAGATACCTGGAGAGAAAGACTCTGTATGCAGCCTGTCCTGTCTGTGCTTACACTTAGTGGCAATTAACACTTCTTCAGGTGGAGGGCTCACAGCTAGTGCACTATTTGTCTTTGATTTATGTGGAAAAAAGTGTTTTATAGCAAGGGAAGTCAAAATATATCCCTACATGATTTTTTGACTTTTAAAAAAAATTTATTTCTCCACAGCTAGAATAGGTAAAATAATTAATTGTATTAATCAGGGCCCATATTGGAACAGGGAAGACTTTAGGTGCATATTCTCTAATAACTGACCTCTGTGAAGTAAATTAATGTATGTAGTCGGCATGTATGGGGAATTTTAAGAGAAGGGTGGACAAACACCTTCACAGCTAGCACATGGCATCTCTGTCTTTTCAGGGCCACGCAGGAATGAATCAACTGCACCGTAGGGTCGAGTACTCTCTCTCTTGACCTGTGCTTCTGTAGCTGTGGGAATGATTTGGGATTTTTTTTTTTTCCTTCATTTTCTAAACAGTGTATGTGATAACACAATGAAATAGGTTAGATTTGATCCAGGAGAGTCAGTTGAGAAAATTAGTTGAATTGAAGTGCGTTTAGCCTGATTGTTTTTATAAAGTAATTAAATCTGTAACTTTAATCAGGAAGATGCCGATTCTTTGATGAAAGGAAAAGCAAAGGAGACAAGGACTTCTAACCTGATCAAGGAAAGTTGCCTTAAATACAAATGAATTCAAAGGCTCTGCCTCTTATAAACAATGTAAATTTAGATAATCAGGAGGCAGAAGTGTTAGTACCTGATGTGGTTTAAGCTACTTAGAAGGTGATGGCTTTATAAGCGGAGAGCTAGTGGCCTGATGTGGACAGACTTGTGGCCTCTTGTCTTCAGAGCCTGATGGTTGATAAGGACACCTAAGTCCCCAAAAACATGAGAGGTAAGCTCTGTGGTGCATCGTCTGATGGTTTTCTTGTACCTGAGGACTTGGTTAACTGGGAGTTTGTTTTACTAGCATTCGGGAATTGTGACTGCATTACTTCAAGCCGCTGTTATAAAACCAGTAAAAATGTGTTTTACACTTGATGTTTTTTCAGATGTAGTAAAAGTAACAGCATTGACAAGGACGTTCTTAACAGTTTGTTTGTACTGCTGAAAGCTACTGATTGCTAAAACCTAAAATGAAGCCCTAAAGTCTAATTCTTCTGTGCTTGCAGATACTTCATCATGTAGAAAAGTTGCAGCTGCTTTTTGTGTAGTTTGTGTCTGTCTTTTGCTAGGTTACTGTGGTTTCATTTGGATATTTAGATAATGTACAGACTCAGTTTTCTCTTACTGACTTGCTCCACAAGGTAATTCAATGACATTTTAAATTATGCTTTGGAAAGACCTTTCTCGGAGTTTCATGTGCTTCTAGTCAGTGATGTTTAAGGCAGAGCCTTTGCAAGGGATTGCCCTGTAGAAAGCCCGTAGGCTTCCCAGCACACACAGTTGCTTCTGGCTCTGCTCTGTGAAAATGTGGTTTTCTTTCTATAATTTCTTTGCTTAAGGATCTAGGTCTCTTGGGGTATGTGCACAAATAAAAGTTTGCACCTTGACCCTTATTTGTCTCTGGCTTTGTAAGCTTAGCTGTTGAGATATTTGCTGATAGTCTGTCCTTTTAAAATGGACCATGGAATAAGCTAAGGCATCCATGGAAAACTTTGAGCTGTGTGGAACGTGTTGATTGCTGAGTGGACAGAAGGCGGATTGAGAAGTACCTCTAAAAATATTAGTCTTTGTTACCAAGCAAAACACTTTTATGAGAGTGTGAAGTGATAGGAATGAAAATGAGCAAGTGCTACAGCCAAACTAAAACTTTAATTTTCACTGGGCTGAAATTCCTCTGGTTTGGCTCATGCTTGGATCTTGTTAGGAGAGGGATATCTTTTCAACTGGAATAAAAACCCTTTCATGTTGTTTTTCCCTTAAATTAAGGTCTTCCACTAGGCTGGCAGTCCAGGATTGCAGACTTTTGGTTTTCTGGTAATTTCTCATTCAGCTTTACAATTTGGCTATACAATCACTTAGTTACTGAGCTGAAATTAGTCAAAGCAAGAGACTCTTTTAGCAGTAAGATCAGAAAAAGGTCTTATTTTAAGACAAGGTGAAATTTATTGTGTGGCCTGATATAAAGATTGCAGTGTGTCCCTTCTCTTAGCCCATGTGCACTTGAGATTCCATTAAATCTTGTTGAGTGCAGGGAGTGTGTTAAGATTCTTGTGAAAATTTTGTGGACTAATTTTTTCATTTTCTAGGATTTGAGCTGGAGGCTTAGTCTTGTTAGGTTTTTCTTCATTTGCCAAAGTTTGATTTATATTTTTTTTTCTTACTAAAAGAACTACTTTTTATATATATATGTATATATGTATTTGTGTATGTGTATATGCTCTATGTTATATATTGATATGGGTTCTTCCTTATTTAATTGCAAATTAGGCATGAATAAAAATAGTGGTTTAGGCTTACTGAATATTTCCAGATTTATTTGTTTAAAGCAGCTTAAAATCTGTACTCCTTTAGGCAGTAGTTGACAAAGAAGATAGGTATGCAGAAACAAAATACAGTTGTTCTGAAGCTATGTTATGTTGTACATGGAAGGCCTGTGCATTGAGAAGGGAGCCCTTTTCTTTTATTTAAAAGGTGTAGTTTGCAGATTTCCAATACTGTGGGTACTGAAATCTGCAGTAAGAGTAGCCTTTGTTTTCAGCAGAGAAAACGGTAATTGTGAAATTTCTTCTCTTCAAATGTAAAGCCTCTTGCACTGGCCAAATGGAAGGCAAGGCCTTCACAATTAAAGGGACTGCTGGATAGAGGGTTTATAATTCTTGATAGTGGAGTCTCTTGCAGCATCCTCTCAGGTAGTGTAGTTTTACACTGCCCCTTACTGGGCCTCTCTCGTAGTGCAAGAACTGAAGGAGATCTGGATGTCCAAAAGTTTGTGCTGCTTTCAGAGTTTTTGGGGTTTTTTCTTCCCTCCAGAGCTATGAGCTAAATAAAATACAGTGCTTTTCCTGTGTGTCAAAACGGCCTATTTATACTAAAGGTTATTTTACGTTTTCTTTTTAGTATTTCCTAATGTTCAGATGTTTCATTGTGTCCTTCAGGTTTTTTTTAAACCTCTCTGTGGAGTTTGGTCATAATGGTTTTTGATACAGATCCTAAGTGGTGGAAGCCATGAAAGCTTTGAATGAAGTAGCATTTGTCTTTCATTTTTAAACTAGTGACCAACAGGTGTGACTTTGGACCACATTGTCATTACATTGTCATTCATACAAATTAAAAGACCTGAAAGAATGAGAAATTAGAATCAGAGAGAATTTGGCCTGTTATTTCTAGGAAGTGGGATAGAGCTAAGTCCACTAGATAATCATAAAACAACCTCGCCATTCATCTTTGTTTGATAATAGTCTTCTCTGTAGATTTGAGGACATTTTGTTTAGTTAAATGGATTGCTTGGGCAGAGTGATAAACGGGGAGAAACAATGCAGTGAATTTTAGAGTTTAAAACTGCAAGTTTGATTTGACTAATCAGTTCTGTTCCCATTGCAGGTGGCACATGTAGAGATCTTATTTAGGAGTTACTTTTGTATCTTGCAGTACTGACACAGTGTAAATGTAATGTGCATCTCCTACGATACTGTAGATCCTAATGATTTACCATTTTGTTGTGTAGAAGGAAGCTTTGAAGTGCTTTTAATTGATGTGATCAATTGTATTTTCAAAATTGATCTTAAAAGTATAAAATGCCCTCATAACTTATTGAACATTGAGCTTATTTTGTATTTTTACTTTCATCTGTTTACATCTGATATATTTGGGGAAGGAGGGCTTTTCAACATTATTGAAGTGCAGTAGATACCAGGTGGGAATCAAAAAATCAAAGCACTGACCTGGCTAGACTCCCAGCTCCCCTTGTGATGCACAGTTAAGTACCCCACTGTAGGAACTAATTACTGCAGTTAAAGGATTTGTTAAAATGCTTAAATGCTTCTTGACAACCTGGGTGTGTAGCCATACAGTGGTAAGTTTCAAACGTACTTGGCTTAATCTGGTGAAGGAAAAAACCTGCCAGGGCATGAATAAAAGGCATCAAAAGTAGCCTTTGTTACAGACAGCTTCCCTCCACTTATGGAATAGAACAGTCTTTCTGTGTAACAGCTGTAATCTCCTTTACACGGTGAGGGTGGTGACGGACAAAGGATGACAGATTTGTAGCTGAGTATTCTGCTGAGAAGGGGTGATCTGTGGTGCATGGACTTTATAGCAGAAAGTATAAAAATGTCCAGGAGAAAAAATGCTTTTATTCTGAGAGTGTTAAAGGGTTAGGAACTGGCACTATAAGGAAGAAATATACCATTAAAGTATTAACGAAGAGTGTTTTTCAATAGCTTGTTGTCTTAATAGCCTGTTAGCCCTTGTTAGCTCTATCAGGCCTTTCAAAGACCACATTCTAGTAGGACAGCATGGTTTGCAAAGACTGTTTCCACTGGTTCCACAGAGCAACTCTGAATCACTGTGGCCTCATGGTCTGCATAATTCATGAGCTAGTCTATAACTAATGCTATGAAGAATTCATGTAGTCACAAGAATCGGTCTCTTCTAAGGCATATGTGTTTGGATGTTCCTAAGAAATAGCAAAGACCTGGACCAGCTGTTTTTTTCTAGTTCCTAAAACTATCTGTTTAAATGGGCACGGTTACTGGAAATGTTATAGGTGATAGTTTGTGAGCGTTCCAGCACTAATTGGAAGTATCTGAATACTAATCTGATTATCCAGTTATCTAATTCAAGGGAGTCTACTACATATCCAAAATGGTTTTTTGAATGACTCCATCAGTCTTCCTGGATCTATCAAAAACTTAATGTCGTTGAATGTTATAAATGTGTTTCTGCATGTGCTCTTAAAGGCATTTTGAATGCCACAAAAAGGAGAAGAAAGATTGAGATAGTGATATTTATCAAATGAATTGTGCTCAGCAACTGTGTCCAAAAAACTCTGACTTCAAAAAAAGCTATGAAGTCAGAGAAAGGTTAGCTAGCCCTTGTTAATCTGAGCTCTTTTATCCTGCCTAATGAAGAGAAGGACATCATAAAGCTAATCTGCAGGCTGGAACGCTCAGTACCATTACTAATTTTGGGGTTTGGTAAAAACAAGACTGAATGAACCATGAAAAATAAATTAATGATAACCTGATTTTGTATCCCATGCAGGTTTTCTGAAGTTGAGGAAGTAGTAGCAGGGCATTTGGTTGCTAACTGACCCCAAAAGTTGTGCTCTACCTTGCGAAGAGCTGACGTGGGACACAGTCACCTTCACATACTCCACAGTTCTCTGTATCAGAAGAATAAGACTTTGTGTGCAAGAGTGGTTCAAGATGACGATGTAACATTGCTAACGCTGAAGGTCTCCTGAGAAGAACTGGCTTTGTAAGGGGCTTCTCCTTTCCTCACCATTTTTTTTTAAAATAACTACTTCTCTCAGAAACTACTAGCAAGATGCCAGCCAAGACACCCATCTACTTGAAAGCTGCTAACAATAAGAAAGGGAAGAAATTCAAACTAAGGGATATCTTATCTCCTGATATGATCAGTCCTCCACTTGGAGATTTTCGTCACACTATACACATTGGAAAAGAGGGACAGCATGATGTGTTTGGAGACATCTCATTTTTGCAGGGCAACTATGAGCTATTGCCTGGAAATGAAGGTGAAACCAGAGTTAGCCAGTCTGGTATCCACAATGAATTCTTAAGGGCAAACAGCACTTCTGAATCTATGTTTACAGAAACTCCATCACCAGTGCTCAAAAATGCTATTTCCCTTCCTGCCATTGGTGGTTCTCAAGCCCTTACCTTGCCTTTATTGTCACCAGTGACATTTAATTCAAAGCAAGAATCCATCAGGTCATCAAGAAATCCTAGACTTAGCTGTGAGCCAGTAATAGAAGAAAAGCTGCAGGAGAAAGGCAAAGAGATGGAGGATGAAGAAACATACAAAGATGACATATGGGAGCAAAATGGTTCTTCTTCACGTTGTACTAACAGTAGTGACAGTCACTCATCCAGCTTTTCTGAACGATGCACTGATTGGCAAACAGTTGATTTATTGGATGACAGTCGGCTCTCATGTGAACTAACCAAGACAAAGTCAGAAGAATCCCTTTCAGATCTTGCAGGCTCTCTTCTCTCATTACAACTTGACTTGGGGCCCTCACTTTTGGATGAGGTCCTCAATGTAATGGACAAGAATAAATCTTAGAACTGGTACTCCCTTGCTTCTTTATATGTAATTCACTTAAAAACAAACAAAAGACCACAGTTCAAAAGCAGACACTTAAAAATCAGCTGTATTTGCAGTTGTTTGACGGGTTTTCTAAAAATATTCTTAAAATACTATTTTTTTACCTATTGTTTTTCATGATTTTTATTATACTAAATTCTCATATCAGGAAGGTAAATTTTAATAATCAGTTTCAGCAAATATAAAATGTTTTTAAGTACCAGTATTAATGATCAGAAACTTAAGAAACAGCATTTGAAGATGATACTGATTGTGACATTTGGTTAGTTCACTTCTGCAGGCTTCTGAATATGTGAGAATCTCTTAATGTCAGAAAGGAGACTGATATTAATTATTCACTTTTATAAATTATTACAATATCACTTTACTTGTAGGCCTCTTTCTAGAACCTTGTGTTTGAGGGTTTTATAGTGTTTTTCTTCATTTTACATAGTACCATTTCTCTTATAAATTCACCATAACTACTTTCTCGGTCTTATACTACCGCTCTGAATTCAGATGTGAACAGTTTGAAGGCTTTTTCAGCTTGAATACCTGGTCCAGAGTCTCAGCTGCTTTAAATGAGTATGCACAAATTTACACAAGTTGAGGCTTGGGCCTGACATTGTATATGAAATGTTATGTTGTAAACAGGTGACACATGCAAGATATTATGGTTAAATTATTTTAAAAGTTGAAATATATTTTCTGTGTGCATATTGGCTTTTTACTGCAGAGCCTACACATACAGTATCTCATGAAAATAGTTGCTTGGCATTATTGGTGCTCTTCTGAAAATTGTATATTTGTGTGTTTGAAGAGAAATATGTATTAATAGTCCTTGCTTTTTTTTTCATTTATTTCCACAACATGCTTAAACTTGCAGCTGATTATTTTAATTTTTGGAGAAGGCACTGGTTATTCACAATGCTAGTGATGTGTGCAGCAACAGCCAATGTTTGCAAAATGTGGATCCTTCAATACAGTACCTACATGGATTGCATAAAAACCTTGTGCAATACAATAAAAAACCCTTTAAATTGCTATGTCTTCGTGATTCACTATATAGCCTCACCAAAACACAAAGTTTTGTTTTCTGCTGTAAGGAAGCAGACTAGTTGCAGAAATATGAGACCGAGGGGCAAATCAATTCTAACTTAATTCAGTTGATTTCTCCAGTTCACTTTAGTTCCTGAGGTTTTAAGGGCAAACTCCAAGCAGATAGGATCTTCTGAGATATATATACGATTTAGAGTAATGGTAGATAGGAAAGTAATACTTTGGGCCCAGTGAAGTTAGTGGCAGAGTTCCAGTAGCTTTCACTGAAATCTTTAGGTAAAATCCCAACACAGTTTGTAGACTGTTTTTCATTAGAGAACTGTATTTATCTGTAACTTCCTGTAAGAACATGTAAGTCATGGATTATTTAATACATATTATATTTATCCTTAAAATTTCTAGGGGATCAATGCCTTCAGCGTGTTTTAGGAACACAATCTTTACCCCTGTTAAAAACACCTATTATTGTAGTCTCATTAATGCACAGTCTCCCATATTATTCCTGTAAGTGAGGAAATGAGATGTAGAATGCCCAAGAACTGTGTTTATTTTTAAGATAATGTTTAATTGCCTTTAACTTCATATTCTCTATGTGTAAACTTGGATCAAATTTCCAGTGTATTCATAATCCAAGAAGAATGGTGATGACTGTGGTGCTTTTTCTGTTTTAGAAAGCAGGTTCAAAGCTCTGCTTGGCCACATTTCTTATGGGACCTGGGGATTTAGAACCTAAGGAGAATTTAGGCCAAAACTTTCACTGGAAAAATCTGTCACTCATTAGCATAGGGGAAGTTTGGGTGAAATAGGGAATTAGACTTTTTCTGTGTAAACCAGCTTCAAATACCATGATTAGAACATTAAAGTATTTGCTGAATGGAAAGTCATTATCTTGTAGTGCTTTCCAAGAAAGTATTCTCTAGAAAGCAAAAACAGATTCTATTAGCAGCTGTTGTAGTCATGTAATTTTTGCTTTGTCCTGTTTTATACTTTATTTCCTGGCTTAGTGTCCCACTATTGCAGGATTTTTGGTCTGTATTATCCTTTCTATGTCATTGCTCTTCTAAATTTGTAAATCCTTAAGTCTTGTGATGAGGGTGGGTGTTCTGAACTAAAATAATAGCCATTGCTCCAGGCATAAAAAAGACTGTGTTGTGGAGGAGAACCTTTCCTCATGTCCAGAACAGGACTTTTACACTGACAAAGCAGATTTCATATTTCTTTAAAGCTTTCTTGTTACTTCCCTCAGAAGCTGGATCCCTGAATTGTTCAGATCTGCTCAGTCTTACATGTAAAGACCTAGAAGATGCAAAGTTGAAATGTGCTCAGCTTCTGTTCTGACATGGCCTTCTGTGAAATACTGCTTTGTGTAATCTGATCTGGCATCTCATCTGTCAAAATATAGCTTGTCAGATCAAAATCTAAATTTGAAAAAAAGTGAAAAGTTCTGCCCTACTGAAGCCTTGATAAAGTTCTTAACTGAAGTTAGACTTTCCCAGGGGGAGTTATGTGGCAGTTTCCTGAAAACCAGTATCTCACTGCAAGTTGGCCTTGTGGTTATTGCATCAATTGGATATATATAGATAGATCTATAGATATAGATCTATCTGTATATATACTCAGTGAGAGAGAGATCTCCAAGTTGCCTTGGATATTGCATCAATTTTCTGTGTCCATGGGAAAAGTGTGCTAACTGTACCACTGCACAGAAAGTTCTACAGCGGCTTCACAAAGCCTTCTAGTATGTCAGAAAGCACTTTCCCCTCACTTCCAACTGCAGATCTACAGTGGAGGCCTAGAGATGTAATCTAAAAGTGCCAGAAGAAGAAAGCAGAGGCATATGCCTACTTCCTATGTGAGTATTTGCTAAGTTTCACATATGTACAATCCTGCAAGATGAACTATGCACAATACAATAGAAAAATATACCTGAAAGTCCAATAATCATCCAATTCAAGAACCTTTGAACTCCTGTTCCCCAGCCAGCCTGAGGTGATCAGTATTGTGCTGAAGGTGTCAGTGGGAGGTAAGAGAGCAGGCCAAATGCTGGGAAGTGCACAACCTCACGTGGATCTCTGTCAGTTTCTAAGAAGGACCAAATCCAGACACTGAGAAGCAAAACAAGTCTCCAAGCTAGATCTCAACTGAAGGATGGAAAGCAGCTTGACAAGCAGGCTAGCAGAAACCCTGAACTTGAATTCATACTCTTGAAACTTCAATGTACTGAAGATATCTGTTTCATTTCACCTGTTTACCCACACCCATCCAAAGCGTGAACAGGACAGCACCACCTGGATTTGCTGCCAAATGGGTATAAATAACTACATTATGTGAACATGACAGAAAAAGGAAGAAAATCTAAAAAAATAAATCCAAAGGCAGTCATAAACAAGTCAAAACCTTGTTTAAGTATGATTTTACTTTTTAGTCCTTTTTCCTTTTTGCACCTTATTGGTGTTAACAAGGAAGCTAGTTAAGAAGGTTAGAGCTGAAGGATGTTACCTAATTTGTGTAGGAAATTCTCAACAACAGGAATAGACTAAGGCCAAGTTTCAGAAAAGCATGGGAGATACTGCCTCAATTTTTTTCCCTTCTTGCTAAAATTAGTGAGAAAAGAGACAGTTTGGGTGGCTGCCTTTTTGAGGATGTCATTCATGACCAGAATTGGAAGCAGCTGTTTAAGATGTCTAATATAAATAACGCAGATGCAAGCCTAGCAGAGAAGGTGGTGGATCTGGTAGAGTGAGACCAAATAAAGTCTGAGTGATGCAAGAAGAAGCTAAGAGACACAGTGGACTTCATTCCAAGGAGGGAAAGAAGTGGTTGTTGTAAATTAAATAAATTAGTGACCCGGCTAGTCTGTTTGCATCCATTTGCTTTTCCCTATGATCACAAAGTATGGCAATACATCTGTTTCCTCTAACACTTTCATTTTATGTGTTTTTAAAGAGGTTTCCTGACTCCCAATGTAAGGCTGGATCCATCACTAACTGCTTCTCTCTAATTAGTGTTTTACAAGTGCTAGAAAATCAAGGAAGTACCTAATGCTTTCTGTTTACTTTTGAATAGTATAAGTTATTTTCTCCCTGTAACAGTTATAAATGGACTGATTGTCTCCTAGTATAAATCCAGTAAAATCACAGATTCATACTTATACCAGGGTATTCCCAGAGAGAAATAAATTTCCCAGAATATTATAGCAGAGAGAATGTTCCTTTTGATAGGTACCTTGTAGTACAACCTTACACATTGTTCAAGTTATTTATCTTCCTCATTGCATAAGGTGTTTCTAACTTGCGCTCAGAGAAACTAGGACTTCAGGTTTGTGGGTGGGTGACTTCTAGCCTGTGCTGTTTCCTTTGCTTCGTAAGATAATCACATATTTAGGAACTTTTCCTCTGTTAGAACCTTGTGTCAGGGTGAAACATGAGCCATGGCAAGAGTAGAGACCAGACATCAGTGGGGCAGGGACTGAACGCCCTGGGCTGAGACGAAATGGGCCTCCTGAGCCAGTGGATGGGGTGGGATACGACTTACAAACCCTGACAACCTCTGGCAGAATTTTGTGGGTAATCCTCTTCATCTGGAGATGAAGTTTAATTTTATCTTCAGTGAGTCAAAAATAGTCACAAAAACCATCTAACACACAATTAGATTTTGGTTCAGTACAAATGAAAGAGCCTTGGGCCATTCACTGTGTCCTCTGTAGGATGGAACAATCAGTCAAAGAAAAGTCTTTTGAGCCTTTTGCTCACTTAGCAAATTGCCATTGCTATTCGAGGGCACTTAACTGCCTTACTAAAAAATACTGCCGTTTTAACAGACAAAGTGCTGGACAATAATACTACTAAAGGAGAAAGCTGCATCCACATATTGCAAAGGTAAAATTCACACCAAGCTAGATACCATATGTCAGCACTTAGCCAAGTAGATTTTTCACCGGTCCCTTGTGGCCTCCTTTCAGCTCTAAGTGCTTTGAGGTCACAGTCCCCAGATATTGTCACATTATACTATAAGATGGTCTCATGGACTTGTGAAAAGGCTAGTGGACCTGAGCCTTTCCCTGCTTTTTTGCCAGACTTCTCCATATATACTGTCAGCTCAGTTGCACCTAATGAAAGCAAGTCAAGCCCAGACACAACCCAGAGCCACAGCCAGCCATAGTGGAAGCTACTCACCATCATTTGGTCCTCAGGAGATACCTGTTGGAATACCAGATGGAATCTCATTGATTCGTGGGGACTTGTTGGAGGAGACACCCAGGAATGGGCCCATCACTAGGAATGTGAAGAATAATGCCATCTATTGTGCCAAACGCATATCCTGAGGATCCAGACCCAATAAGAACCATGACAAGTCCTTCAAGATTCACTCTTGGGAAAGTCACCTTTCTTGAGTTTGGAGAAGATGGTCCTTGAAAATAAAACATCTCTCCTGGATCCCTCGTCTCTTCTAAACTGTATCCCCTGAGTTTCTTCTGAGCATATCCCTGACAGGTTAGAGTCTGCTCTTCTGAAGTCTAGGGTTGTCATCTTGCTTTTGCCTGTTTCCCTCCTCTCAAGATCCAGAATTTGACTATCTCATGGTCTCTGCACTACAACCAAGGCTGTCCCCTAATCTTCAAATCCCCAACAGGTTGTGATCCACATGGACTAAATATGCATTCTATATTATAGCATAGGATAAGCTCTAGGTTACTCATTAGCTGCCTACAGATACAGTGCACACTTGAAAAATGTGCATTAAGAATAATGTTATGAAACACATGCTCACTGCCACTGTGTTTAGATAACTGGAAGGAAAAAACACCTTAACTGAAAGCATTTATGCCAGGCTCCTTAGAAACCTGTCTAAAGGCATTATCAGAATCAAAAGAAATCATTTTAAGTGCTTGGAGTCCCAACCAGATATCCCCGACCTCTATTTTATAATGTAATAACAGGATGGTTTGTTTCCTACTATTTATTCTCTTTGTAGGAAACAGTGCCACTCAATATCAACTTCTGAGTGATACTGTAGCTTGTTATCTCTGTCTCTGGGGGCTTCCACCTATTCCTTTTTGCTGAAGCACTGTGCTGCAGTACAGAAGAATTTCTGGGGATATATTCACTTTTTCTCCACCCTATTTTCTAGTAAATTTCATCTGGTGGAAAAATTGTGGGAATATACTTAATCATAATATTTCTATTTCCTCTCCTGGCAGATGCACATATCTGTAGTTCATGGTTCATGTATTTATGTTTAATCATCAACTATTTTCTAAATTCGGAAAAGCTTTACGTCACTTGCTACGTGGTCCAAACTGCTCTCACTAGAAAAATGCAGACGGAGAGAGCAAATTAACAAACCAACAGTAAAGGTTAACTGTCTACATCTACAGGGTTGTAAGAGCTTTCACTGCATTCAACGTATGAAATTACTTTTGAATGTAAGCCTCAAATATGGTAAATTTTAACTGAAGTTCTATAGTGAGCCCTTTAGCCTGGGCAGAGTTGTGGAGGTCCCAGCCTCTCTAAAGAAGTGCACACTGAGGAATACTATTTCTCATACTGAAAGTAATGTGCTTTCCAGTGGTGATAGTTGTGCTTGCACTGGCACAGTGAAGGGAGTTTCCCCTGGCACTGCAGGGCAGACAACCAGGCTAACAAAAGAACAAAGGGAAGGAGGAAGATTTCTCTGACTACAGCATTAACCTGAACTTCTAGGCTCTCTTGGCTCTAGCAGAGACTTGGTCTGTGCCATGAACTTGGGCAAATTAATCTCTTCACAGCTGAGACTGACATCACTAGAATAAGAAAGATAACACTGTGCTTCTAACTGAGTGAAATTCTGTCACATTAGGCAAAAAAATTGACGGGTAAAATGTTTGGAAGGCAATGCTTAGCCTAAGAGCATTAGCTGGAGTATCTAAGGAGTACTGTTATATGGAACTGCAGTGCTTTACTAGACTGTACACAACACAGTATTATAAATACCTATGTTCAACAGACTGTATAAGATTTCAATGATAAACGCCTTAAATTCATATTTTCTCTAAACTCCCATGAAAAGCTGGATCATTTAAAGGAAAAAAAATCCAGGCTTTACTCTCTGTTTGAACAACAATCAACCATTAGGCAATATGATTACATAACTTGGAAAAGAGGGCAATATAAGGTAGTGATGGCTTCAGAAAATCTAATATTCAAGAATTACAAGCAAGGCATTTAACTTATTTGTTTGACTATTATTGTTTATCTTTTTGGAACTGTGGTGGGGAACAAGGATTATCCCATCCTATGTCTGGAGAGCAGTTAGAATAACCTGGCTGTCATCACAGTTCAAGAAATAATACAACACATGGCCAGCAACAGAGGGGGGTATTCACTGCACCATGACACCTTAGCAGAGGTCAGATTTGGGCAGAATCAGTTAAGTGTGAACAGGTGTAATCAGACCACCATGAAATTGCTCTCTGGTTAAGTCATTCTAAGTGAGGCATGGGACGTTCTACCCTAATGGTATTTGTAATCCTAAACTGTCCTGGAGCCAGAGAGTATATGACACTATTCCTAAAGCAAGCCAGCAAGAGAAACAGACATCCTTAATTACTGCTGCATCATGAAAAATATTTCTCTTGTCAATATTGTGGATTGCTCCCTGATGTGGGAGTAAGCAGAAGATATTTTCCTTTCCTACGGTTATTGAATGAAAAGAGGGAAACTGCAAGTAGTCTGCATGTGGGGTGGTATCCTTTCACCAAATCATTTCATTAGGATGAGACACTCATATAGAAAGGGGATTACTTAGCACTTCATGCAGCAAAGAATTGGCTCTGACATAGCTGTCCCATAACCTGTAGGATGCTGTGGCATTGCTAATGGAGTCTCAGTGCTCTTAACCAACTTAGAACCCTGTAGATTTTTCCACTTAATTTAGATATTTGTTCAGACTCTGTTGGCACTGAGCAACAGAGACAGTGCCCGTGGAAGCTGAGCCTGCAGTGGAACAGCATCACGACAAAGCTAAAGCATGCCGAGCTCCCCTCTGCCACATGTGTTTGGTTTCTTCTACTGAAAACTGAGCATAGAAATGGAAGATGAATGTCTGCTCTGATCTCAAACAGCATACCCCAGAGACAGAAGCCCAAGAGCACACCAGTTTATGCACAGTCCTAAAGCTTTCCCCTGCTGGAATTGTGGGCTTTGCCTCTTCAACCATGCACCTTATGAAGTGTCGCAGATGGAAGTGTGCCCACTGTGCCTTGCTTTCTGTGAAACTACACACTTTCCCATTTGCAGGGCTCCTCTTGTTGGTCTAAAAATGGAATATGGATTAAAAAATGTCCCCTCTCCACTGTTAACTTGTATTTGCAAGGTGCCTTCTGAAAGCTTCCTTACTACAGTAAATTATAGCCATTTAGCCCTTGGCATGTTGGAAGATGCATCACGCCAGTGGGCAGATGTGAGAAAAGATCATGAATTAGTCGCTGAGCCACTGGATAATGCAGCTTTTTCCGGTATAGAATAAAACTCAATCTATAACATTATATTCATTTTAAGACATAAGCATGCACACTCATACAAATAAACTGACATTGCTAATGCGTTAGCGTTTTTAAGAGCTTTCATGTCTTTGGGAACAGAAAATCCTGGTTTTGTTCCCAAAGAACAGACTCCTGTGTAGATTCTCTCATGTCTAAAAAGGGCTCCTTTCATGATACACCCTTTTCTGCACTGGGAGAGTATAGCCGTACTGGAAGGGTCTCTGCTGTCTAGCTGCTTATTTTCACTCTGACTGAAACAAGCCAATGTTTCCAAAAGTACTCCAGGATCCCTTACATATATGAATCCATGCTGAGATTTCCAAATTGCATTTCTTTAGAAAGTCAGGCTAATTGTGTACTGTGTTGTAACCCACACAAAAGTCTAGGAAGTCAGGCAAAGTATAAATTTATGCTGAACTTGACTTACTGTTTTGATATTCAGATGTGTGCTAAGTGCAAATAAATTTAAATACTACAGAGTCCAATTTTGGATTGTTTGTTCATTGTTTCTTAACACATCTTTTAATCTGCTGTAGACAATTCTATCTCTTCCTTTTTAGGAAATGTCTCAAAGATGTAATTTAAACTATCTCATAAAAAGTTCATCACTGTCAGGCAGAGATATGTGCAATTGGGCTTGTGCATGGCTATTTTTTGGATTCTGTGAACTGTTTCCTTTTAGGGGTAAATCTATTGGCAAGGCAAACTTTGACTACTCTTCATTCAAGGGAGGTGAACATACACGCTTATTGGCATTCTATACCTGCTTGTTACATTATACTTTCTACCAGCATTAAATTTATATTACCATTATTAGTTGATAGGTCCCAGCTTTTCAGGTCAGCCAGCTTTGTTTGTTCATTTTTGTATGCAAAATACCTGCACATGAAGGAGTCAAAGTAGGGAAGACACCCAATCTGAAATATTGAACTTCAACATTTTCTTTCTAAAACTCACCCAATCATCTATTTAATCACATCTCCTGATTAAATCTACATTTATTTTAAATGTGATTTCTTGTCCAGTTAGGGTTTTCTAGTTACAAATGTGTTTATGGTGTAGGAGAGTTAAAAAGCTAAGAAGCTTTTTTCACATTTAGAAAGCTGTGTTACTGGGAAATATACTTAGACATTCTAACTGGATAAACCAAGAGCTCATAACTTAAGCTGCCAAAGAACACTTTGAAAAGCAAAATATGACATAGTTTTGTTGGATTTCCTTCTCTCCACAATGTAAGATGTTGTTTTAAATAGCATTTCACATACATTCTATAAAACTCACTGATGTCCAGACTTGATAAAGGGAAAAAAGAAACAATTAAATATATCAAATCCATCCATAAAGCTGCAACAATTTACACTTGTGAGGGATTCTCACAGTACTAGTTAGGCTTGAGGAAATTAGGATTTCTCTACTGTAAGAGTGTTTGACAAACTGAAAACTGTAGACATGGCCTGAGGATAAGCTGAGTCCATGGTGCTCTGTGAATTCTCTTTTAACTATCTGTCAACTAATTTTTACAGTGAAATTGCATTTAGCTCCTGTGGAATGAAGGAGGAATTAACACTTCAATATATATTATCTGTATGTCTGAGTAGCTGTCAGAATGCAATCAGAAATACAGTTCTCTGTGGGAAGCTATATGAGTTTCTAATGCTCCAGTGATTCTGGGCTTTCTCCCTTCCTCTCTCCTCCAGTTCCTTGTATCAAGGCCACAGTAAAGTCCTAAGTGTGTCTTTCTTCTGGCTGCCACCCCTTGAGCAGTCTAGAGCACAAGGAATAGTTGCACAAATGAATATTGAGTTCAGAAATCTTCACAGAATTCACAGTTATATTTCCAGTAATACATAGGTGGCCTTTGAAGTTTCCCACTCAGCCCAGTTTAGACCATGGATCTGAAATTTAACCATGACAGGATCCTACTCTGGAATAACATCATTCAGTGTACCTCAGAAGGAATCAGGTATCTCTTGAATGCATAGATAGTCACCGCTTGTTTTTCCTGGTAACTTATTCCTCATGTTTATCTTGGGGAAATTTCAAGATGATCTCATAAATCTTCTTAATCTCATCCATTTATAGGATTGTTTTCCCCTTCTCTTCTATGCACTGCTGGATTCAACTTGCCCAAATCCTTCCTACAGTAAGTGGTTTACACCAGAGATAATTTTTAAATTATGTTTTATAAATAAATAGTTTAGATCTTTGGGTAAGATTACTTGTTAGCTGAATACACTGAAAGAGAATAACTGAAATTTTTACAGTCTGCCTACAATCACTTACTGTACCAGATGAACAGTTTCTTCTTTCTGATCAGATGAAATATAACAAGGAATTTAAAACCAGCAAATCCAAACCTGGGCATAAAGAGATATGGCTCTAATGCTTTGCTTCTGTCTGTTTAAGATTCGTGAAAAGCCAGTCATTTCAAGAAGAGCCACACACCCAAGCAAGACCTCATTGTGTTGCTTGGAAATGTGGCAGCCAAGCAGACACTTCTGGATCAGCAGCAGGACGGGACAAAGACACTATCTTTAAAGACCCTTTTAATCTGTTCTGACTAGAGGGTTGGAAGGAATTTCATCAATAGCATGAGAGTACTAGGCCATGAGAGAAGCCTAAGATACAGTCTCTGGATGTGGAATAACAGAATGAGTATTCTAGGAACAGCCATGAGCCTGCTTATATGTAAAGGCAAAGTCTTTTTGCCAAGTTATTTATTAATACAGCACTGCAAAACAATGTAACTTTGAAATTATTTTTCTAAGTTCCTAAGATGTCTAAGAAGGCATATCCTAGGAGAAACTGCTCTGAGGAAATGGTGACAAATCCTTCATTAAAGGTAGATACCTGCCTATGTTTCTCAAAAATTTTTTTTAAATGAACACTTTATAACAGTTATGAAAACCCCAACTACACTTTTCCCCCCACTCTCTCTGTCCTCAGTTGTAGAAATAACAAAAAGATCATTAAAATCAGAACCTATGTGCCTATAATGCTTACTGTAGGAAATCAAGCAAATTAGTTTTGTATTTAGTTATTAATGCAGTGAGATCTGAAGCTTTTCCTTAGTCCTACAAATAACAAATTCCAAATGCAGTAAAACCAAGTCCCTTTTTCTCTTGCTCACAAGGGAGCCTGGACTCATTTCATTGTTCTTGTGGAATTCATCTGCTGTGTGAAGGTCCTGCTCACTGCTGGAGAGGCAGTGGCTGGAGTTACTTCAGTACATGTTTGTTTGTAGACTAAGTCTTAAAAAGATAAAACTGCAATAAAGTCCCATGTTATAGACCCTTTCATAGCAAGGTCAAACCCCATCTTAAACCCTTTGTTTCCACTGCTGCTGTCATAGCTCCAGCATTTCACTCTAGCAGCAGCTTTCTGGTTTTTCCATTCTAAAATCATTAAGGGTCAGTTTGTACCCTGGTGCCAGTGCTGTCTTTTACCCTAAATAGCTTTTTCTCCTAGTCTTTAGCCCTCTTCACCAGCATATTTGTCCTCAGCTTTCATTTTCTCCCTTGATCTTAATTTTGCTAGACTAAACAAGCTGCTCTATTTCAATCTCTTAAAAGGCCTTTCATTCCCTAACAATCCTTCCAGCTCTTTTCTGCAAACATTCCAGTTTAAGTTCATCCTTCCTGTACACAGATGACTATGCAATTTCCTAAAAGAGATTTCACCAGTGTTTGGACTTCCCAATTTGCACTGACAGAGCCTGCTGGAGCCTTGGACCTTGATTAGCATTAATGATTTCCTATATCCTGCATGAAGTGAGAAGCCTCTACAGACTGCAAAGCAGTGAAGTGTGATGCTACTGCTGACTTTGGTTGCAAAATAGAAAGTGTGTCATGTAGTGAACCAGTTAGAGCCTACAATAACTGCTGTGGTTTTATTTCTGCCTGTTACTGAATTCCTGAACTTGAAGACTTCTGTGATCAAACCTGCTTCTGAAAGGGAAATCAAGCCTCAGGCCCAAGGAGACATTATCTGGAAACCTACTAGCACTGAAATGCTTGAAAGAACCTAAAAGTTGTTGAGCATTTGTGTGAACTAGATGTGTTTCCACAGCACTTCCCTTTCCTTGCTACAAGGCCATGTTTGTGTCTTCCTCATTCCAACTGGCTGTTCCCAAAGCAGTGGTTGATTTTACTTTGATAGAAAGCTGGAGGGCTGTACATTTGAAAGGAAGACCCTGTAGACCTGGCTACTATCCACCAGCTATTAGTACAGATGCTGCCTTGCTGCAAACCCTTCTGCACCATGACCCAGACTGCAGCAGCAAAACAGTTGCTTCTCTGCTTCTCCTGTTACAGAGCAGGAACTGCTGTCTCCAATAAATCCTCATGAAGTAAAAGGATGAACCTGAGCTACATCCTTCCTGCACATTCGTGGGGCAAGAAATCTCAGACAGTTTTTATGCAGCTTCCCTCTCATCCTTTATTGATAAGGTGTTGTGAGGTCCCACAGATCTGGGAAGGCTGGAATCTGATATAGCTGAGCCACCACTGAGGGTCCTCCTCATGACTGGGAGAAATGAGAGACGAAGCCACAGTGGCTATGAACATATTGTGTGGATATCATTCTCATTTTCTGAGAGATCCTCATTTCCTGACAAAATTTCTCATTTTTCATGCCATTGTGAAAGGGGGGAAAAAAACTTATCTTGAGTGTATCTAGGCGTATGTAGTTGCAAAATCTGATGAAAACTCACTGGTATTTACAGTAATGGCAAAACTCCTTTCAAGTTTCCTGGGGCTCAGATGACCTCGATGTCAACCATAAGGTAGAATATCACAGCTTCTATTTGTCATCCTCTTTGGTAAAGCCAAAAATTATGCACATGGCTTATTTTAATGGATTTTAATAGCTATAATGCAAATATTATCACAGAGAAGGTGAATTATAGCAATATGTGACAACTGAGCAGGAAATCTTCAGCTCCTGAGAACTGCCACGGCTTAGCCAAAATCCCACTTTGTTAGCAAAGAACGTTCCCCACACATTTAGGATGTATGAATAGTGAAGGTGTTAGGAACTTTAAATGTGTGCAAAGCAACTTAATGACTCACTTTGGTTGAGTGTTGAGAAGCCCCAGCTTCATGTATTGCAGAAGTTCTCCAGACAAACTGTTAGAGGAACTGAACAAGGTACTCAGGGTGTAAAACACATCAACTTTGAAAGAACTCAAGCCCCTGTTGTACCTTACTGACTACAAGCTCAGTCCCATAAGCAAAGAAGTAATGCAGAAAAGTTACTGGAAACTCCTATTTAAAACATGACAACTTCCAAAATAATTTCTACAGGCAGTGAGAATTAATGCACTGTGAACAAAGCAGTGTTTTCTCCGTAAATCTTTAAAAAGGAAAAAAAAGGTTCAGCACAAAAAGTCTGCAGTTAAATCTCTGATGATTTAGGCATTTTCTTTTTTTAAGTGTTAATAATTTATTGAGAGCTAAAAGTGTTTTCAGAAGAATAACTCCATGCTCACTCATTTTGAAGCAACTTCGGGTTTTTCCTTTTGTTTTCAATTTGTTCTAGTTGCATTCCTTCTGAGAGGGAAAAATAAACCAAGTATTTCTAAGATATAAATAGTTGAGGATGAGATGAGTAATTACGTGAGAAGAAACCAGAGCTGATTTGTGATAGATCTAAGTGACATTACAATGAAATCCATTCTTTCCTATTATCTCAGCATCGAGGAGGTGATGATTTTATGAAACAATGCTCCATAAAAATACAATGTATTGCAGAACATTATTATATTTCCCCCCAAAATAAAAAGTAACAACAACAACAAAATTACCTTTTATTTTACAGAAGACATGCAAATTCTGGCACATTAGGTCATTTCAAGAGTTTTTCAGGTGTTCTTTCTTCAGTTTTGAACCCTAGGAAAACAGCCAGCCCCCGCTCACCTGCCTGCTTTGGAACCTGCTCCTTCTCAGCAGCAGGAATAGTAGCTGGTACTAACTGACACATTTTTCAGTTTGACACCCTTCTTAGCACATCTTTAATATTTAGGTTTTCCTCCCTCCAAGCATAAAAGTACAAAGCAAAAGACCATCAAGGAACCAGACAGTTTATGCCTCCTGTGTAATCCAAAGGTAATAACGCTTATATTCCTCTAATATAATCAGTAAATAGATGTAAATACATGTAAAATGTAAATGCAAATACATGTATTTGTATCATTGAATTAATTGGTTTTTTACATAAGTTATGTTAATCTCTATTAAAATATTTATAAATAGACAATTATTGAAATGAAACACATTGTCTCTACATAGTCTTGCCATATTCCATTTTTACTTTTACCCCTGTAGACTGAGAATCAATGTGTCTGTTATAGTGAAATAAAAAAGCTTAAATGAACTGAAAAGAAATTATTAAGTCTCCTTGATACTCTTTTGCCATTGGCCTACTTCACACGCTTACATTTTCCTTCAATGTGAAAGATCTGTGCTATTCAAGTGTATATTGTAAGCCACTTTATATCACTGATGGAGAGAATATTTTAAAAGTTAAAGACCAAAAAGTGTGTCCAAATTTAAAGGACCGAAGCCAAATGAAGGAAGGGAGTCTCACTTCACCTGCTAGGAGAATGAAACTCATTGATAAAACCTGCATGCCCTTCCTTGGTACCGTACAACTCTTTTGTAAAGTTAGGTTCAGGGAACAGGGGAAGGGCTGATGGTTTATTATTCCTAGATGAGCCACAGATTGCTAGGGGAGCCTTATCTACGCTAGTTTTACTGCTAGAAGGTTTGACAGAATTTCCTTAGTGCAGATGAACGTGCTTATTCAAGTAGAACTTATTCTAGAAGCTGTGTTAGGTATCTCAGCATTTACATGTGGGTTGGGTGGACACCCAACAGCCTTTCCTGCATATAACTATTTTGGTGAAACAGTCCGCTTCTAATCAGAACTGTAATAATAGTAAAACTTTTAAAAGTATATCAGATTTGAATGACCTTTTGATTCTCAATAGTGCTGCAGTGGAAACTCCTCTCTTTTCCTTTTTAGGAAATGTTGATCTAGATTAATTTATCTCATAGAAAGATCATCACAGGGAAAAAATAGATTAGACAATAGAGGTCCTGCAACCTCAGTCGCACAACAGATGTGAATGTCAAATCTATTGGTACAAATGTCAACATGAAACAATAAAATCAAGACTGGGAATGCTGGAAAGTTAAATGTAAAAATAGAGATTTTAAGCTCTAAACCAAGCCAAATACTTCTGCTACTTAAAAGTCCTGTTGAAACCATTCAGTAGCACAGGAGCATTATCTGGGTGAAACAAGCTCATGTTCATTTATACTACCTCCTGTCATTGTAAAAGCATACTTGAGAGAGAATATACAGATGGAACTAAGTTTGGAATGATTACCTGCTGAACTTGTAAAGGAAGGATTATGCCTATCTAGAGAGCTGGTCCCTGGGAAAGCTTGTGCTCACCTTGGATTTCTGTTGGTAGTAAGGTATCGTCTCCTTGCCATTCACAGCAGCATTTTCCTTCTCATCTGAAATGAAGTTGACTGCAAAGAAAAGGAGACAAACAGTAAAGTTACCAACTTTTGTCAGGAGGAGCAAGTACAGCAGTTAAAAAGAGCCTTGTAAGTGGCTTTCTGTGCTCTGTCCCAACAAAGACTTCACAGCTTGTCCTTCTTTTTTTGCTTAGTAGCAGAAATATTGCATATATGTCAACCAGTCCATCCCACAGCCTCATTGAAGCAAAACTGGTCTCCTTAGCAACAGCCTTTGAGACACAAAAAGGAAATTTCTCCATCTGTCTGACCTGGAGGCTCAAACCCTCCCTCTGGGGACCAGCTGCCCTCTTTTGTCTCTAGCTTCATTTGTAGAACATTTTAGCCTTGATCTGTGTTTATATTGACAAAAAGAATCTGTATAAAATAAATGAGGTAAGTTCAGCTGTATAAACCTGCTGGCTGCCTCAGCAAGAGCCAGAAGCAACAACACTGAAGACAGAAATCTTTATCATTTTCCTTTAATGCATGGAGACAAGTAAACTGGCATTATTGCTTGTCTTCAGGCCTTGTCACAAACAACATGAAGTAGGTACTTCCACATGGACAGAAAGCAAAGGCCGCTTACATTCTCTCTTCCATGAAGACCTATAGTTTTATTGGACCTGACTTCAAGACCAGTCCTGAAAATATTAACTATTGATGCTAGGTGACATTTGTAAAATATTGCAAGATCAGGGTACCTAGCATATCTGCCTGTTACATCCACACCAGCCTACTGCAACACGAGGAAGTAGGTCAATATGCCAGTTCTGCTACTGGCTTTTATGTGGAAAAAGTTACTAGGTCATTGAATTTCCACTTTTATTCTCCCCACTTTTTTTTTTTTTTTCAGCTGCAGTGTAAAAAGAGCCTGAGAAAGCAACTGTAAATCAAAATAGTCACACTCTCATGCTCTGGGAAAGCCTTCTAAGGATCAGGGCTGAATCTCACCTGTATCTATTTGGTTAGCTTCCAGCTGGTAAAAATAAGAAGTAGCACCAAAAGCAGTTGATGCTGCTGCTTATAGAAAACCTCTAGTCCAAGGAATGCTGACAGGGTTACGGTCCTGGCTGAGCTACCAAACAGGCTGAAGGTACCTCCTAACGAGGTGTCAGTAGAAGTTTAGAAGCAGGATCCTAGCTGATGCCTTTTGCTAGGATTTCTCTCAATGTTGATGTGTCTGTTGCTAATAAATGGGTACTTCAGAAAAGGAATGGCATGATATGCTATCTCCAGTTTTGATGATGCATTGCACTGTCTGGTTTACATGGCAATGAGGAAGCCTGGTCCAATGCCAGGCTTGATGGAAAGCTCTTGTGCACATACATGTTTATGCTCTGATTTGCTTTCTGCCCCACCAAGGGACTGAGGGAGCCAATGCCTAGGATCAAGTTTGTTTCCCTTGGTGGGCGCACAGCAGTAACATTCAATGTGCTTCTTGTCTCAAAATGCTATTGCTTCACTGCCTGAGAAGACCAACAGAGCAGTCTAGTTTATGGACCTGCTTTTACCTCCATTTCTGCCTACACTGTTATTCATGAGGTGGGAACACAAGGCAGCTTACTCAAATATTCCACTGTGTAAATCATTCTGGCCCTAAAAGTGAATGCTAAAATGCAACTTGTAAGTTAGAACATCTAAAACTTACATTGAGGTGGAATTCCTGCTCTGCACTAAAATGGTTTTGTTAAGAATGCAAACGAGCTAGTATTGACTTGAGACATTTTCATCTGTTACTTTATTTGAAGAAAAAGAAAACATACTAATAGTGCTAACAAACATCAGAGCTACGCAATTTCATAGGGTGATTATACAGCAGAGTTCTGGAAACCTTCTCTCTACTGCAGCTCCTAGATATTAACACAAGCAGCAGACTAAACATTTGTACCCTGTTTGTCCTGCCAGCTGACAAATGAAGGTAATTAATGGGCAGCTATAAGGTGGAAGAGTCTGGAAAATAGCAAAACTTGTAGTCCTGAAATACATAGTGCTGATGCCAGAATATTGATTTAAGTGCATTACTATTGCTAAGTGATCTTGTATAGTTTTACATTATATATTGATGTTTACAGCTTATTATTTTTTCTTATTTCTCTTCTATCAAATTTTCCCTTTGAACATTTATTTCTAGCTGGACATTAGACAAAAAGAAATACCCCGTATCAGGTGCAGCTATTCAAGTCAACTGGTAATAGGACTTTACACTAGTCAGGCCTTTTAATTTAGGTTTCAATTCTCTGTTTTTGGGTAACCTTGACTCTGAGAGTGGATAATTACGATGAATACACTTGGTGAAATTAAAACCAATGACATCTCTGTCTTTGGGGATATTATCAATAGAGGCAAAAAAAGATTTTCCAAATACTCTTTTGGAAGTGACCAATACTAAATGATACTGGAAAGCAAAAGATTTATGACTGTATAGCACTTGCATTACTGTGGGCTGATCACCTCCACCACAATCCATAGTCATGTAAGGTGAACTAAATGTATTTGGCCTCAACTACAGAATTTCTTCCAAATTCACAGTTTTCTGCAGGCTGCTTTGGACATCTGCTCTTCAGTGCAATCAGGGAACACACACTCCAGCTTCAATTTTCAAGTCAGCTTTGTTAGAAAACATACGAGTTTTCATAGTCATTCAAGGCAATCAGCCTATGGCTTGTTAGGTACAGAGCACAGTTTGTAGTAAAAAAGGATGGTTATCATGGTCTGGCCTCACCTGACTGCCTGCCTATCCTATCTGGCAACTTCCATGGTTACTCCAAAAACTTCAGTAGAAAAGATTTTTTTTAAAGACAACCAGTTGAAATTTAAGGAGTGCAAAACATGCTGAGTTTTACATGCCTGTGGTAAATTGCTCCAGTAGTTACATACCTCAGTGTTAAAAATGTATTTTATTTCTTGTTGTAAATTTGCTGATTTAAGCTTTGACCAGTGCATTTTGCTATCTCTATGCCTTTATAGTAGAAACTCTTTAATCTGCCCTTAGCACTGATAAAACCCATTCTGTCTGTGGGGTGGGGAAAAGGCTAAGAACAAAGCTAAAAGGCAATGTATTTGCTCTCTCCAATTTTCCAGGGAAGGCATAAAAAGATAGGCTGCATTAGTTGCTAAATTTTATCACACTCAAAAGAGCTTTCTGATACCATGCCAATACAAACACTTTATTAGATCAATCCATATGCAAGTTATAGTGCTTTCTCCTGCACAGCATTTTCCTCATGTTTTTTTGAGTGATTTTAAAGAAAAATATTCACATTCCACATTAGAAAAGTTACAGGCATTTGCATCAGTGTGTTGCCTTGCACAGGTGAAGCTAACATTCCTCTCCAGAAGGACGTTTCTTAGAACAAAACCTTGGGGATGTGCACATCTAGGCACTGTGGCAGGTTCTAGTTTTCATTCACGAAAGAGGCTCAGACTGCATTTCAACGATTGCAGCATAATGGTAAAATCAGTTCCTAAATATTATAAAAGTAATTCCTGTCCTAGGAACCTTTTTTTTTTTGTTTTATAGAGGACAAAGTTCACTGTTTGTAGCCCTTGTGAGAAGGGAGAGGTACAGTGATGGATGCTTGAGCCAGGTTCCAAAATGCTGGCAGCACTTGGTTGGCACATAGCAGTGACTGAGGGGAAAGGCCTGACAATGCCAGGCTGATATGCCAGGGTTTCAGAGTTAAAACAAAACAAAGACTGAAATTCAGTAAACTGAGTGGAGACAATCTCTTCACTCTCTTCCCACTTGTCCTGGTGTTGGCTGCACATCTCCTTTCTTACACCTGCTCTGGCACACTTTGGGCTCTGCTGTGAGCTAATTTAATTCTAGAATGGCAGAAAACTATTTAGTTTTTCATTGTGTGTTTTTCGGGTGGGTTTTTTCGCCATTTTAGCTAGTGGAGTTGGCACGTAAGAAGAGCTCTGGCAATTACCAGCACCAGCGTGTTGGTGAGGAGGACGGCAGAGGCAGGTAAACACAGGTGAACGCCTTGGCAGCAGCAAGCTATAGATCAGCCGGCTGCACCTTTTGAAACCACGCTCTTCAGTTTTAATCAGAATTTAAAAAATACTTGTGATACCTTGAAATGGAAGGACCCGTCACGATCCAGAAGGCAGCAGCGTGGTGGGAGCCCGGAGAAGCCGGGGCTGAGCGAACCAAGGAGACAGGGAGAGCTGAGGGTGGCCCTCAGGGCTCCCGCTCTTTCTGTGAGGGTCCCGTTGTAGCACTCGCCCCTTTCCGAGGCGAGGCAGAGGCAGCTCCGGAGCAGCTCCACGCACAGCAGTAAGAATATTGTTACGGTTTTGGGGGTTGGGGTTCTTTTATCTATTATCTGAATTTCCGTTCTTTCCTTCATGCGCTGTCTGCGCACACCTCGGTGCGTGGCTGCCGCGGCACAGCTGCCGCACGGCTCGCAGGGCCGAAGCGACGGCTCTCGCTGTGGCACCCGGGTGTCGTGGCGGGCTCGAGAGCTGCAGCATGGCCTGTGTGCCACCAGGGGCTCCGGCACGGCACGGAACTGCACGCGTGGCACGGACACCCCCTCAGCCCAGCCCAGCCCAGGCGCCGTGCGGGAGCCCACTGCTGCGCTGCCTCCGTGGGTGCCGCCCCGGGGCCGGGCTGAGGCGTGCCAGCGGTGGGAAGCTGTGTTTCACCGCGCAGTAAAAAGCCAAAGCTCCTGTGCACGTGCTGCACATCGGGTCTGCGAAAGGACAACACGCGAGGCGTGAAGGTCGCTCAGGCTGTGAGAAATAACGGTCTCACGCCACTAAAATTTAACAAATTTATTAAAAACCACAACCAGGAGCAAAGGAGCCAGGGATAAGCCCAAGACTCCAGGTGGCAAGGCAGACAAAAGCAGCACGCGCGACGCTGGGTGCTCCCACCGTGGACCGGCCCTCGTCCAAAGAGCGGAGGAGCACGTGCAAAGCACCAGCACAGTTCTTATAGACAGTCTTTGCTCTCTGATTGGTTGGTCTTTCAGTCCACCGCCTGATTGGTCCTTTTCGTTCGACGCTGGTTGGCTCGTTTCTAGGGCAACTTCTGACCAATCATTTCCCCAAAGTCCCCCCCGATTGGTTGAGGTCTGACCCAATCGGAGTCCCGAAATCACCATAACACCGGGACTTCATCCCTGGAGTTTTCTGGAACTTGGCTCGGCGTCGCCATCTTGGCAGCACCCCACCCCCTTCTTGATTAGCATTGAACATCAATTAAATACAACATTTAAACCCAAACAAACCTCATTACAACGTCCTAACGCACACTGAACATTAATTTCTTGAGCATTATTAAACCTGCAGCATTACCTAAGGAATAAATAAAACATTTGAACTAGGTAAACCGGAACTTAACAATCAAACCCTTTAAACTTCATTAACATTTTAACTTAAGGTAATTTAGTAACTTAGTTTTAATGAACCTTTAAAAATTGTTTATAACAGGCCTCATGGGTGGTAAAGCTGGCAGCCCTGACATCACACAGAATCTGAGGGACTTGGGTAGCGGGTCTGGATTTTAATGATAGATTCCAGCCGCATGTAAAGAAACTTTAGGAATTGATTCAGGCTTTAGGCAGTTACTTTTATCTTATGTTTATCGTGTTGACCTCCTGGGTAAAGAAATAGGACGTAGTACAAGAAACACATAGTTGTATAACAGAAATTACTCCAAAACCGTCCCATGCTATACATGTAGCTATTACAGAAAGACTGCCAGATTGGATAGTGAAATAGAAACTATTAATGCAAATTGCTGTGTGGAATTCTCTGGATCTTATTGCTTTTGTTCTGTTGCTATTGCATGCTTAAATTGAAGATATACATTCCTGGGCATTTTTCATTTCGAACCTACTCTCTTTTGTATGCTACTACTTATTTTCTGTCAGTCTGTTGTTTCCATGAACTTAATGATTTTGAGGTAAAAACCTATATTATCGTTCACTGTCACTTGATATTTTCATAATCACTGGGCATATTTAAAACTGTTTTGTTGTAGCAGAGGAAAAATCCTAATTATAATATCCTACGTAAATACTTTGATACACTACAGTAGCTCTAACTCATGTGTAAAATGGCTGCTATTCAGCTCTGTGGGTCTAGTGGTGAAATAAACCATGAAAATAAAGTTGACTAAAACCAGAAATTAGAGAGAATAGAGTTCTTGTGCCAGTTGAGATGAGAAAAAGATAGGATATTATTTACAGACTGAAGTTTTTACCCTTCCTTTGCTCCTAATGTACTCAATGCCCTTTGCAGCAGAGCACTGCTGCTTTTAGAGTGCATGTTTCACTAGTATTTGCAAACCACCTCTGTATGTTTTGTAATGATTTTTAAAAGGAGAAATACCAGACCATCACACTTGAAATCCAAGTCTGTCTGTTAAATGGTAAATGAGCATTACAAACCCAGGAGCAGCTGGTAAGCAATCAGAGATTAGGTAACATTTATTTTAAATGTTATTTCAAAGGAATTTTTTATTTTTCTAAATTGAAGAATGAGAGCATGACTATTTTAGGATGCTTTCTGTTTTCCAAGTAATGAGAGCACCCTTGTCTGGACAGACTGTGAAGAAAAAGACCAGGTGGATGGATAGTCAGGGCTGTCAAAGCCCTGTCAGGTGTTGGCAGGCCCGCCTGAACGAGACTCATGCAAACTGGGTTGGTTTGGTAATCATGGGAGCTAAGAATTGGTAATTATTTTCATTTGTGAAGTTCTCAGGCTTTACTGTATGTGTTTTCAAGGTTTTCTCTGCAGTCGCAAACCTGTGGGGAAAGGAAGGTAAAAGTGCAGTTAATACAATATAGGAGATGATGCTGGGACTTAGGGCTGGAAGCACCCTTCATATTTGGAAGGTTTTAAAATAAAAGTTATGAGAGTTGGCAGTGCTGGTGAATGGTCTGTTGAATTCCCAGTCTTTTGCTGGAAATGCTGTGCAGGTAGTACTCTTTACCTGGCTCTAGTTCTTAGCTACTATTGCTATTACCAAGTAGATAATATATATGGTGGGGAAAAGGAGTCTAAAGAAATGCAGGTTGTAAATGGCTACTGTTTCTACAAAATGTTGCTGCAAGAGCAGGACCCATGCACAAAGTCCTGTACATACTGCAGTTTATGGGCAGGGTCACAAACCATTTGCTGTGTGTATCCTTGCCCATGTTTTTGTAGCCTTTTCCATGTGCTGAGTATGTCTCTAGGATACTTCATCTTTCGCAGCCCAAGCCTGAATTTACAATTCAGTTGATCTTCTAATTCTTTGGAAACTAGATGAGGTTTTCAATATAGATGTTTTAATGCTATGTACTTTATATTCATTTTGTGGCTTTAAAAGGCTAAGTAAATGATCTGGACCTTTTGAATAGTCTCTGATTCCCATCTCAGATTTGTGCCTTTTTTTTCTTCCATGTTTCATGAGTGCAGTTTGTAACCAAACACAGAGACTGTGATTTGTCTCTTGTCATTAGTACAGTAAATAAAGGATAAAATTATTTGCAATCTAACTGCCCTGTACACACCTGCATTTAAAAACACAGACACCTCTTCTAGTCAAGATAGTTCCTCAGTTGCAGCTTGTAGGAAGCTGGGGAGGAAAGGAGGAAAAGGTTATAATAGGGCATTTATCATGTCATGCCTTTCCTGCTTTTGTGTTCTTCTGTAGGAGTCTACTACCCTGTGCTGACAGAGATGGCTTTCTGTGCTTAGGAGACAGTGGATCTGACCCAGTATGTCCATTCTTAAGCTTAAAGATTGAGGGCACTCTGGTCCTTGACAAGACATTTTTTAATACCAGAATAAATACTGACTGTGCGGTTAAGCTGAAAGAGTTAAGTTTAATTTAGCTTCTTTTACAAACTGCTTCTTAAAGGCTTTTCTGTTTGCTCATCTCCACTGGATCTTAAACAGAGACATTGTGTTGCTATGGAAAATAGTGAGCAAGCAATAACAAATGCTTCCTCACGCAGAAGAAAAGCACCCTGTTAACCATCAGCCATACAGATATGACTGAGAGTGGAAAAGAAAACATGGGGGAAAATATGAAACCAGTTCCAGCTTTCATTCTGTCCTTAAGTGAAATACAACCTCACTTCCTTCTTTCAGCACAGCACAGTGGCATTCTTGTGATCTTGGAGAAGAGCGTCATTTGCTGATAGCAGTTTCACTGTTTAAGGATACCTGCCACAGTCGTGAGTATCAGTCTGAAACAAGAGATTTTGAAAAGCCTCGCCAGAGTTACACTTCACATATGCATATTTTACACTAAGCCAAAAAGAATAAGGGATTTTTCTTCTATGACCTTCTTAGTTCCAAGAAAATTTCTTTGTGAGACATATGTGGGAATATAATACCTTTAATCCAGTCAGACTTCATCTTGCCTCCAGACTCTGAAAGGATTGGAGAGATTAAATTAGAAAAAACTTGACATTGGCCTTGATCTTTGCTTTGCCACATAAGATGCTTTCCAGGGTCAGTGTTTGAAATTCAACACAACACCATTCTGTCAGAATAAAGCAAAAGTTGCACAGTAGAGCTATTTTAGTTTTTAATATGTTACTGTTACAACTTTTTAAAACACAGTCACATAGGACCCAACCTATTTTTAAACAACTGAATCTTTTCATTCCCAAGTCTCTTCTTTTATCCCATCTATCTGCAATTTTCTTTTTATGATGTTCTTGACTAAGCAGGCTTATAGTCAGTACTCATTCATTCAGCATACTGAAGCTGACAGTGTAGGTCTTTGTTTCAAGCGACCGTTTGTGTTGTGACAGGCAAAGAACAGACTAGTTGCACTGTTGTTGTTACTGAAGACAGGCAAAACTAGGCCAAATCCTATAGCACTCACTCAAGTAAAACTCCAAGAGAAACTTTGCCTCAGTTATTCTAAGAACGGTCAGAAATGGAGTTTAGCAGTTCCATATTTTTCACAGTGTACTCTGAAAAGCTCAGATCATCCTTTTTGCAGCTGTTGCTTATGCATGATTCAAAAATCTCTGATTCATTGTAAATGTAAAAACTCAGCAAAAAGTATACGTCAGAAATTCCTTCAATATAAAGCTCCAACTATATGTGAGATGAAATCTAGTAAACTTAAACTTTCCCACTAGCTGAAATTAAGCTAATTTTTGTTAACAATTAATAGTAAATAAGATGGTCTGAAAAGTGCTCAGTGCCTTGTGAACTTTATCTACAGCAGCAGTTGCACCACATCAGTCTCTCCAAGTCAGCAGCATACCTATTTATCAAAAGAATTAAGTAATAAAATCCAGAGTCTTTTGTTATGTGTGTTTCCTCAGTGTTTTTCTAGTTCTACATGGTCATGTACACGAGTAGCTAACTTCACTTTTCTTCTGTCAGGAGACATCATTATGTTGTAAGGAGTGCAGTCATCCACCCACGCACACAAACTTCCTTTTGTAATACATCCCTGCTTCATCTACATTTTTCCAGAACTTTTACTTACTATAAGTACACTTCGGTGGCATATGGAACTCAGCACCTATAATGCTTTTTTTCTTACCTAATAGTTCTAGCTGCATTGCCTGAAGCTGAGGAGGTCTTGGGATATGCCCATGATTCTGGTTTGAGTCAGTATATGAAACACTGGATTAATAAGAGACTTTTACCAACTTAGTCACCATTCTGTATGTAAACAGAAACATTTTCCAGTGAGTGATTTAGACTAAGTTCAAGTTTATAAGCTTGAATCCTTTAATTCTGTTTCCTGCAGCAGAAATATCAATTATTCATCATTACTTACCAGGAAGGAAGTGTACCTGTAACATAGCAAGATGATCCTGTATAGAAAGTAATGTAGACTTCTCTGGACATCAAAAACATGCAGTAATATTTTAATTCTCCCTTGGTAGGGAATCAAAGAGAGCCTTGGGTACTCCAGTTCAAACCGCATCACAGTTGAAGTGTCCAAAGAGAATCTAAAATTTCAGATTCAGCCACTGCTATGTAAAACAATGCCACAGGAACATTCCCATGTCAAAACCACAATTTTTATAGCCAGCTGAATAGCTCTTTCAGGCAATGAGCAATCAGTTCAAATATATACCTTATTCCAACTAAAACAGACATCCAGTGTATATCTGTTCATGGAGAATACTTAGCATAGACTCTAATCTCTAAAAATTGGCATAATTTGAAGGCACTTTAGAGAACAAACACTCAAATTACAGACTGTTAAAATAGGAAACATGCTGGATTTCTACTGGCACTCTTTGTTGGACACTTCTGCAATTATGGTCCAGTCCAAATGTAAATGCTTTCTGTATTAGATTGTAAGGCATTAAGGGTCATGTTTTCTACAGAAGAACTGAGATGAGGGCTGAAGATCTAACTTGTGAAAGCGAAAAGGAGGGGGAGGCCTTGAGAGTAGGCTTTCTAATCATATGTACAGAAGGCTCTTCTGGGTGTACCACAATGGCTGTAGGACAGAGCTGGCTTTACAGCGGCCAGAGGTACAGGTTGGGTCCCTGTCTTCTGCTGATGTCTCGAGCAAGACTGCTACCTGGGGGAAGCCAAGTTTCTCACTAGTAAGTGTGGTCACAGTCTTCAATACTCTGTTGTGCATAAAAGATTATTTCTGGCTGTCTGTTACAGTTTCCAAGGGCTGATTTCACTGTGGGTGAGCACACAACACCAGGACTATCTTAGGAAATAACACCCTATATTTAGATATACAAATGCCTTAAAATGAAGCTGTTCTGAATAGAGATAGCAAAAGATGTAACTTTATGCACTTTAGCAAAAAACTGAAGAATCATCTCCTATCTAAAAATCCTTTATTTTCTCAAATCTTACTCAGTGGTGTCCTTCGTTGCTTTTGCCACCAGGGCATATAAGAACTCCAGTTTTAACTTGTCATGCTATCCTTTGCAAGACCGAAAACAAAAGGTATTTGTCCCAAGTTTTCCTTACTGACAGTGAAATTTAGAACACCTTTTCATTTAGCTGTTCTCAAAAGAAATCAAATAATACATTCAAAATTAGAAAAGATTATGTGCTCAGAAAGCATGAATTTTGTTTATATCACTTTAAATTCACTTCTCAAGCTGTACTGAAGAAATACCTTTCTTTTGTATATAGAATTTCTGAATGTAAATATCAAGCAATGTCGAAGAGTGTATTTTATTTTTAAAACCTCACAGTTTGGGGAAATCTTGCTTAAAATTTTAGAAAGCCTTGAACTTTTCTGACTAGCACTGTCTGCAGTTTCTGGTGGAATTCCCATGGAAGGAAATAAATGTGTCCATGTCCTTTGGTTACTGGGGAGGAATTCAGGGGCTGAATTTCCTTCACATAAAGCTGTGCTCCCAATCCTCATGCCAAAACATCTACTGCTAGAAAAAAGGAGTTTGAATGGTGTTTCAGTAATTTTGAATAGTTCAGACCTCCACATTCTGGACTCCAGAGCAATTTGAGGTTTGAAACTGGGACATTAAAGCTAAAGTAATATAGATGGAATGACACATGTGCTTTCCAAGATCTGGAAGCCTGCTGCCCTCCAGGTCTCTAGCTTATTCAGGAAATGATCTTTTTTTATAATGTTGACATTCCCATATACAAATGAAAATCCATAGTGTTTCCCAGACCTAACACTGAAAGTCACACAAAAGGAAGCAGCGGGCTCAGAATGAAATAAAGTGCTAAAGGAAACAAAAATAATAATCTTGAACTTCATTTATTGTGCTTCTTTAAATCTTTGTTTGGCAATGTTTCTGTGGAAAGATTGAAGTTTAATTTTTCGCACATTTAATGCCTGGTTAAACACCATGTAAACCCATGGCAGTGGCTAAATAAGGAAAATTTGAGACTACTGTCCTAATGAAGTTCCAGATTTTTCTGAGCACTATTGTGGGTTGATTCTTTAGAAGCTTTTTCAATAAAGCATCTCTCCCGATCTCATGTGTCCAGAGTAAGTGAAATACATCTGATTGAATAACCACCTCTGGCTGTGATTCCTTATATAATTTGAAAATGTCTTTCTAATATTGCTGTTTGTAGGACAGCAGAGGGCAAATGTTTTTACAAAAGAAACCAAAAATATTGATTCTGTAAAAGAGAATTCTTGACACCTGTCAGTATTTGGTCCTGTGGCTGGCATATCCTTCCCTTTTTTTGACTTGTTTTGTGTACTAACTTCTTCCATCATATTGGAGATATTCTGGCTTCATATCTGCTGCAAAGTGCTACAGGTCAAGCATCTTTTACCTCCCTCCTATCCCCCCCAGAGGTCAGAAGTTCATTTGGAGCATTGGAGCAGCCTACTTCTGTAACAAGTGGTGAAACAAGATTATGTTAAAGAAAGCAGTGTTGATTTTATTAGAAACTAGAGAGAAAAATTAAATGTAACTAAAGTTGAACAGAAGAAACTTTCCTGTATCTGGCAGCTGCACAAAGTCTAGCTCACCAGGTTACAATCTCATAGTTATTACTGATACATTGAAGCACACTAGAAAAATGTATCAATGCTTATCTGACCTTTCTTCTCGTAATATGGTTCGCAGATCTACTACAACAGGAGCTTCAGCCAGCAGCAGCTTCAGGAAAGAGCAGTTCTGGCAGTCGAGAGCAGCAGGGAAATGCTTCACCTCTTGAAGCTCCCTTCAGCTGAGAAAACTCTCTCTTTTTAGGATAACTGAAATCCAGTTTTTTCAGTGACAGGTTGTGTTAAACATATTTCAAAGACACAAAACCCAAGCGACTGTTTTGCCAGCTGCGATTTGTGGCTAATTCCACCCAGTGATGACAGCGTTTCCAAGCCTTTGTGTGAATGTTCCAGCTTTTTGCTAGATGTGTTAGAATATGTTGTCCTTTTGAACTGATAAAAAGAAATCTTTAGCTTAGCCCACACACTTGCATTTCTCTTTATGGAAGCTCCACTGATCTGTCACTGGGGAAATGCCTTACTCAAAGGAAACAGGATTATTCTTTCAATACCATTATTCAGAATTAGGTATATTGCATTTAAGTATGTCAAAGATTGCTGCTGCCATAAGGCAGGAAAACAGGCAGGCTGAGGCTGGCTGATCAGTGAAGAATTTGATGTACATGTTGCTACATTGTAGTCTTTAATGCAAAATGCTAGGATACTCTCCCATAAGATTGTCATTGCTTTTAAAATTGGCTTGTGATGCTTTACCAAGGGTTCAACATTCCTTGAATTTCTTTACTTAGTGACTGCAAGAAAAAAAATTGGTTGTCAGAACTAAGAGTGTAAAAGTTGGTCGCATTCTGGAAATCTGTCGACTTTAGGTTCAAAAGCCTGAAGAAAAAGCAGAAGCACAAATCATGGATGGGAAGTGCAAGGGCAGCCATTGCAGTGTTTCAGTGTGCACAAGGCTCAAATCTGTTTGAAATTTTGCAGGATTGGAGTAAAGTTGGTGGCCTAGGAAATTCTTTAATACTGCCACATGAATGAAACTGTTCAGGACAGAGAAATCCACCTCTAAAACAGGGACGTGTTCATGGGATGTGTTCATATTCATCTCATTAAATCAAACTGTCACATCTAGCACTGCTCCCTTACCTACTGAAGGAGCTGTGCTGTCTTTCCAGTGCCCGGTCTCAGAATTGAATTGCAGCAATCTCTTCAAAATATCTCATTTGCCACATGTGCCAATTGTGAAAGCACACAATACGTAACTAGAACTGACAGGAGATGGCAGCCATGCAGAGAAAAGTGTGACATATGCAGTGTTTTGAAAGAGGAATGGAGGGCCAGAAGAGACAGCGAGGAAGAGCAGGGAAGAGAAGGTATGACAGCCTTAAGACACATCAAAAGAAGGGAGGAAAGCCATGGAAACAATGATGTCAGGCAAGGAGTATGAAACTAAAAACAGGGAATAGAAACTATTCACTCTGTTTAGGATAGGAAGGAGGGATTCAAAGACAGTAGAAACTGGAAAAAAAAGACATAGGGGAGTGAGAGGGCTATGAAAGTGGTGTTAGAAGTAGTGTAATAGAAAACCACTATAGAGGAAGTACAGACAGCTACGAGGGATTAGAGGCTGAGGCAAAGATCACTAAGTATGAGGAATGGGTAAGGAAGGGAGACTTTACTGGAGACTCGAGTTAACTGTTGATGGAAAGAAAATAGAAACACAGAATGAGGAAAACATTTCGGGAATGACAAAGAAAACAAAGATGTGAAGACATTGGGACATAGGGAAAAAGAGTAGAGAAGAAAGAATACTCTAAAGCAGATGAAGAGCAGAGGCAAAAATAAAGGAAAAAAAATTTCAAACCCAAAATAAGCCAAGGAAAAAAAACACCAAACAACTTCCTTGTCCTAAGCCATGAAGGTAGGAGAAAGAGATGAGGTTTTCCATTGTTGACATAATCTTTTCTTTTGAAAAAGACTGTACTGTTTGCAAATTACAGAAACAGTACAGTAACTATAGTTACCACAGTGCATGCTGCTGCGAATATAATCCTCTTGTGGGTGTCCATACTAATTCCTTTAAAGATGACTTTGTGATGCACAGCTACATCAAAGGATCAATATACGTGCACCCAAATATATTAGAAAATTTCAGTTTATCCTCCTAATAAGCCTTACATTAGTACTGTAATTGTAGTGACTCGCACTTGCTTTGTCTGAACCTTTTCACAGTAAACTACTCCAGGAAACCATTCCCCAAATGTACCTGATCACACACACCTGTATTAGCTGGCATGTTCATATGAGGTGACAGAGACATAGACACAACATAATCCTTGCTATGTAATGTAATCCTCAGTGTTACAGATGAAGAAATTGATTTAGAAAGGCATTTGAGGACAAAGGTATTTCATTGTAGCCTAGAGATTTAGGCAGATGTCTCTATTGCTTCTGATTATGATTTTACCATCCGTTGGATTCATTGCCCCAAGAAAGTTACATTCTATTTCAGGTTAGCCAGTATAATTTGATTTCTACCTATTTCATAGGAATGCTGCAAAACTTTCCTAAATAGTAGCTTTATCCTGGAACAAGATAAGAAAATGCAACTTTTAAGTTAAGTAAGAGCAGTGTTAAAGGGAGGGATTCTACAAAGAAATCGCTAACATTTCTGTACATGCACTGTCTATTCAAATCTTTCAAGCTCTCTACATTGACTTTAACAGGCAATGAATTAGACTGAAAGTTAAAGCCTGACTGAAGCATTCAGTTAGAAATAGATGCTATCTGTGAACCACTGCATTCTGAACATAGTGATCAGGCCACAAAAAATGTGACTTGAAACAGGTGCCAGACATTTTTGTAGAAAATCAGTGCAATTTCAGATGAGTTTAATGGAGCAGCCATTTCATGAAGCAGCTAACCAGCTGCTCACATTCCTATTTCACTCATCTTAACAAAATTGGTCAAATCTTCAGAGTTTTCTACTAATCATATACAGAACCACACTTACAAACGGTCATGCTTTGTATTTAATCCATTTTTCCTTCAACTGTGCAAACACGTGATACTCATCGCAGGATACTTACTATGTAGGAAGCCACAAAGTGGGCAGCAAAGTTTTGTGGTACCTAATCTGTCCAAACATGGTAATATTGCCTACTAAAAGTAAGCTGCAAAGTGAGAAATGGAAGAAAATAACTATAAAGTGAGTGTAAGTATGCTAACTCTAAATGGGATTAGAGAGAAAGCAGGTTCAAAGTTTTCCTTCCTCTCCTTAAGAAACTACACTGAACTCGGTGGGGTAACTGAAGGTAGAGATCCTAACTGAAGAATCATCTCTTATTGTTACACATTCTTTCTCAGCATGGAACCTGTTTATTTTTTCCCACTGGACTGTTTAGTAAAGCACAATTATTCAGTTAGAGATCAAACCTTAATTAGATTACTTACATGCCAGAACAACCCCAGTCACTTGCATGAACTACATTAACTGTAATAATTTAGAAGGAAATCACAGGCACTGAAACCAGCTCCTTCTCTCGTGGATGGGAGAGCAGCTGCCTGTGAGATCATGGTTGTGCCAAGGATACTTTATGCTCTGCAGATGGTTCCCTTCCATCTCAAATCTGAAGATAGAGATGTGCTGAGCAAGCCTTCTATAACATTCCTGCTGAAAAGTTAATAGTCAACAACTAAATCTGAACAAAAAACCAGCAGTGGAATATTCCTCTGAAATAGGAAAATCTATCGATGGCCTTTTAGCAATAGCGACTAATTTGGTATTTCCTAAACAAAGACTGATTAATGATACTTGGAAGGGATAATGTTTTTAAACGTTAGAACTGGAATGGAATTAAATCACTGTTGATTGTAGTGCATGCCTGCTCACAGCAGTTATCATCCTCTGCCTGTCTGAAGATTAATACTCTGTATATATACTGTGAGGGGAGAAAGATGGAGGAAATTCCTTTCCAGCATTTTTTCAGTTTAGTAAGATAAATTTTTTTCCCTGGTTAAAAAATTCGATTCCCAGCATTTTAAATGAAGCAGCTCCAGGAAAGTAAGTTGAAAAAGCACAGTTCACAATGAGTAGCACCTTTAGTCACAAAGATGGGAGCAGAGAAAGCCTGATCATGTGCAGCAGAAGTTTTCTGTAGTGCTTGATGAGCAGGACTGCACTCTCTTGTGGAGGTGTCAGACTGCATCACTGCAGCAAGCTTGGTGTACACTCCTTGTAACTGGAATCTTTAGGGATGGTGTATAAGAGTAATGAAGAGGCCTGACAACAGGACAACCTTTCCCTGAGGAACTGAAAATAATCACCTCCTGAAGGAAGAAGTTGAATTTTAGCAGCTATTCATACAAGTTAATTTTTGTATTCTTCTTTTCTACTGGCCATTTACAAATAAGCAACATTGAGTAGCACCAGTGCTACCTATGGCTTCAAAATTAAACAGGTTTAATTTTGTTTTTAGCAATGAGAAATACACTACAATCATGAAATGCTGTTGCAGATCTTGCCAGCAGAAACAGGGAAGGAAATATTCTTTAGCATTCTGATTCAACAACTGCCTCTTTAACCTTAATTTGTGCTTTAAATCACTGTTGGCTTTAAACAAATAGGTGGCATGAATGAAGGGCACAGGACAGCTGGTAGGGAGAATGGCACAATGGATTGTGAGGGGATTCCCTGTTTATAGAAGTTAGTCCACACCACTCTCATTTGTCAACCCGCAAAAAGCCTGCAAACTCCAGACCCTGAAGTCCTGCTGTTAGTACTGTATTTTACACACTGAAGTAGCATCCTGATGGGTGTTCTTAGTGAGTTAAAATGGGATAATAGTTACAGCATGAAAATAAAATAGCCTCTGCTCCTCTGCAATGTGTAGACCTAACTACTTTGGCACTGAATAGATTCAATCCATATATAAACAGATAGAGATGGCAGGATTTCAATTCTTTGTTTGCTTTGCTGGTCTTTTCCAGAATTTTGTGGATATCCATTTTGTAACAATTACCCATCCAGTGTTATTTCTGATGAGGGCATTGCCTCTGACATTGCCTGTGTACTGCAAGCATTCATCAAATTGCCAGAATTACTTCACTCTTCATTTGAGCCTTTTTCTGCTCAATTTAGGCAAGATAAAGGCATCTGCATTCTCATCTGCATACATGCGTACTGATTTTTTTCATTATTTCTAGCCATAAAGAACATTTTTTGGCCTAGATTTCAAAACAATCTCTTCTATCAGACCTTAGGGCAACTACAATTGTAGATATAAACTGGAAGACAGGGATTTTTTTTCAAATTAAAGCATAGTAAAATGCTAAAATTGTGGTATATTTCAGGTAGCCTCTTAACATTTATATGTCTTATAATTTTACTAAGTCTATAAAACCTAGTACCTACTAAGTCTTATGTCATTGGTTTTACTCAGTAACTGTCATATACATTCCCTTGAGATAACCATGAACTTCATCTCAGGTAAGAAAGGGACTCTGCTTTTGAAATTTAACAATATGCAAAGCAATGTTTTGTCGTAGTATCTAAAAAAAGTATGGAAATCTCTCCCCTTCTCCATGCCATAATATAGGATCTCCTCTCATGTTTCCAAGGTCATAAGAAGGGCTTTTGCTGATAGCCCACAAATGCAAAAGGGATATGAGAAGTATCATCCCAAATCTGTGAATAAGAACCTAACATATTTTGCACATATTTTACTGAATAAGCTTCCAGCATAGACATAAATTTTACTTTTTCTTGTTAGCTGTGATCTAAGCTGTTGATGCCACTAGCAGTCTAACTCTTAACAACTGAGTAGCACCTGCTTCTTTAATAGTACCATTTCTTGACTCAAAGTGAAATTTTGCTTTTGCTTCTTTTAAAAGCATTCTGGCTTTATACCTGTGGATGGCTCTTTCAAGCAAGCTGTGAGATGCAGTCACTCTATTTAGTGCTCGAATGAACTGCATGCCCCAGGCTTTGTAGGCAATTGTTCACTCATGTAGATCTCTCAGTTTTCCATTTCCAAAACCATAAAAAATACCTGGAGACGGCAGCGATGGGGATTGTCCAGATTTGCACCATTTAGACAAGCTTAGGTTGCTTCTGGCTTTATTCTAAACTAAGTTTCCCCATATGTAGGATAGCACATGGAGGGGTGGAGGGGGAAGGTTCCTAATAAGTTACACACTTTAGAGGACAGAGGACAAACACCTCTTTTCTTATTTGCAATTTATGTTTGTGTCTCACTGGCAAAATCACATCTTTAAATGTTATGCAATGACATATTTCTGGTGTTTGTACTGCTGAATGCTGGATGGAACACTCACCAAATCAGTCATCTATAAAGATACTTGGCAATCACTAAAAATCAGAATAGAACCCCCAGAGGGTGAACATGCTTCAATTTAGATTAATATTTCATACTAAGAAACACATTCTTGTTCTATTTTGGTTTCCAGGATGCCAAAGAACATGTTCTGGGCATGATTTGTGCTGAAAACCAGAGAAAATTCCACTTTTTCCTATGCCATAAACCTGCTAATCATTTGTAGATAAGATCATTAGAGCAAACTCAAGTTAGAGTGCAGGATGTAAATCTTTGTGTCATTAGTCAGCCATTTATGAAAATGTTTGTTAAAACTCTGTAATAAGTAACATAATCAAGTCTAGCAGTGTGTCCTCATTTTCCTTAATATTTCCTCTTAAAAAAAGGCCAGTGATAAGAAAGGTTAATTAAAAGTCTGTCATTTATAAGACATAGAACTACTTTCCAAACAAGGCTTATCACACAAGAGATATTCCATAAAGGTAATTTTATGATAATTATGTAAAAGCCAGCTTGTTCAGAGCTCCCAGCAATTATTGCTCCCTATCTGTGGAACAACAAAAATGATTGAGTAGCTAGACAAGCTTTAATATAAAATATTTAGCAACTTTTGTCCAAGTGATACATATCTGCATGCATACACTTGCACAAATATGGGCAAGAAAGAGGGATGTCCAGCATTTGTGGGTTTGGACTGTGATGGAGATAGAAATCTCCTATTTAATTTATTGTGAGTACCAGCCTAAATTTTTGAAAGTGACAAATTAGCTGAATTCAAGTCACTAAGAAGATTTTGATTCTCAGATCCAAGCTCAGTCTGCAAATTAAATTATCAGAGACATCTCTTCAAAGTGCAAACATCTAAAATACATCTGAATCAGGTGTTACAAAATGAGGTCTGTGACTGAAAGTTCTGGTTCAGAAAGACCAGATTTTTGACATAGAGTAGAAGACAGGTTGTACATTGCCTACACTTTGATATTATAGAGAATTAACAAAATACCATTTAATTTTATGAATGAAAACCCGATTGTCATCCAAAATCCAGCTAAAAGAAAAATCTAACTGTAAAAAGTCTTCTACCAGAAGTTCTGGCTTCATTTAAAGCTGTTCTTAAAAATAAAAAGGATTTTCTGGAAGATCTCTAGATTAAGAAAAAAATAATTTCAAACAATTAGTAAATGTGCAATTGTCTTTTCTATCTTGTTTTATTCACTTTCTTTCCATTAAACAAAATTTATTCCATGCTCTTATTTCCATTCAGCAGCCAAAATCAAAACATAATGAGGGCGTACAAATCAAATAATATACAGCAAGTTTCCATTCTTTAGCGAGAAGAAGCCAGACTATTCTCTAGGCTACAATATTCCCGACAGCATGTGGCGTGAAGGCCCAGCCCTATCTGCTGCTGCAAAGTAAAATGCTATTAAGAGAAGTTTTGAAAGAAGAGAATCATTCAGTGTCCTTCTCCAAATACAGTAGAATTAGTGTAGCAGACAAAGTTAATTTTCACATGGTCCCTATGTAAAAATCGTGTGCATTCTGGAGGATTAAAGCCAAATTCTGATCTCACTGATGTCAGATGAGATACCCCAGTGATGAATGTGGTTCTTGGCTTCCCAAGCAGCCGTCAGACTCAATGTGTTTCTAATAAGATGGAGACTCAGTAGGGGCCAGGTGCTCTGTTAGTTTAAATTGTTAGAGAAGCAGGAGTTGTGTAGAAGGTTAGTAGATGGAAAATGTTTTATGCCTCCCCTAAATGCCTACTCCAGGTCCAGAAATCCAGTTGCTGCAGCCCAGCATTTGCACTGGCTGAGCTTCTGACTGAGGCTTAAGTTATAAGCCTTCTATGTAATAGCAATAAAGCAAACACTTGATGTTGTATATTTGCAAGAGAACTTGGTTTCAGATGTTTAACATCTCACTTATTTTGGTTTGGGACAGAATTCTACCTGTTTCCCTCTAAGTAATTATTTTCTTTGTATTTTCAAAAGTACTCTTTTACCTGTTATTTAAATAAATCTTTAGTTCAAGGGTGGCTGATATTCGTTAAATGTAGTACTGAGCAGCATATTTAGTGCAAGCCTAACACAAAAACTGTGACTGGATAATAACACTGTAATAGAAAATTTGAAGTAGAAAATGTTGTGTTACAAGGTGAAAATTAAATGAAGCTTCACAAATCCAGGTCTGAGTAATTTCAGGCCGTGGAGCAGTAAAGAGGCTGCCAAGCAGTGGGGTGATCTGCTGTTGTATTGATGGCTATCCTGACCCAGAGACTTGTAATCCTTCCACAAGCACTTCTGGCAGCAGTGCAGCACCCTAAGGACCACTGTTGGGGTGTCTGCTCTTTTTCCAGAATAGAGAAGGCACTCACCAATATGTGAACTTCAGGATACATGGTGCAGGTACAGCAGAGTGGAGGTTTTCTGCTGGGGCAGTACCTGCAGCAGTGCTCGGCACCCCCTGTCCCTCAGCAGTCCTCCCCGGAAGGCCAGGCTGTGCACATAAGTGACACTGTGGCCCTATGCTGTTCCTCTTGGCTTCATGAATCCTGCACATTTTCAGGGATCCAGAAGAAAGAGGCTGGGGAGAAACCTGCAAGTGTATCCTTAGGCAACACAAATTAAGAATATCTCAGTCACTAGTAAAGTCTCTTTTTCTTTGAAAGCTTGTACATGTATTCACACAGTATGTGACTGCAGGGAGCACCTCCAGCATACTGCTGTGTAGCTGGACAAGTGCCCTGGAGTCCTTCAAATGAATCAAGACAGAAGGACTCTCTTTTTCATCACAGAGCAGTTTTGTGCCTAAAAGTATCTGTATTTGTGTAGTGTTGTTACAGAGAGGGTGAATGGAGTCCAGATGGCAGCTTTGCAATTTGCAGAGATGAAAACACCCTATGGAGAGGTCACTTGCACCATCTGAGCTGTAATGGAGCTTCAGATCATACTGAGCTGCCTTGCCTTACTGATGCTTAACAGGTTTTAGCATCATCTGTAACCCACTAAGACAGTCTCTGTGTGGAGATAACTGACCCTTTACAAGCCTTGAAACACAAATTTCAAAAGACAAGAAGAATTCTGTGGTTTTCTTCCTTTCCAGATCATTTTAAAAATACATGGATTATCTAGAACATGGAAGAGTACTTTAGGCAAAAAAATTTCATAGATTAATTTTTCAACTAGGATGGAAACTGGACTTCTTCTCAGCAAGACAACAAGGAGAAGTCTTGAGTATGACTTTTCCAGGGAAAAAAGGGGCTATTTTCACTGGCGAGAAAGCTCCACGCTGACCTGTCAGGGACAGATCCGGCTCCTCCAAGGACTAGGACTGTTATCTGGCAGAGACCCTCACTAACACACCAACGAATTTCACTGTAGTGGAGCAAGACAGGCCTTACTGTGAGAACTGCTTTACTTACTACAAAGATCCACGGACTACTCCTTGCCTGGATGATCACTCTGCTGGTCAGACCCAGTTAAACACAGGCTGGATAGTTTCATGGCAAAAATGTACCCAACAGAACATGAGATTGATCAAATTGGCTTTGTAGGAATATATAAATAGAAGCTTTTCAAATACCATCAGCTAAAGCACTTGCAGTATGAGGTGCTCATGTGCTCTGCATGCAAGAACTAACTAACCTCAGTGCCATCACAAGAGGTGCTGCTGTTCAGGAGTGCAGGCACTGGACCTGAAATGAGAAGGTCTGGTAGCAACAACAGGACCAGGATAAGCCACACTTGTAATAGGAGAGGACAAGGTGTGTGAATGTTCCGACTACAACTTTTGGTATCAGTGCAGCAGCCCTGCTCCTGTGGCAGGGAGGAAGACACTGTGTGTCTGGGCTTCACATTGTGCATGTAAAACCAGACAATTGCTTGAAAAAGAGAAGGAAAATAACAATCTCACTTGCATGACAAATCACCAGAGTCCACCACATTAACACATGCATTGCCTTTCTTTTGTAGTGTACTTATATTTTTGTGTGTTTTTACTTAAAACTAACTACTTGTACACGTAAAAGTAGTTATAGAACAAATTGCTCTGTATCAGGAAGGAGAAATTAGTTCCCTTCCAAAACAGTTAGCTCTTACAGCAGAAAGTAAAAAGATGGGGAAAAGCAGAAGGTACCTATCTCTATCTCTATCTCTATCTCTATCTCTATCTCTATCTCTATCTCTATCTCTCTCTCTCTCTCTGTCTCTGTCTCTATCTCTATCTCTCTCTCTCTCTCTCTATCTCTGTCTCTATCTCTCTATCACTATCTCTATCTCTATCTCTCTCTGTCTGTCTCTATCTCTATATCTCTATCTCTATCTCTATCTCTATCTCTATCTCTATCTCTATCTCTATCTCTATCTCTATCTCTATCTCTATCTCTATCTCTCTCTTTTCAGGAGGGCTTAGTAAGCTTTTCTAGTCCATGAGTGCTAACTGTAAAAGCACGTAGACATTTATTTTGCACATGCTCTGTCAATGTCCCAAATCCCAGTTCAATATACACAGTTTTCTTCCCTTTGCTGCTGAACATAGACAAAGTAGGAAATAATTTCAGTTTTTTCACATGATGCACATCTTGAAAAGTCCTAGGAACCTACAGCCCATACATTGAACTAACTTCATACCCCCTTTTTAAATTGAAAAATATAAAAGTAATTCCCTGCTCATGATGATCTCTTTTCTGAGTGAACCAATTTTTAGATAGGGCTCACAGTGGGTATTCATGAAATTAAACAAAGAAATTCAAATTGCTTTATTTCTGTATATCAAGGGGCTAGTTAGGGGCAGGGAAAATAAAAAATCACGAGAAGAAGAATAAAAATGAGAGTGCATTAATTAATCTTAGTAAAAATCTATTTTCTTTGGGAACAGAATTTCTATTATGATATCTTAGAAACACTTGTGTTTAACTCTATTTTTTATTACATGTGTATGTGAACATTATTATACACTGCTGTACAGTTTGCAGTTTGTCTAATCTCTTACTTGAATATAAAAGCTAATTAATTTTAAAGATTTGAAAACAAGTTAAAATATTATTATTCGATTATTTCATACAGCTATTGAAATGGATTTGTTTTCAATACAACTTGGTACTCTGTAAGTGGAAGGTGTAACAATTTGGTCTTCGGAACCAAGCATCTGAAAATTACAAAAAAAGGGTAAAGCCTTGTGAGCTACACTGTTATTAACTTTCATTGAAAGGCACTATATAGAATAGTGCCTTTCCCACTGGAAAAGGGTAGCTCAATTACTGCTTGGGAGGAAATAAAACCTAAATCAGAAGGAAAACATCTACACAGATAAGTCTTTTTACTCACTATGTGATTTTCACACATGTTGTGAAATGGGACAAATTGGCTTACCCTTCCTGGAGGAAGTGGTATGAAGTAAGGAAAGCAAATATAATACAATATCACATCATATATTATCTCATATCGTCTCATATCCAAGAAATTACCCTTCGAGGAAGCACCAGCCGTGGGCTGAATGGTATTACAGAGGTTAGGGTGGCAAGGATTTCAGAAGTAGCTGAGGTTGAAAAACAAGTGCATCTGGAGATGTTTAAGGGAGAGGTCAACTATAGGTTTCCAGATGGCTGGGAAAAAAATAGAAAAAGAATAGAATAAGAACTGGTGTCCTTGTAAGGCATCAAATAAACTAATCAATCACAAACCTTGTAAAGTTCAAGTTTAGGTTGGAGAAGGTGTTTAGTTTGGGGCTGATTTTCACTTTATTGAAATGATTAAGCTGCAAACTTCAGGATTTACTCTTGGGCTTTCTCAAAATCACAGAAACTACTGTATATCAAGATCACACACCTGCTCTTTGTTGGTGAAAAACAGTTGTCCATTTGTCCAGCTGATGTGAAGAAGGTCGAGGGAGTTCAACACCTGCTTTAGAAAAACATGCTCAATAGTTGCCACATTTCTCTACAACAGGTGCTGAACTCATCTAACCTTGGTCATGTCAGAAAGACAGCTGTTTTCAGCACTGCCTGATGGAGAAGTAACCTCTGGTATGTTTATTAGCAGTATTTGTACTCTGGTTACATCTTTGCGTTCTTCTGGAAGTGAACAGTTAAGGGATTTGGTGAGGCAATTGAAATGTCTTCAAAGGGATTTCTTTTGGCCTAAACCCTCTGTGTTACTTCAGGAAGGGTGAATGAGGCTGATAGGTGTCTGTATACACACTTGTGGAAAGGGATTCCTAGAACTATTGTAGAAGCTGGGCTGCCATATGGAACAGCAAAAGGTGCATCTCAGTTTTGTAGCATGATTCTCTAACCCACAGTGGCACAGCACTGTAAATTGCCTAGTCCCATTAAAAAAAGTCATGAAAAAGACAAAAAATGTTGCAAATAAGACCACTAAATTACAGTTAAGCATCATTACAACCAGAGAGCTCATGTACAACTTCATAAACACTTCAACTAGTGCCCTTAAATTTCCAGATATATTTACTTTACTCCTCTAAAATACATTAAAGAAAAAGTGTTCTTTGTTATCTGGGACTATTTGGAATCTTTAGCAGTTCACTTAACACATCATAATATCTGTCATAGACTTTCCCAAAACACCAGGGAAAACGCATACCTCAGGAGAGGAATAAATCTCTTAAAAGGTATTAGTGTAATTAAGTAGGTCACCCTGTAGAGGTGAAGTGCCTGTGACTATTGGTGGATATTAGTCCTGATTCAGCAGAGTGCTTAAGCAAGGTCCACTAAAATGTGTAGGCAAATACATGTGCAGTAAATGCAAGTTCTTTCCTGAGACATGGTCCTACACAGCTGAGACATGGCTATTGTGCTGGTTCTGGGGGGTTTTTCCTTTTTCTTTCTGGTGGAAAGCCAGCCTTACAGCATGTGGCAGAGACAGATGTCCAAACATAAGTTATACCTGTGTGTTTCAAGGGTATTGCTCTTCTCCTGAGTTGTCTCACTATAAATACTGTCCCAAACACGCATGCTTGAGAGCGGACTTCAAACCCTCGTATATCCTGTGACAAATCTGCTAGAAAACCGAGCAATGAGTTTAATATTTGCAAGCCTGTGAGTGTTCACAGAGAATCACAGAGATGTGTTGAGTTTGGAGGGGGCCTTTGACAGCTGTTTCATCCAACCCTCCCTGCTCAGAACAGGGTCGACTAAAGCAGGTTGTGCAGGGCCATGTCCTATGGAGTTTTCTGTTTTCTCCAAGGATACAAACTTGACAATCTGCCTTGACAACCTGTTACCATGTTACACCAGCCTTACAGTGAAAAAGGCCTTTTTCTTATGTTTGAATAGAATTTCCTGTATTTAAATATGTGTCCTCTTGTCCTTTCACTGGAGACCACTGAGAAGCCTTGCTCTGTCTTCTTTGGTCTCTACCATCACATAGTTACACACACTGAGAGGATCCCTCTGAGCCACCTCTTCCCCAGGATGAACAATCCCAACTCTCTCAGCCTCTCCCCATGTGCCACAGTCAGGAAATAAGATTAGGCTCTTGCTGTCCTGTGAGAGGCTGGCACAGTTTGCCTGAGGGGCCTTGCACTGGAAGCAGGTGTCTGTACTGCTGAGAAAGGTCTACCTGAAAGCTTCTGGCATGCAGAGACAGGACCTAAGTAATTTTTTCCAGGGAATGCTAATTTAGAGCATGGTCTAAGTCATCCTGGAAGAGGGATTCTAGGAGTGGCCACCTGAGGCAGAATGTGTGATGTGTCTTTCTGGTATAATCTTATTGTGGTAATTTTTTTAAATGAAAGACAAACTCTGTGAAGATGATGGACGAGTAATTTCCACATTGTAGGAGAGCACTGGAAGATTGAATTGTCTTTCACATCCTTTACTGAAGACTGAAAGATTGCTTGCAAAGTCTGTTTCTGAAGCGTTTCATTTCGGTACAAGCTTTGGAAATAAAGAATGGATAAAGGGAAGCGAGGTTCATGCAGCACATAAAGCACTGACCATCAAAATAACTGGCTTGTGTACTGCTATTTTAGCTCCTAGATTCAAGAGTCCGAAGGGTGTTTGCTACTCAGACTCTGGCAGCCCTTTGCATGATTCTTACAGACTCTAACGTGTCTCCTGTCTCTGATATTCCTTGGTCACATCTTCCCTGACCAGTTGCAAATCTTATTTTGCTACTTTTCATTGCTAAATCTGTTTTATTTTGGGACATTTTGAAAACAGTGATGTAATCTGGCTCTGTGATTACAGCTGAAATTAATTTGCCTGCCTGATATTACATGACAATATTTGAATTCACAATGGGATGTAAAGTATGCTTCCTTTACCTTTCTGTTTTCTGGAGCCTCATGGACTTGGCAGGGGGATTGATGTTTCTGATATCCCTGTAGTTAAGAGTAGCCTGACATAAAAGATGGATCCCAAAGGACTGAACAAACAAACTGAATAGTCAGAGGAGCTGACAGACCAGTTGTCACTGCATGCAGAAGCCAGTGAAGGAGAAGGTATATGGTGAACTCTTCACTGGGCTGCAAAATTCTCATAGCTGTTCAGGCAAGGAAATGCCTTCCCTTTTTTTTGATCCTAAAGATTAAATCATAACCACTCAAATGCAAGCATTTTGTAGTTTAGTCATTCTAGAAATGACTGAAGAAAACTTTTACAGTCATGCAAGACGTACATACAATCCCTGCTAAGCATGCAGGTGTTTCAACTTCCTGCTTCCCAGCACCTGAGAGCCTGTTCAGGTAGGAGAATAAATATTCCTGTGCACTGAGTTGCCTCTTTGCAGGGCATTTGCAAGGGCTTTTTGTGCTGTATGTGCTCCACCCACTAGAGGGATTTCACACAGTTGCATGTTGCAGTTGCAGTTGAGGGAAGTGTTTTTTGGTAGGCCTGTTTTCCAGAAAGATCTCACCAGCCTGAGTGAGTGGACAAAAAGCTATCAAATTAATGTCAGTGTGAAAAATGTGAAGTAATTAATTTGGAGGAAAAAATAGTCTAAACTGCTTATGGGATTCTGAACTTGTAATTGGCAGTTATACCTCAGGGAAGAGAGCTAGAAATCGTCACCAGCAGCTCTCCGAAGTTACTAACTTAAGATACAGTAGTAGCCAAGAGAAAGAAAACTCAAAATTCATCAGAAAGGGCATCAGAAAGCATAATTTTGCTTCAGTACAAAATCTCACACATCTTGGGCACTGTCTGAAGTTTGAGCCTCACATCACAGGAGGTCTTAGTGGAGTTAGAAAAGGTGCAGGGAAAGGCAAGACAAGTAATTAAGGATGTCAAGTAATTGTATTAAAAAAAGAGACCTAAAGGACTTCATTCTAAACTTGGAGTGGAGAAATTTGAAGGCAATCAATGAAGTGAATGCAGAGCTGCTAACTCACCAAACCCTTCATCATCCTGAAATTTGTTGCCACAAATTTTGGAGACAGTTTCAGCAGAGGATACAAGGAACTCCTGGAAAATCAGTCTAATACCATATTAAAGAAAATTAACAAGAATTCGTTAATCAATTACTCTGGACATGAGCGGAGGAGTAGGGAGATAGTGGCCAAGAGCACATGCTCTCCCTGAATAGCATCTCCTAGGCAGTGGTGGAGGCAGAATGCTGGTCCTTCTTACAGTCTTATTTTCTGAGCCCTACTGAGATGTAATTTTCATCTGCTACAGAGCATCCTGGTCTCCTCCCATTTCCCCAGCCTCGTGTACAAGAGCCAGCTGGGCTGCAGATTACAGAGCAGTAGATAGGTCAAGCCAATACTTCTGGTGTGGGGAGTGACAGTGGTAGAGAGACTGCAACAGCATGCAGGAAGTACATGAGAATCTCAGGCAACTTCTGGAGAGTGAGAGATGTAGTCAAATTATCAAGTCATCTGCTCCATATCATGCCTGGCTGTTTAAGGACTTCTGTCAGAGGAAAGCATTGAGAACATCAGGCTGATAGGCAGTAATAACAAAAAATATAAATTATTCCTTCTGATTCCTTCTATTCTCTTTTTTGGCTCCTACAACAGGAATTGTTGAGAGTAGGATTATGGGAGGCCATGAACAAGCTTAAAATGTGTGCCCTACTTAACCATCTCTGATTTTGTATGTGGGAAGGAAGTGGCCTAAATCTGACCCATCTAATATATATAATATATTCCATGGCATGTAATGTTTTGACAGCTTAAGTAGATATACGAGCACTGAATTGGTAACTCGTTCAAATAAAAATTGGTATGCCTCCTATCTAAGTATTGCAAGTTCTGGTTTTATTCAGATAATTGTGTTTATTTTTTCTTTTCCAACAAGATAATTGTGCATATTACTTCAGTCTCTGGTATGTGTTAGTCTTGTCCAGGTTTTTTCTAAAGCACTCTCATGAAATTCTAGATACAGATATCATCTGTGTTGGTAATGGGGTATGTAGGTGTTGGACAGGAGCAGAAGGTTAAGAGTCTACTCTTCCTGCCTCCCAAACACATTGTTTATGTCAGAATTTTTTTCCCCCCAAGTATAGCACTGTGTGGACTGTGTGAACACATCTTAAATGGGCTGATCTTCATAACATGTTTGCTAAAAACACTTTATTTTATACATCAGGAGCTAAGCCACTGAGAAACTTGTGTTTTGTCAGAAGTCAGTGGCAGAGATAAGAAGTGGCTGTGGAGCGCCTTAAGCACAAAGCTGCTATAGATCAGTGGAAACGATGGGCCATGGAGCTACTCGTTTGGTGAGTTTGACACAACTGCAGAGCACTTCTAAAGACACAGTGCCAAGCAGAAAGATGAGTTTTATCTGCAATCTCTGACTCCTCTAAAAAGGATAAAATTCAGCACACATTGGACAATTTCTTTCCAAGTATTTAAAGCCCTTCAGCATGCCTATTACATAGGTAAGTGATATACCAGGAATTATACCACTGGGAACCTGCACAAGGAGAGAGGCTAGGTCTGCTTTTAGGAAAACTCTCAGGGGATCCCTGAAGCTTGGACCTTCAGTTATTTGTTTTACTCACATAAAAATTAATGAATTAATTTTTTCTTCAGTGCTCCCCTCCTCTTCCCTTTTTCTCTTTTTGCATTTCTTTCCTCAATGTTGTTCTTTCTTGGCCCAGTAAATGTCTGGTTGCTCCTGTCAGCTCAGCCTCTGAGTTTTAAACAACTTTGTGTCCTGGTAAAGTCTTTTCTGACTTCTGAACTCCCACCTGTGTTCTGGCTGGCTGGGAAACCTGTATTAACACTCAAGAACATTGTTCTCATACTGCACAGGAAGAGAACCAACGGGATAGGGAGTGTATCCTGATGATGCTTTATTCATGTAGAAGTCTGACAGGCAAATAATTGCTGTTATTGATCACAGACAGTGAAATAACAGCTTGGAAATAGTGCTTCCCACATTCCCACATCTTGTCCTCAGGCCTAGGATCAACATGAATTGTGAGCAGACGTGCTTGCAAGTACTCTATTCTCATACCAATCTATGTTCTGTAACAATGCTGTAGTGCCTAATTATTTCTGAAAAAAAATTTCTACCTGAAAAATGTTACGTATATCACTCCATAAATAATACCTCTCCCTCTTAAAGTCGCATCTGGAATACAGGTCAAGAATTTACGGTGGCGATACCAAAGGCTGGGGCAGTGGACTGTTACCTTTGTCAGTGAATATCTTGTTGGCCAGGTAGATAAAAGACATGGACATGATTTTGCAATACTTAATCCCAAAACTTGAGTTCGGCTGCTGAAAGGAATCTCTGTCTAGATGTAGTCTTTGTCTGCCCTTTCCTTTATTGGTCTCATTTTGTTGCCAGTTTTATCTTGCCTTTCACCTTCATTCTCTTCTTCTTTTTGGCATCTGAATTACGTCTCTTCCAAGAATTTGATAGGCATTGCTGTGGAGGCCTTCTGAGAAGACTGGGAAGTCAAGATGACGCTTGAGAGACATTCTGCAACAGACTTAAAACAGAGCTGTGGAAGCCACTGAAGGATTCCTGCACTCATTTGGTTTTAGCCTTGAAAGCTCAGTTAAGATAGTTATTCGTTGTTCCTTTGGACTGCTAGAACTCAGAGCAGCACCAAAAGTGATTAAATGAATAAAAAAATGAAAAATTATTCTTGTAAAAGCTATGTTGGCATAGGTTTCTGGAAAAAAACCTAATCTTGCCATTTCCCAAACCCATGAAAAGAAGAATGGCTGAAGGAACCTTGTTCATTCACAGACTGTAATTATGAGTGCAATTTCCTATTGATTAATGGCTGAGATAGAGTTATGTGTGTCAGTTTCTACCATTTAATGACTCATGTAAGAGTGGCCTATAAACAAGCTTCCCATTGCCTTTAATTTTGCCCCCCCATTATGAGGGAATAATACATCTCATAGTAAGATGGGTTGAGTTATTTTGGAATAAATCTGTCCTTTCAGCCCTTAGGCAGGTAAGCATATCTTGTAATCTGGAGTTCTGGGGTCTCAAAAAGGTCACTTTTTTTTGCAGCAATCAATTCCTTGACTGCATACTTGGACACAGTATCAATACAAACATAGAGTTGAGCAGTTCAAAGATTACAAATTAAGAGATGCAGTTGCTCAATTTCATTTTTCTGTCAACACAAAAATGAAAGAATACGTCCAGTGGGAGCATATTGTACATGCGCATAGTTGTAGCAAAGAGCTGAAGCATATTAATGAATGTCTCATATATTTGACATTGTATGCCCTTACTGCAGACTACTGAAGTCTTTGATTAGGAAAGCTTGGAACCAAAGACAAAAAAATACAAAAATAACTGGAAAATTTCCTGTGATATGATGCAAGACTGAAGAGTAAAAATTGTAACTCAAGGCAAAGAACATTCCATTCTCTCAGAGGATCTCTAAAGGAATGGATGAGGAACAACAATTAAGTACTGAAGTCTGCTTCACTATACACTCTCTGGGTTATCCTTGTATCAACATGAGCATTTCTCTGTAGCCACAAAACTGCAGAAAAAGGTGAATTCTTGTCAGAAAATATGTGACAGAAAAGTTTTTGTTACATATGGAGAAAAGCAAAACACACCATCATTAATGGTAGATTTTTACACCTTGTTTCTACACAAGTTCTCTTTGGTTGCACAGTCAAGTCTAAAAGATCCCTTTGCAATTTTCATACTTAGACTCTTGGGTGTGTAAGTAATGAAATTCTGTTAGTCATTCAAATTTTTAAGATGGCCAAGGATTCAAATAAGTAGTATGTTCCTCATAACCTTTTTTGTTGTTGCCATTTATGAAACTGTTTTGATGTTATGAGGATTTTGCTTATTGTCTCCTGTCAATATCAGGTCCTGTGTTATTACCCTCCTGACTCCAGCCTGGCATAACTGCAGCACATCTCTGAAGATGAGAATGTAGATATTTAAGATATGCATCCTGTTCAAAAATCAACTGCTTTCCATGCCTCCCTTAAAAAAATACCAGAGATCCAGGCACATTCTTACATCAAAGAAAGTTTTATTATTTGGAAAGTGTTCAAGTAGAAAACTGCTTAGGTAGAAGATAAAATAATGTGATCATTAATGATTTTTTGAAGTCACAATATATATCTGGTGTATATTTTAATTAATCTGTATGACTTTTTGTTTCTGTGGTTGCTCAGACCTTCATAACAGTAATTGGGTGTGAACTGGGTGCAAATCCTTGCATACCCAGGCTTCCAAATGAGTTACAGCGACACATTCAAATGCCGTAAGGAAACCATCAGCCCTACCCATGTTGTGTGTGGGGCAGAGCAGTGAGGCCCTCTTTAAGACCAAATACGCTGTCTGTGCAGACAGCAAACCTGAAAACCTGGCCCCAGATATGATGGGGCTGTGCCTAGTGGAGCATGCAAGCTGCTGTGTGCCTGAGCACCTGAAGGGAGCTAACACAATGCCAGCATACCCAGGCAGGCTGGCTGCTGCCTGCTTGCAAGTGTCCACAAGTCACTCAGGTCGGTAAGAGACAGGCAGGTTTTTCCATGCTCACAGTCACTTCCATAACTGCTTTTAGAAGAGGTGGGAACATACCTGCTAGGGGTGATTCGTGGCTGCCTCTTCTCAGTTTATCAGTGGCACAGTCTCATGTGGCTGGCAAGGGGAGAGCTGGTGGGTAGCATGAAGAATGAAACTGATGTTATCAGAATGATGAGGAAAAATGGATAAACTAAAAAGCAAATAGTACCTGTGTTATGTAGTGGTGAAATGAGGGAAACATGCAGCATGAGGCCAGCTGGGGAGCTGACACTGAGAGACACTGAGCATCTGTACAGAGAAGAATGACTTGCATTTGTCCAGGTTCATAGTGTTTTGCACCAGAACATGCTGGTTCATTAGGATCCCATTAAGAAAGGTGCTCAGACTCTGTAGAGTATAGCTTAAAATTCCTGTTATTTGGGTTAATGCTATAAAGAAGAATGTTGGACTTGATTATTTTAGAGGTCTTTTCCATCTTAGTGATCCTGTGATTCTACAATTCTACGATAGTGATAGGGGACATGTGTCAAACCTATTCAGCCTTGGGTGGGCAGACAAAGAGTCAAGTGTATTTTCTGTGATGTATTTTCTATGTATCTTGGACATGTAGCAGTGTCACCTGAAAAGTCTTCAGTGCAACCACTCTTGCCTATTTGTGCCCTTCTCTCACCAGCTCTGGAATTGATCCTGCTGTGGCTTGTACCAAGGGGAGTTGAATGAATGCTTCAAAGGCAGCCTTATGCCATTTTTCCCAGTTTCATGGAAAAAGAAACATAAAGTTCCTCTTTAAAAGAGAGATAGGTTGACTGAACTTCCATCCTCAGAAAACTATCAAACTGGGTACTTAAACAATGTATTTGTAATTACAAGAAGGCTGCAGGGTAATAAGTTGATAGCAGGGTGAGCTTATAAAGAACAAGTGACATAATAATAATCTAATTTCCTTCTGTAACATGGTAATTGGCCATGTGGATACTAGAGGAATAGTACATGGTTATCTGAATTTGGTCTTAGATAATATAAGCAACTTGGGGATATACGGTAAATCTCATAACATGGGAACTGGAAAACTGGTTAGAAAACTGTACCCAAAGGATAGTTATTAATATTGCTCTTTCAAAACAGATGACCGTGTTAAGCATGTTTAGGAAGGTCTTTTCCTTAATCAGTATTTCCACCATTTCCGCTAATGACTCATATGGTAGGGAAAAAAAATCTTTTATTTTACTATTGAAATACTAAATAAATTATGTTTCAATAAGACAAACACAAAGCAGTAAACATTGAAATAATTATTTTCATTATTGAAAGATGCAGAACAAGTAGTTAAATGGCCTTTCTGCGCAAAATGGCTGGGAGATTTAGTAGATCACAAACTGAATATAATGACTGATGCACAAAAATGAGTAGGACATCTTAAAAGTATGCATTGTGGCTCTCCCAGTTAGTTCTGGCAAGACCTCACCTGGAGCCTTATGCTCAGCCTTGGGCAGACCTTTTTAAGAAATCTTTGAACCAGAGGAAAGCAGCAAAGATGATCAAAAGCCCAGAAAATCTGACTTCCAAGACTGAAAGGATGAGATTTGTTTAGTCTAGGGAAGGGAGAACTGAGGAGAGATGTGAGAACCGTCTTTAAATACACAGAAACTGCCATGGAAAGGTTAGAAACAAATTGTTCTTCTTTTGTATTGGAGGTCAAGAAAAAGTAAAGTGTGCTCAAACTGCAGCGCAGGGAATTCAGGTCAAACACAAGGGAAGACTTCCCTGCTGGAAAGTGATTAAGCACTGGAATAGATCTCCCACCAGATACAATACTTCAGGGCCCTTTGATGCACTTCCAGCCCTTCTTACATGGCATGAAAAATCTCTCTCCAGCAGTTCAGTTTAGGAAATGTTTTGTGTAAGTAGAAATGAGAAACTCTAGAAGGCAAGGTGTGGAGATAAGTCCATATTTTGGCTTAGATAGTAGAGAGCTGGATCAGAGGAAAATTCATGCAGAAGAATAAAGTAGTGTGAGCAACTGGGGTCACTCAAAATTAGAGGAGAAGAAAATGGATCTAAAACCAGATGAGTTTTCTGATAGAGTGTGAGCCCCACCGTGACTCCAAGTTAGGACAGTAAGTGGACCACAACACTTAATACTTAAGTATCTCCCAGAGAGACCCTCTGAAACTGAAAATATAATTAAAATATCTCAACTTTTCTAATTTTGTGTCATTGCCCAAACAATGCATAAGACATTTTATAAAACTATCTTCAAATACCCATCATTTGATTAGGTGGCTGTCAGTGGTGTAAAGGTATTGGTAAAGGTCGATTGCATTGTTTCATGAACTTGTTTGATAGAAGAGGCACAAAAATATCTTATGCAGGGAATGGTGTTTTAAGAACAAATCATAGACTTTTGTAGACAGTATTTTCTTCCAAAATGGTTGGAGCGTGCTTGCTAGTGAACACATTTGTCAGCTTGCTGTTCTGAAAGATTTATCTCCTCTTATCTCATACATCATTGAGGCTCTTAGGGAATTCATGCTTTGTGCATTCAGCTGACAAAGCAATCTTTTGCTTCCAGATTCAGTATTTTATGCTGCTTAGTGCTAACCACAGCTGTCCAAGGCCACATGATAATTCTAGTCAAAAAATTAATTGAATTGCATCAGCAGAATATTCCATGGACATTCATAAGGAAATCCTGAACTTCATAAACTTCCTGAGAAAGTTTGCTTTCTGCCTAATTATCTCTAGTGCTTTTGCACCAACATACTATGTCACTTATGATGGTGAACTGATGATACAATACTACACAATATTCTAGTGGAAAGCTACAGCTGTAGCTAAGTAGAGAAATTAAAATGTTTTACTCAAATCCAGCTAATGCAAAGAACTCCCTCTCAGATGAACATAACCCTTCTCAAAATAACCATTCACCTTTTTCTGGACTAAAACCAGAAAAAGGTGAAGTAGCAGGAGTGGAGTTTAGACCTGACTGGTGATGTCAAGGCAAGTAGCCTGTACTGCGAATATGCGTTTAAAAGGTTATATTTAAAGTGTATTGATGTGTGATAACTGTGCCTAGAAATTCCCTTCAATAACGTGTCCCCGGCTAAGTGTGTTTGTACAGCAAGAATAAGTTTCTGCCTCAAAGGATTTTCAAACTAAAGAAATAAGAAAGAAAAGCAGTAGAAGTATGCAGAGAAATGAGCATGTTCAAGAAGTTGTAGCTACAGAGTTGTGAATATTATAGGTAGTGTTTCTGAGCCCCAGCTCAGTGACTCAGCACATTACCTGAAGAAACCTAAGTTTCACATGCAAGTACTTCCTGAAGGTCTAACTGCATCTGGCTTTCTCATAGTATTTGCCTTGTTGATTTCAAAAGGCCACTTATACAAATAAGGTAGGACAGTCTAGCCCTAGTGTTTTCTAGTTTTTCATCTCTTTAGGCTGCTGATATCCCTTCTTTCTTTGATAGACAGATCAGCAGATCTTCCCTATAAAGACACTTTGTGAAGGTTGTGAAGGTAATAAGTCCTCATTACTCTGCTCACTTTTCTATCACACTATTCTCCCTTTACACTCTCTATTCTTGTGTAAGTAATTATACAGTTTTCTGGTGACGTGGGGGATCTCTCTCCTCTTAATTATAGAACTTCTTTCACCATTACTGTTTCCCTACAAATAGTCCTTTTCCATGTCTAGTATTATTTCGTCCTGTTTCATTCCATATGTTTTAGATTATTTTCTCTCAGTGCATTAGCTTGTGAGATGTTCTTTTTACAGTTGTTTTCCACCCATGATTTAGTTGTGTTACTGTTGATCTGTCTATGCTGTTATTTGTATCTCATAACAAATTAGAATCACATTGTAGCATTTTACCATAAAATAGTGATTTTTAAATCCTTAATCAGGAAATGTGATGGCTTTGTATCTGTACTACTCCTTAATCTCCATCTTTGCTTTCTTCCTCCTTCCTCTTCCTCTTCCCAATTTCCTCTATCTTACTTCTCTGCTGCTTCTTCAAAAAGCCACATACATGCAGATGTCACTGTGCATGTTAAAAAAAAATCATGTCGTGTTCTGAACTATTGTTTCCCTACTAGTCATGGCTTTTTAAAGGTAAGATCACCTGAAATTAATCTGTTCTGCCAAGGATTAATACATCTCCATTTACTCTAATTCATGCATTGGTCTGTCAGTCACAAGGTTTGTATTAACCCTTTATATTGTCATAGCCCTGAGATGATGGGTTTTGTTGGATTTTTTTTTCTGAGCTCTTTGGTGGAATTGAGCACCTAAATCAGTGCTCTGCACAGTCATAGATAATGAAAATCTTAGCAGAATCATCAATACTTGTCTTTCACTGAAAATAAGGCCACTAAGCAATGTCTGTGGTGACTCATATTAAGTAAGTTTCACCCATTAAATCTGTACCAGTTTTCTTCCACTTCTGTAAAACTGCTATAATGCCACTGAAAACAAAATGTAGGGCTCAAAAGATGCTTGTAGTGACCTGGAGAAGAGAGTCTGATCCCAAAGATTATCTTTTTTCTATGTTTGATCTAATGTAAAATAGTCAGGTGACCTAATGTAGAATATTGCCTCTCCCTGTAAGCTCTGCTTTTCTACAGTGTTCAACATAATAACCTTTCAAACATCTTGAAGCAAATAAAAGCAAGGGAAACTAGTACCTAAGTATTCTGGCATCTCAAGCTTTAGTAGAGACAAGAATATTCATTAAGCAGCTACTAATTTATTTGGTAATTATTGCCCATAACTTCATCTCTTGTAAATGTTGTGGTCAGTGGAAAGTAAAAGTTGAATGACAGGACTGCAGTGAGAATATTCACCACTACTATGAGCAGTCACAATTACACTGCTTGGATTACAGAGAAAAATGGGTTTGTGTTTAAAGATAAGACCTGGAGTCAGACCTGGTTTTGGCTGATGGCTGGATCACAGAGTCCCACAGAACTCAGTGATATCCCCCTCAGAACCTGATTCTGCTACCTACACACTGAGTAAAGCTGTTATTCTGGCAGCAGTAGCCATTCAGTGGTTGCCCAAGGGCATGTCAGCCTGGAGTTTGGTGAGAGAATAATGAAAAAAACTGAAGGGTGAGCACTAATGAGAATGGTGAGTTAATGAGCTCAGGGACACCAGAGAGTTACTGGGACCCCAAGTGGAATCACTGGATCTCCAGGTAGAATTAGCTCACACAGAGCTATCTCAGGCCTCTTGCCCAATGCTGCAAAGGTCTGAGTGGTTAATCCTGGTTTTTTGCGTCTCTGAACATTAAGGTTCATCTAGTTTGGCACTTTGGTGCCAGTCAGGAGTACACTTGTGAAACGGATCTCCTCACCACCCTAGCTTGTGCACTTTGGTTTGCATCATGTAGAAGCTATGGAGTATGCAAAATGGCATTCTTCTGGATAAAGCCTAGCTGGGAGATTCTCCAAGAGCATATCTAATGCATTTGAACTGCTTATAAGTCCATGGGATGACACCAGTGCTGCGTGTGAAATACATGGTGTTGAGGGTGGACCCTCTGCAGTGTTTGATTCTGCAGATCCAATTCTATTGCACTGATTGCTAATATGGGCATAGCCAAAAAATATACTTGCTCCCTAATTTGTGAGGTTTTGCTATAGCAAATGCATTAAATCAGAAAAAAGCATCAAGGTGACTTTATCAATGATGGAACTGTACAGACTTCACTGGCATAACAGCTGGGATGATAGTTAGTTGATGACAAAATGTGTGAATGTGGATCAAATCATTAATATAGGCAAAGCTGATATAAAATGATGGCTCTTTAATTATACATCTCCTCAAGAGAGTGAAGTAAGTATCTTCAGTAATAATTTATTAACTAGTGAGTACTACATAGTACTCGTAAATACAGACGTATATATATCTCTGTTAGTTAGAAAGCCTATAAATCTTACAAACTCTATTATGGGACTTATAAAACTACTGATAAAAAATATAAAAACCATATTTACTCAAACAGAAACAATATTTGGATACGAGTTTTGTAAATCCTGGTCATGACATTACTCATCTTCTCCTAGGAAGAAAAATCCTGAATGCAGCATATAGAGGTTTGATTGACCAAGTGACCACATTTGGAACAGATTGATGAGGAAGTTTGCATCCCTTCAACGAAGTGACTTGGAGGATGGTGGGAACATGTTCAGTAGATCTGTGTCAATACAGAGATAAGTTCCTTTGTCTCTCAGATATGTGGCCAAGAAATATACTCAGCATAAGAAATTAACTGTACAGCATTTGAGCATCTTGGCAAGCAAAGTAGCTTTAAACAATCTTTGCACCTTTTAGTGACACCCCAGAGGCTGGAGAAGTGTTTGATTTAATTTAGACCGCACTGCCTGTAATTTTCTAAGAATTGCATGGCATTTAACCCTCTTTGAATTTATTCCTTCTGACCTCGGAGTGCTTCTTGTGCTTTGAAAGAGGTCCTAGAGGCAAAGTTTTATGGTCACCTCTCTATATTGCTCAGGGAGCTCTTCTCTAGACAAACACAAGAATTTTAGTCTCTTTATACCAGCTGACACTTTTGTTTGTTCTGACTCTTGCATTAGAAAACCTTACCTCCTAACCATAAAGATTTGGCTGCATTAAAACACCTCTGCTGTTTTTACTAAATTGTGTATTCCAGTGGTCCTTACCAGGCAGTCTCAGAGGATATGGCAGAGAATGATCATCGTTTTATGCAGTATTCCTAGGATTATTTAATGAAACCTATGCTGAAGAATTTCTTTGGTCTTAATTGTTTTTCACATTTCTGTCTTTATAAAAGCCTGTTAGTTTTCTGTCTTCTTACATTTTATGGCTTTTCCACAAATACTTCCTCAAGTGGTGGAAAAATATTTCCTAGGTGTAAGTTTTCAGGTTTGTTAGTACTGTGTGGAACTTGACAAGGACACTCCACTTGGCCTCATAGAAAAGTCCTAAACATTTAAATTTAATTGTGGCCTAAAATTAGAAATCATCTGAGAGAAAAAAAAAAGCAACTGACTTTACCCAAAGGGATGATTTAGTGTTAGCACCACGTCTTGTCTTCCCAAATACTTCTACAGCCCACTGCTTTGCTCTCCTTCTCAGCTGGCCTATAATTCTCTGTCCTATAAAAGAGGGCTTTGCTGTCGCTTTCCCACATTTTTTTCTCTTTCTCAGGCACCTCCTGAGCTTTCAGCACTGCATTTCAGGTTCCTCATCTGATCCTGCTTTTGCATACAGCTCAGTGAGGGGGTTATGTTCCCGTCTCCCTTCCCCATTCACTACAGCTTCATGAGCAGTGCTGTGTTTCAGTAGAGAAGCTGGGTCTTGTGCAGTGCTGCTCTCATCCCATCATTGCTACCAGGGCAGGTGGCACTGTGACCTGATGGAGTTCTACAGATTTTGTATCAGTGTTGCTAACAATGTAAAGGGCAAAAAGTAAGGATAATTTGGGCCCAAGTGTACTGAATTCTCTTACTTGTATATCATGGAAGCACACCCTAATTTCAGATCCAGGAAATATATCACACATTTTCACAGGAGATCACCTTAGACATGAATTGTACTTTGTCTTCTTGTGATTTGCAAAATAAGCCCCTTGCAAATGCAGATAGGATGACAGTAAATAAGATAATTCAGCAAAACCTAATTCATAAAAATGTAAATGTATACTCCCTTCCCTGTGGCAATATATTCCAATGTTTAAATCAAGCTTCATGTTTCTTTTAAACAAGTCTTTAAACCTGCCTTAATGGAAAAGTTATTCAAAAGTTTGAAAATATCCTCCATCACATTATTTATGAACTCAAAATATTTTTCCAGGACCATAAATTATTCTAAGCTTGTTTCCCCAGGAGTCTCATTATGAAATGAACTTTAAAGCTAGAGTTGGGAGGTGAATTTAATGCCAGTCATATAAAATACAAAGTTCCAGCCCTGCAAACGCATCTGTCTGACTTTAGGCTGATGAATATTTCTACTGACTCAGTGGAAGTACTCCCACAAAAGTTAAGTACATTTATTAAGTGTTTGAAGACCTGGATCTGAAAGTACCACAGTAATAATCATAAGTAAATATTTGTACAGCCTTTCCTTTCTCTAAATGTTTAATTCTTTGAGCATCTTGAAGATTCCTAGCTAAGAAGTTTGTTTTGCAATATTAAAAGTTTTGAAGCAAACCCAAAAGCTGCAGACCTTACCAATTTTGATTTACACGGGTATCAACAGTTTCTGGGTGCTTTAGTTCTGGTTTGTATCCCCGCAACTTAAGATTAGTATGCTGTGTTCAACTTAATACAGACAAAGAAAATTTACTCTCTTCAGTTACAGCATTATGAAATATGAAAGTGTTGGTTTGGGGCTTGATTGAAACCAGAAACTGGACAAATAGCTGCTTATTTGGAAATTCTTAAAGGTAGGTCAGATACAGAAAAAAGAAGTTTTGGAGAGGACAATATTTCCAACTTGTCTAGGCTAGAACACCAGACTTTGACTGAAAACATTTAAATTCTTTTGTAGACAGAAATTCGCAGTTAAATAAGTGTAAACACAATTTGACACCTTTTAAAGTGTGTTTGTCAGCACAAGACCACATTTCAACTGTAACTGCCAAACTGTGTTTTAAATATGGACTGTTTTTCTTATCAGAGCCAAAGGGAGACAAGAGGGAGGAAAGTGAGTCTGCCTCAACTATACAGACACACAAACATACCAGCAATTCTCCTTCATAAGGTTCATTTTAAGTCAGAACTATTACATGTTACATGTTCAATAGATTTAGAAATATGTACTCTTTTATTATACATTCCATATTTTCTTGTATTCTTCCCGTACACATGTGATGGACACAGCCCATCAGCATGAGCATTTCAGAGACGGACAGAAGTTCACTGTAGATGTGCTTAAAACATCTACGGCTTTTGTGGAAGAAAAGCAACCACTTTGCAAGCAAGTACATTATATGAGAATTGAAAGCAAGTACCAACCTGGCTGCTGTGGTCTCAGGTGCATTCATAGGTAAATCACTATCAGCTTTTGTAGAAAGTGCTCTGCAAACACTGAAGTGGAGCATATTTCAAAAGGGGCCTATAGAGGACTCCCAGATCTGTCAAAATGTCTTTTCCAGTGCTAGAGATATGTGTGAGTGAGGGCTTGTTAATACAGAAGTGGTGAGAGAAGTATCTTATTTTCACATTTTGGGGAGTGGGAAGCATGGTAGTGGCAAGTGAACCAACTTTTTTTGGAATAAAAGTAATTCTGATGACAACAGGAAGCATTCATATACATGTGGAGGCAGTGTGACTCTCGGTAGGTGTAAGTTAGCTGTGCACATCTGGGCAGCATGCACTGACCATCACCAGGGACCAGAGAGGTCATTACAATAGGAATTCCACCTCAGTTTAATTTACTGAGTGTAACTGATGCACAAATACTAGGAAGAAATGGAATTTTAATGCATAAATTATCCATTAAAAATCACAGTATAAATTTATGACCATTTGCAGTATGCTATTTTTTGTCATTACTTTTAAGTAAATTTGGACTTCAGTTCAACACATAAACCTCCAAAAGATCTCAGAAATTTTTTTATAATAATACTGTATTTTAAATGGCAGTAGGAAAGTTAAACAAAACATAAGCAGAGGAGATATTACATGACTCTTATTATATGAATTCTAACATAAATTAAATCAAGCTCAACTACCACATTCAGGGTTTGCAGTAAAGAGGAAAGAAAGTATCCATTTGGACAAATCTAGTTATTACTACATTCTTAAAAAAAAACGGAAACAAATCAAACCATATCCCACAGTTGCCATGATTTTTGTGTCAAAAACCTGCTTCACAGCTGCTCTAATAATAGAATGAATTGTCATAAAATATGTTTACTCAGTGAAGAATTCCCAGCCTCCTGAAGCATGCAAATGCCAGTTAACTTCAGACATCTCCAGCTCTCCTAATACAACATTGTATAGAAATCTCCCTTCCCCTGGCACTCCACTGCTCCTCCCTGCCAGGCTTCTGCACATAAGTTGAGAATGGAGGCCCTGTTTTAGATTATTTTTATCCTTTCCTCAGGCTTCTAGAAGGAGTCTTGTTTCTATGACCGTACCCAGGGTCACAGTAGTAGACGTAAAGGGAAAAAAACCCAGCACACGAGTCAGGAGAAGCTACGGTCGACTAAAGTCTTTCTTCTTCATTACTCACCTTTTCCATGCTGTTTTATTATAGCCCAAGATGGGCTTCCTTTCCAAAAATAAGAAATACAGGACAAACACTAGGATGCCTTGCATGACCAAGTCTTAAAAAAACCTGTCAAACCAGCAGTCTGGGAAATAGCCAATCAAATGTCAGTTCTCCCAGTTTTGTTTCTTATAATTGAACCCAAAGTATAAAAAGTTCATACTAGTAACAAAATTCAATCTGCTAGAGTAAAACCCTTCTTTGGGGCAAAAACCCTGTCTTTTCTCCATCTCTCAAATTAATCTTTGCCAAGAAAGTATACATAGCTCAAAAGTGAAACAAGATATTTTTGTTCCTAGCTACCCACAAAAGAACATCCTTCAATATTGTTTTGGAAATACTGTAACACAATTAAGACAGAGTGTAAATCATAGAAAGAATATTTCCTGAAGCCTTTAAAATATTCTAAAGCAGCCTGAGTAAAAGCAAAGCCCTTTACTGTTGCTTAATGCCAAGCGAATATTTCTGTCCAAGAAGCCAATTTATGATAAAGATCTCACAAAAAAAATAGTTCTCTTGTGTTTCAAAGACAGAAAATATTACAATGCTTGCATATATTCTGTTTAAAACAAAACACCCAATAACTGCAAACAGGACTTCATGACACATTGGGAAAGTAACAGCTTTGGGACATGTTCAGATTCCAATTGCCAAAGTGACTTTAATGTGGAAAGGAAATTTTGGGGCAAAGGATGGAGAGTCATGACAGAACAGTGAGCAGGGTACAAAGGGTTTTAATACTTAAGGGCCTCAAAAAGAAGATCCTTTATTTCTGTCTACTATGGGAAAAATGTGGGAAATGAAGAGAGCCTGCATTTTCTCCCCTCTTCACCCAGCCAGGTTGTCTGAAGGAGCTCTTGAAGACAGAGGAAATGGTTCAAAGGTCCTTTTGTGGAGGACCTTGATCTCCTGACATCTATCTGATAGCACACAGGCTCAGCTTATTAACACACAAGCAAACCCATGTTTGCGCTTAAGTCAGTAGTCAAATTCCCACTTAATTCCCTAACATTATCAAAGGTACTTCAGAAGTTTATCTCAAGATATTTGGTAGACACAGAAGGTTTCCATTCAGACTCTGTAAATTCTTGCTTCTTGTCTGAGCATCTGTTCTCAGAACTGGCTTAGTAGATACACATATCTCCCCTTTGATAATGAAGACTTATGAAATGCCACTGGAACATTCTCGTTTCTGGCCTTTGCATACGTGGCAGTCTGAATCATCGTGTCTGAGGCAAGGAAATACCGTGTGAGTAAATAGCTGCACTAGATCAATAGAAAGAATGAAGTCAAAGGGCTGACATACTTTTTAATAATTTAGAAGGTGCATACACATTATTATGCCATTGTTTTTTAGCTGAGGTAGTTATGGAGACGAAAGCAAAAAAACCCAAAACACACATACTAAAGGAAAACCCCAACAACCTCCGGATAAGAGGAGTTATTTCTGAAATTGTATAATTTTTCTTCAAGTTTTGCAAGCTGATCAACTGGATAGACCTTAATTTGTTACAAGTGGAGAAATGAGAAAATGAAGATAGGCACAGTGTCTCCTTTACTTTATGTAATAGCTTTGATGTTTTTAATAGTATCATCTAAACAAGCAATAAAGTGATCAAAGTTCTAGTCTTTAAAAGTGATCAGTAGAGAAACAACATTGATGACACAGGGATTCTTCAAATAAATGTCCAGAAATTACAAGTTTAGTAAACACAAATGCTCTAAGTTAAGTGCTCTGGTGCTGGGGCACTTGGAACCCGGACAGCTGAGACATCATTTAGAGAAGTATTCATAGCTAGACTCCAGACATTTTGAAATGCAGTCTGTCCTGTACTTACATTTGTATCCAAACATGGCTAACAGTGATTTTTAAAATATGTATAAACTATGTAACATTAAGTTGATTCAAATGGAAATGGCTCAGAACCCCATAAAGAAATTACCACTTTAGAGACTGTCTTTCATTGCCTTGTAGTGAATGACCTTGTATGTAAAATAGCACATTTCCTGTTTCTTGAAGTGGGATATCAGGAAAGGCACACCTTATGCTGCCAATGCAAATATTGATAATCTTGTATTTTAAAGGAAACAAAAATTTTTCACTTAAAAGAAGGAGAAAAAGCAGGAAACCATGACATAAAGTGGAGAGCATGTAACATGGGTTAGATGAACAAATCTGATCAAAATAAAGTTCCCAGAAGATCTTACTACCATATTTTTCAAGAGTATTGTGCTGATTTCTTTGAGTTAACAATGTTTATTAATTTTGGGCCTGATACTATCAATTAACTTTGATGGACTGAGTACTGATTAACACAGCTGTGAGACTAAAATCCATTTCCCCATACTTCTAGTTATGCCTATAAGTACTGATGACATTTAAATGTGAAGAAGAGAAATAGGAAGCTACTTTTCAATTAGTTTGACAAATGATAGCATAATAGAGTCCTAAACTCTTCAGAAAACCCTACCAATATTCCTATGAAGAATAATACTTTTTTCAGATGACATATGTGTCGTGACATCTGGTGTCAGGAGACTTTGAAACATAACCACAAGTATCATGTCAGTTATGTCTTCTGAAGAAAAATGCACCAGTGAGAGAGCTCTGATATTGTTTCTGCAAAATATCAAACATTGTCAGCCTAATCCAGCAAAATCTTCAGGGATGGCATTAAAAATAAATAATAAATTGTAAATTATTGGGATCACCAAAATCAACACGCCTGGTCTGATAATGGGCAGCAAGCTCAGCACCTTGCAGTTTGATATCCCCAATGAGAACAATATAGCAAAAGCCAATGTTCACTTTCTAATCCTACCATTCTTTCCTTCATTTTCTTCTATATCAGAACTGAAGGAGGCTATAGGTGTCAATGATATTTGTAGGCCACAGAGCTTTTCTTTGTCACTGCTTCCAACTCCAAGAAACTCGACAAATTACATTTGCTGCCCTAGAAATTCTCTTCAATCACAGCCACTTTCCAATAACAGCCCATTTTTCTGAACGTAATGTATTAAATTATCCAGTGTAAGTAGCTACCTTTATACCTTCATGTGCCTTGCAGCATAAGAAATATGGAGAAGCTGTGCAATTGAAGGATGGAAAATAGCTTGCTCAAATAATGCCACTTAACTTGTTGTATATGCTATAACTTAGCTTATACATGTTCTTACCTTTTCTTAATCAACACCTTCACCAACTTCAGCTTGAAACTGAGCCCAAATTTAAAACAAAAAAGATGGAATAAACAGCTCAATGACTAGGTGAAAGATGTATTTATTATTATTATTATTATTATTATTATTATTATTATTATTATTATTCAGCTAGCCGTCAGTCGCTTTAAAAAAAACTTGATAAGCCTAAATGCATCTTCTCTAGCTAAAGACTGAAAGGGAATTGCTTCCTCACTGAAGATCTGCTCTGAATGCTAAGTCAAACAGGAAAAGAAAACTGCATGAAAGTGTTATTTTTAGCATCTATAGAAAAACAGTAAGGCATACTCATAGTCTTCAACCTCAAGACCCAAAAGCCTCTTTTCTCTTGCTGTTCTTTAGGCTCTGCACAGCTTGGTTTCTTGTCCCTTCTTGCTCTCTGGACAGATGCATGGGGAACTGATGAAGATATCATGATGTTTTTTAGCCGGTCCTTTGAACTTGTCTCATAGTTGAGTCATTAGGCTTACAATATCAAGAGCTTTCTTTCATCCATGGAGAAAAGGGCTGAATTTATCCTAAAAGCCTCCTCATAAACGCTGTCTGGTAGATTATTTTTCTATTTATCAGGAAAGCAGCGTTACAAGAGATGATCCCACCACCCTTGAAACTGTAATTTCTTACTAGTGTTTATCATTGTATGGCATTTTCATAACCAGTTGCTTCAACACTAGCCATTTAAAAATAGCTGCTTTTCTATTTTCCAGGGGCACAGCTGTCTCACATCAGAAATGCTATTTTGTGAGATGTTTCAGTTGCTCTGGCAACAGCATTTGAAAAGTTCTGTCTGTGAGGCTGCAGAGAAGAGAAATTGCTCAGAGAGGTCCATCCCTTCCCACTGATGCTTTGACTTGGCCATACAAACAGTATCATGTCTCTGAGAGACATCAGCAAATGCATATCAAAGAGGACATTCCCTGATTGTCACTGGGTACTACAGGGAAAGGAACTTACGGAGTAAATACACTGGCTAAGAATTAATTGGTTCTGATTCATCCACATGCAATATATGAAGAAATAGTACTAGGTTGTTGTACATACTCTAGCCTGAAAATGTCACTTTACAAATGGTGGTAATACAGCTGCCAGGCTCACTATTGGCTGTGTATGAATACCATCAGAGCTGAAGTGTACACAGAATGCCAGTAAATAATCAGATTTTGAAGAGCTAATATCATGCATGTTTATTGCTTAATTTTTTTGCTATCAAAATGTTCATGTTTCTTGACATTTTCTTTCCATTTTGTTAGGCAACATGATAATTATGCATATGTGTTACAGTATGTCAGCCCAATGTAATTTATTTGCAATTGGGGCAGACAGATGTTTCTTTCTACTAATTACTCTTAGCTTTGGACAGTATCTCTGTAAACTTGCTTCTTCTATCATGATTGTGCCACATCAGATCCTTCCAGACTACCTTTTTTTCTTTGGATTTTGGCTTGTCAAAATTGTTTATTTATGGAGCCTCTTGCTACTGAAGGCCACGGAGCTTCTGGAAAGAGGGCCTTGACTTAACCCCTTCAATTGCACAGTGGTGTATGGGTGTAATCCCTGTGCTTCTAAAAGTACTGCCCAAAGATTAGCTGTAACAATCCTTAAAGATTATACAAAATCCAGTTTTGGCTAGGTGACTGTACAAGTTAGAAATTCCTTCTCTCAATTTTTCATTGTATTTCATCTGCTGACACAGTCAGAAAGTTGCTATCTTGAGAATATTCGAGCTCTCAGGGCTTAGAAAGTATCCATAGGATTTTGGTGTCACCTATTAAAGTAAGTGACAAGATTAAAGAACATGAGTTTGTCCTCATGCTCTTGTCTGACAGCACTAAGCTGCAAAATTAGTTCTTGGCTGGATGGCAAATTTGGGATCAGAAAAAAAATCAGGTAATTTAGTAAGGAATCTGTGGCTGTCAAATATCTGTCAGGGTGACTACTTAAACTGTCAACAGCTTTATGACTGAAAGTTGAATGTAGGATGTAAGTAGCTATCATTTATCATTTTGTTTGTTCATGTTGAATAGAATGAAAATATAATAAATTCAACAGCAATGAGCAAAAATCTGCTTGCCGTTTTCAAATCTGCTGCTTTCCAGACTTTAGCTCCTGTCCAATATAGTTGCACAAAAGAGCTTATTTGGGATTGAAACCAGTGTGAGCCCACACCAGATGTTACAGCAATCCTGATCTTGCTTCTTAAGTAATGTGATATAAGGGGTTTTTTTTCCTGTTCTTCTAGGATGAATTGTTTTCTTAACTTGCAGTAACATTTTCAAGTTCTTTTTGCTGCTGTCTTTCAGTGAATTTTTCTCTTCTGTTTTACTTCACTTTATCTTTCACAATAAAAAGTCATGTCTCAAACATTCTTACAAACAGAGGCAGATCCCCCAAAACTGAGACTGGCTTTCAAATTAAATTACAATCAAACAGTATTAATGGATTTATGGTTCTCTTTAAATGTTTCTTGCTATCAGCATTTTAACTCTGCATTTTAAAATTTTAACCCTCCATACTGGAATGCTTGAAATTTTTGTCAGATTTTTTTCAGTATGAAAATGCCTGCAGTCTTTAAATATCGTTATTGTAGCATTTGAGAATCTCAGGGAACAACAGCTTTTGCAGGACTGTTAAAAAAATTAAGAATTGAAAGCAAGGATAATTGTATTAATTTTATTAGTGCTGAATCCTTACAATTAGATTTCCAACCAGGAGCAAGAATAGAAGAAGTATAATATAGACATTGTCTCTAAATTTGCATCTAAATGAGTGGCACATTTACTTTATGATACACATGACTATAAAATCCTAATATAAATAATTCTAGAGCTGCTTCTGTATAATCAAAGAAGTAAAGAAGCAGCAGAAAGGAGGCCCCAACCCTGGGAAAAGATTAGTGCTGACAATGTCTTAGTGCAGAGAAGCTATAATCAGTGCTGGAAACTGCTATATCCATTCTACCAGTAGAAACCAGGGAGTTTGTTCTATTGAAGATGATGTTCATAGCTCATCACTGGTTTCAACAGTGAATATGTGACAATTGAAAGCCTCAAAGAACATGGCATTTATGGCAGGCAAAAAGCGAAGTTTGCTTATTCATAGACTTAATTAGATGTAAATTGAAGGCTCCAACAAAGATTTTGACCCCACCCTGGGCTTCAGAAGCCCAGCTCACAAAGGGTTTTGCAGACTGCTGCTGTGAAAAATCAGGAAAAATGAGCTTCTTTTCTATAGGTTAAGGTCTTGCAAGGCCAGCAAGGATCTAATGAGTTTTTTAGAGAAGTCACTGACAAATGTAACGATACACCATGCTGAATGAAATAGGAGTCCTGCAGAATAAAATCATACGTGAGCTTCTAATTATTGCCACTATAGGGATATGAAGGGATGGAACTAAGGATTTATAGACAACATTGTTATTCCCTTTGTCTAAGGTCATCATAATAAAATGTAAATGTTCTTTTATATAATTTTCATACAGTTCTGTTTAGTACCTTTAGTCTGATAATTATTCCAGCAATGTGGAAATGAAACTAGAAATTACAAGAGCAGAAGGTTTGTCTGTCTTTCATTGTTAGATTGCATATGCTTATAATAATTCTTTGGTTCTTCTCCTCTTATTCTTACATGTGTACAGGCAGAATAAAACTGTAGGAGTGATTGTAACACTGACTGAAATATCAAAACAAACCCATGTATGTTGTTTGAATAAATCTTAATGATTATTTAAATATGGTAACACTGGAGTGAAGTTTTAAGATCATTAGTACTAACTCTTTTCAGATAATCTTATAGAAATTCATAGTGACTGGATGTATACAGAGAATTCAAATTTGTCAGTAATCTCAGTGAAAAAATAACAAATTCAACTCAAGAGTTGCTGGTCTCCTTCTCATAGACTACACATTATCTTCTTCCCAAGGTATTCTTTCTGGACTTTTGCAGCCCTCTTAACCCTGTGTAAGTGCTAGCTATATGTCTGCTCTATCATATTCCCAGGAAACAGAAACTTCCTCCAACATTATGAACAAACAAATAAAGACGTGAGTGATGCAGGAAAGGTGAGCAGACCACCTAGGTGTCTTGAAAACCCTCTGGGTCTCGCATGTTTTGCATTACTTCATTTTTTAAGAATGTTTTTTCATCATGACTGATGGGTCTGATGACTGATATAGATAAGATATTCAAAAACACATACGAATTTACTCACTGTCAGCACTTCCAGGGATGCAAGTTTGAATATAGCTGTGCCAGGATTGTTACTTTTCCTACCCACATCTATACTTTATTTTTTTCCTACCAAAGAAGTGGACAATGAGAAACGCATTGGCAGTTTATCAAATGAAACATCTGACTCCATGCTTTGTACCTCTAGTGTATTAAAGCACACGGACATTTACGTTATGAAAACTTTGCATCTCTCTGTTACAACAGAAGAACACAGTAGGGTTTCCTATTACCCAGCAAGTTAGAACTTGCTAGTCGATGTCTTTGCATGACATTGGTTCTTGACAATAATTTTTTGTATCCCTGTGCTGAAGGTAGTAAGAAGTTTCAATCAAATCAGCCAAAATATTCCAAATGCAGTTGTTCTGAACAGGAATTCAATCATGCTGAAAGAATTTTGAGCTTATTTCTCCTCTGATTAAATACTGCAGTTTTCCACCATTTTGAAGGAACAGACTACATGAACCTTTGCCACAAACAGATTTGTGGCATAAATTAGCTATTCCATTTTCAGTCTTAAACAAGGAAGCATATTGAGGCATTTTGTGTTCTTTTCCAAAATGCTTTAAGCTTATGTTTCAGTTATATTCTAGTGTGGTTTCAGTCTCCTGCTGCTAATTAGAACAATCTTGGATGCCATCTTAAAAAAAAAAAAAAGGAAAAATGAAAGAAAGGGTATTTTATGGTTTCCTTTCTGCGTGTAGAATCAAGAGCATTAAGAGGGAGTGAATTTTTTCCATGTGGCTGATAAGACTTCACAGTAAGTTGCAGTGGGAAATAACTAAGTTTAGTCCTTTAAAAATCCTAGGTTTGATCCTAAGTTTCTTCATTTAATATTTCTTTCTTTTCTCTCTTTTGTTACTATTGCATCTAGTAATGATTCTAGAAATGTGAAACGCATTGGTATCTTCTATCCTAACAAATGTAAATACCAATTCTGTTGTAGAATTGATCCCAGAGATCCCATGTTGTGCATGTAGAATCATAGAATCACAGAATATGCTGAGTTGGAAGGGTCTCACTAGAACCATTAAGTCGAGCTCCTGGCCCTGCACAGGACGCCCCCAAGGATCATACGTTGTGCCCGAGAGCATTGTCCAGATGCTTCTTGGACTCTGTCAGGCTGATGCTGCCCCTAGGGAGCCTGTTCCAGGGCCCAACCACCCTCTGGGGGAAGAACCCTTTCCTAATATCCAACCTAAACCCGCCCTGACACAACTTCAGATCATTTCCTTGGGTCTTGTCGCTGGTCACCACAGAGAAGGGATCAGTGCCTGCCTCTCCTCTCCCACTCATGAGGAAGTTGTCGATGGCAATGAGGTCTCCCCTTAGTTTCCTCTTCTCCAGGCTGAACAGACCTAGTGACCTCAGCTATTCCTCATGTGGCTTCCCAAAAAGGCCCTTTACCACCCTTGTTGCCCTTCTTTGGACACTCTCTAATCACCTCATATCATTCTTACTTCTTGGCACCCAAAACTGCCCCAGCTCTGGCGGTGAGGCCGCCCCAGTGCAGAGCAGAGCGGAACAATCCCCTCCCTTGCCCGGCTGGCCATGCTGTGTCTGAGGCACCTCAGGACAGGGCTGGCCCTCTTGGCTGCCAGGGCACTGCTGACTCATGTTCAGCTTTCTGTTGACCAGGACTCCCAGGTCCTTTTCCAGCCTCCCATTCCCCAGTCTGTACAAAGGTCTGGGTGACATGTTTACACTATTTCAGAGCCACTGATAAATCATTCTGTTAGTCACATAAAGCTATGAATGTTCAATATAAACATGGCATTGGTAAGACATTAATCTCACCAAATCAATGCTCTCACGTGTGGGAGAATGTATTTTGGAAAATACCATGTTATCTGTAAATGGATTAACTCTCCAGTTCCCTAAAAGAAAAAGTATTCCATTAACAGACTTAAAGGGTCTTTTACTTAATTTTACTGTTTTCTCAAATACTCCAGTTTTATCTCTTACTATTCATTTCCTTCTGCATGTGGAATTTTTTCTTCTTTGTAAATATACCTTGTCTGTACCAGCTGGCAAAAAGTTTCCAAACAAAGTTTGCGATTTAGATTTAAGCTACATGAGCCTGCAAATAAATGTGGACGCATTTAACAGCAAATTTGCTTTCTTCCTTGCAGTATTTAATGAGTCCTTTGAACTTCATCTTATTCCCTTTAAATGGTTGACTGATATCTTTGCTTTCTCCAAGACAGGCCCTCATATGCAGAAAACAGGCAAGCCTCAGCAGCCTTCTTGGGCAGCTGCACATCCTATTCCTTGTCTCAGGAGCTTGGGGAGAAGCTGGTAGAAGGGCTTACAAAAAGATGATGTTGCTTGCTCTAAAAATATGGCTCATTTTAATTTCCTGAGGCTTCTAGTATCTCCTCGAAATATTAGAGAATCCAAATAAATAGAGACCTAACAGAGTTCTCAGTTCAGCCAAGTAAAACATAACCCTGTAACACTGTTCTCAGGAAGGCTTTTCTGGTGGATAATAGACAACTGAGCATCACCAAAACTTCTACTCTGTCTTTCCTCTGTCTCTCATCTTTCTTCACTTCCAAACACAAGTTAGCATCTTGCTTGAAGCCCCCAGCAGTGTTAGTGCCTCTTTTTGTCAGGTTGTTTGGAAATGAGAGCAGATTCCTTCCTAAGCAGACTAATGACACACATAGCACAGAGCTTTTGGCACTGGGTTTTCACTTGGCACGACAATGCCCAATCCCACATCCCAGGTTTGCTTTAGAAGGTATTAAGGAGCTGCTGGGAACATACTAACATTTAGCACTGTGGCTGGCCAGCAAATCAAACCAAATGGAGTCATTTATTCAATATTGCAGATATGCTGACCAAAAATAGGCTTAGTGGTCACTTGCATTGTCTTCCCCAAATGCCTTTTGTTACCACTGTGTGGTAATTACTCACTAAAGTGAGTAATAAGCCACATCCATTGTTCTTCTTTGTTTTTGGGAATAAAAATTTGTATGTTGTAAGGCATTATATGTAGATGATTAAAACTGTTCACATCAGCCTGCAGGGAGAATTTCAGTCAGGATGAGTAACTAATTAACTCTCCAGTACTCAGAATCTTCAGGAAATTTCAGGGTGGTTTGCCACATTAAATTACACATTTCACATGTGGAAACCCCAGACAGTTTGTTGGTTTGCTGATATGAAATATTCTTTCTCAAGTGTAATTTTATCTGTATATGAAGGCAATTTTACACCTCTAAAATGGCACCTCAGGAAGACATGGTGAATGGGGAGGAGCACAAGGCTCTCCCCTCCATCACCAGCAAGCAGCCTACTCTGGAACAGTCTGGACATGGGACACTGGGTTATCCCTGGTGCTGCATGACTGTGCTAGCCAGCTGTAGTCACAAGGCTAACCTTCTCTCCTCTCTTCTTTTCTTCCATTCTTTCCTATCAGCCATTCCTGCCATATTCTGACACAACATTTTTCCCCATTTTCTTTCAGACTCCTCAGAGGTACCACCAAATTACTTATTTAAATATTACAAAATAATTGTACTAATTAATAATTTTAATTAACTAAGAATTACTTGTTTAATTATTACAAATTAATTTTGTGTTCTGGGAACACGAAAGGTGGTGGAGCTGTGGTAGGAGAACAAAGAATGAAAACCAAATGGAAGACAAAAACCCCTCCCTACTTCCTCTCTTCCCCAACAAATTTATGCCTCCTAAGTGTAAGGCAGACATGGCTTAAATGGCATATGGGCCACTAGAAACTGCAAGACTTAGTTAGGCTGTCATTTTTTTCTGTCTCCCCAGCTAACTCTAATCTAAACAAACCTGTGTGTAGTGTTGCCTCTGGAAACAGATCAGTTCTGGTGAGTTCCATGAGCAGAAAATAAGAAACGGGTATATGGAAACTTTGATGGTAGAAATGAGAAAGGAGAAGACAAAAATTCATGTTTTTAACAATATTGCTTTTCCCAAGAACTTGTCAGTAAAGGAGATGTTTGAGAAAAAGTTTCATGCCTTGTTTGTTTCAACAAAGGTGTATTGTACATTTCATGCAGAATTTACAGTGGAGAGAAACTGTGAAAACGGTCTTGCTCTTCAAACCTAAGTACTCTTTAGCATCTTCGCTTATTAAAATTATTCAAGAGTAAGAGCCTATTAGAATTACGCTCCAGGGGCTCACAGTTTCTGGGACTGATGCTCATTCATTTGCAAGGGAAAAAAATGAGGATTAATATCACTAAGGTAAACAGCTCTATTTTGACTGAAAAGGCATATCAGGACAGAAGGCATTGTACAAACTTTCTAAAATTTAGCTAGGCTGTATAAAGGCAGGAATTTCAAGAAGGAGGTCCAGAAAACCTACTGCCTCAAAATATTTAATCTTGAAAGTACTTAGAGATCAGAAGTTAGTTAGATACCTAAAAGCAGATACCATTCATGTTCAGAAACAACCTAATCTGGGAGTATAGGTGTTGTTACCTAGCTCTTCATTCCTCTTTACCTATGACCCTTCGCAGACCTTCTCTGAAAAATATGCCACATGTTCAGTTTCTGAAGAGACAGCTGAGCGGCTGGGCTATGATGGGAACTTGGGGAGACGTAGTGCCCTGTCACTTGGAGCAAGAAAGGAGGGATGTTGATTCTGCTCCCTTGTTCAAAGCACTCAAATGAAAAAGAGACAAATCTTTTTCTGCACCCCAGAGAGGGTGCAATGAACAGTGCACTTTTGCAGGATGAGAGAGAACTGGCGCTAGAACACGTATCTGCCCACTTTAAGGGCTGAGGACACCTATTATTATAGTCTTCAGATCAAGGCTGGAATTTTCTCACTCTTTTTCTGGCCCTGGGACTCTTGCATTCTCAGATACTCAACACAAAATAAAGGCAAGACAAAGCTGCTCAGGAATTTGAATGCTCTGAGCAGAGATACTTTGACTGCATGAGGTTCTAGGAAAAGTATGTGTGAGTGCATGTGTATGTGCGTGCCTGTGTGTGTGATATGGCTCTGGGATACAAGGGAGTGAGAGACCACACACTGGAAGAGAGAGAAAAAGCAGTCTTAGTCTGAACAGAGCTGCTGCGTAGGCTTGTGGGAAGCCTGGAGAGGTGACTCTTGGATTAAAGTTCTGGCAGAAGAGTCTTGAAGGGGTAAGTAAAGAAGCTGTCATAGGTTGTTTAATTTTTTTTCTGCGGTCAAAGTGGGATTTGTACATTCCTGTAAATCAAGTTGCATGGAAGATGTGTGACTGAATCCATTACTAATTTTTCTTCCCAACTGGCAGATCTAAAGAGATCCTGATCTAACAGCTGCTTGGATGAAAACATGCTGCTAGTAGCAGTAGCAAGTTCTCTTCTAATAGGGAATGGAAAGATATATTTAAGAATTTTCATATTTGTATGTTTCAGTGCTATGCCTACTATCTCACTTTTTCATGGTATTCAAAGATACTATTGTTTCACAAAACCAGACTTCAATTGTAGTCTACCATTTCAACCCTTTTGTCTTGAAATAACTCAGAAAACTCAAGAATTCTCCCAAGAAGAAGATAGGTTTGCTTCCCATGTTAGCTGTACTCCTGTAAAGCTTCATCAGTTGATTTTAAGTTTGAAATGAATCCTGCAACTCAGGTCATTTAGGTTACTTCGAGTTTATATAAGAAACAAGATTTGAGACTCAGCTGGCGAGTATAGATCTCAGTGGTATATATTACCTGTCTTTTCTCACAAGTTGATGCATGGCACATCATCCACAGACAGTAGAGAGGAAGAGAGGCTGACAAGGAGGTGCGCAATTTAAAGTCCAAAATAGTCTGAGAGGAGCTAAGGCTTGCTTTTGTTAAAGGGAGAAAAGATGTTGGGGAAGTCAGTCGGCTTACTTTTGAAAGGAGCTAGGAGGCCTCTTTCCACCCTCTAAGGAAACCCTCTGACTTTTGGAAGGAATAACCTATCTCCAGAAACCAAGATGGCTCAAGCTTAAGAGAAGTGACTGAACTGCAGGCTGGCTGCTCTGCTGAAAGCAAGTAGTGCTGGCTTCTGCAGAGACAAGGGAAATAAGTAAATAAGTACCTTCCCTCTGACCTCAACAACCTAGTAGTGCTGACATCTTTTAAGACGTAAATTTAATTTGTGTACATATGATGCACACATAAATCCTGCTAGAAGAGAGACAGTGCTCATGATTCACATTTCCTACTGCATGAGCATCCAGGTGAAATTTCTCCCTGCACACTTTCAGCAGTGGCCTGGCTCTGGTTTAGGCTTGGGCTCAGGCTGAAGCTCAGATTCCACCACAGTTCTTGGGGCTCATCCCATTAGCTTCCAGCAATGTGAACTGCTCTGCAAAGCTGTAAAAAGCCAACACAGAATTTAGCTGAATAAATAGTTTAGCAACGAATATTACAAAGTAACCTTTTACTTGGTCTTTTTTAAAAAAAAACAAACCACCAAACCAAACCAGGGGATAGATGTTTTGCTGGCAGTTTGTGTGTTTATTTTCCAGTTGCCATAGAAAATAATTGACCTATTTTCTTCCAAGAATAAATATCTTTATTCAAGCTCCCTAAAAAAACAGGCAGCCAAGACTTGCACTGAGGCCCCACCCATGCTGTCTGCTGCTACAGTCCACAGTGGACAGATTAAGCTTTACAAATTTTAATGAGGCTTTTGAACTGTTGGATGAAAATGTGTTTCTTACAGTACATTTATCCTGCTGACTCCTACTGTTTCAGACCAGAGATTTGGTTCTAATGAGAAGCCTGTGTAAAAAACACAAGTCATTCCATAGTGTCATTGCCCTGGGCTCATTCCTGTTCCCTCTTCATTTCTTTAAAGCCTCTAAACAGATAACTAAGCCACCTTTCAGAATGTTTCTCCTGGCCATTCCTTTTTCTCTACCCTTCTCTGGATATGTAAGGGCTTCAGCAAAAGGCCACTGGATTTATGGAAAGAGTTGATGGCTCAGGAGTTGAGAATTTCGGTGTTAAGTAGATTATCCTTTGTTTCTGGGTCCTTTTCTTACTTTTGCTTGAGGATATAAAATGGAGTCACTTTGGAAGTCCTCATGCAGCTCCCTGAGAATCAGGCCATTTGCTCTATAACCTTGTCTGCAACCCCAGAAAATGTACTCAGACACTACTCCAGTTGCTTTTTCTCCTCATATTAGTCCCTGAATATTCATCTTTTTGCATATTGTTCATATTTGACTACTTCTGTCTACTTTAAATAATTCTAAAATTATTTCTGCCAGATTATAGGCAGTGTTTCTATTTATATATTGTAGGTTTGTTTTTTCATTGCTGCTAAGCACTGCACTGAATCTCTGAGAATTTTATCTATGGCTTTGTCCACAATATTTCTGTTCAGTGCTCAGTGGTGTACATGGCAAGTGAGGTAGCCTTGTCATGACTGAGAGTGTCTGGAGCACTCCCACCTTATTTGCTGAAAATGTGGAAGTGTGTGGTAAAGGCAGCACAATGATACACAAAATAAAAGAACAGACTTCTGGTTTGATTTTATGTATCTGAATAAGCAGTTGTTAGGAAGAGCAAGTTCTTAGGCTGCTTCTTCTGTTCTTCTTGTGCAGAAGAGTCAGAATCTTCAGACCCATCTACTGGGCAGTCAGAAATATGACCCAGAAGGAGGACTACAGAGGAAATTCTCCATAATCACGGGTGGAGCCATGTTGTCCATTGGGCCATATTTGAACACAGACTTGCTCCTTTTCCTTGCAAGTATGCGAGGCCTGACTTGGCAATGGGATTAGGCACATGCTAAGGGAGAGAGTCAGGGAATATCCTGCACCTGAGTGCCAGTTCAAGCCCCCATCCCCACGGGCTCTTTGCTCTGCCTGGCGGGTACTGCTCTTCCATCCGGCCAACAGGGCCAGCCCTCGGCTGCTCTCTGAGCAGCGGGGATGCAGCCCATGCACGGCACTGCAGGAGTCCTCTGTCCTCCAAACCTCCATACAGAATGTTCTGTGGGGACAGTTGTATCTGCTTCCCAAGCCTATTTATCACATCTGCAAAGGGAAATCATTGTAATCCACAAATCCTGTCTCCCAGCTCCCCTTGTAGAACATCATGTATGTTTTAAAATGCAGTTGTTTAAAACAATCTATATTATTTTTAAACTCCTTTTAAAAATATGCAGATAACTAAAAAATGCTTTCTTAGTGCACATTAAAAGATTTTATTTCAAATAGTAAATTAAAATTGAGAATACCTGGAATTTCATGAGATAAATAAGATTGATGACCTCTGGGAAAAGGGAAATTATTATTTACTTAGTGTTGACAGTATCATTAAGTTAAAGAAGAGATGGTTTTGATCTTGTGTCTTTCCACTAAGTTTTCATGTATGTAAGTTAAGTGATCCCAAAGATGCTCATGAGTATCACCATTCCAGCATGACAAATTGTTTCATGTTCTCCATGGTATGATAGCCAAATAAATAGAGGCAGTGTTTATTTTGCCACTCAGCAGATCTTTCAAATATTATCACTGTGGCATATTTCCTTTGTTTTATTTTATTTCAAGTCAAATTCTATTTAAGACTTTAGGTCACTGCTTTATGCCCTTGGGCCGGGTACAGTTCTTTAACCAGGCCACTGTAAATAAATGGTAGTGATTTCCATGATTGCAGATCATGACAACACTGGTGGGAACATTTTCTTTAAATGCCATGTCACTTTCACCTACTGCCTTCAGGCCAGTGCATGACATGCAGTAAGTGTCAGGTGAAATGTCACATCTGGGAGGAAGAGCTTGTGTGAACGCTAAACTGGAATGTGGAAAAATGGTGTCACATACCCTCTAATCTAATACTGTTCTCCCTTAAAAGGGATGTTTTCTCTATGGAGATATGTGTTTACCAAAAGGACTTCTGCTCAAAGTTCAACAGAAACTAAACTTATCTACTTATCCCCAGTTTTTTTGGGAAGCTCTTGATACAGGGGTTCAATTCCAGGTCCTTGTATATTTTGCTGACATGATAAGAGTCTTTAGCAAATAAACTCCGAAAATGGAAAGGAGAGGAATGAAATTAATTTGTGTTCTGGTATGGGAATAACCTTCTCCTAGGACGTGAGAACAGCATCCTACCCATAAGACTCCAAGTCTTATGAGAGTTCCCTATTCTTATATTTGGAAGGATCCAAGTATAAGAATAGGGAAGGTATCTAATGATGTGTCACAGGTGCATACTCAGCTCAGCAATTTTAAGGACTTGGGATGTATTATGTGAAGTCTCTTTTCTGTTTGTTTTGAATCTGTCACCTGCTAGGTCTATTTGATATCCATAGTTCTTATATTAGAAAAGGCAATGGATAACTATTCCTATTGGTTTTTTCTTTGCTACTCTGCTTGCAGAAGTCTACCACAGCATTTCTCCGTTGCTTTCTGGGCTGTGTTCCGTTCCTCTCGTGGAAGCCATTGTCTGGCTTCAAGAGTCCTTCTTGTCCTTGTGTTTATATTTTCTGGTTTTACTATAAGTTTTTGAGATGATGGCACTGGAAGTTCAACTTCTGGGTCCACTGTGGATTCATGCCATACTCCTTTCCAGATAATTCTCAGCATTTTAGCATCTTAATAGTTCATTAGTAAGGATACCTTTCAAAATCTCTCTCCTGAGTGACAAACTAATCTAACATGTAGATAGGATTGTTTCTCCTACAGGCATTACTTTATATTTATGCATTCAGTTTCATTTGTTGTTCTATTACTGCCTTAACATCATAGAGATCAACAAATCTTCACAGTCAGCTTTCATTTTGATTACCTTGAACAGTACAGTAGCATCAGCAAATTTTGCTGCTTCACTGCCACTCTTTTCCAGCTCAGTGATTACATTCTCTACCACTGTTTTTACCTGTTTAAGTAGTGTTTTCAATGATTTTGAATTCTTATTTCTGACAAATTTAAGAAATTCCTTTCAGCTGGTATTGAGGTGGTTATAAACAAAATGTTACATGTAACAGTTAAAAGTTCAGCTATTTCAGGCTTGAGATCCTTTACAACTCTGCTCTGAACTACATCTGGGTACCGTGAGTTGTTACTATTCACTTTGTTCATAGTTCCACTTCCACCCACAATTTGGCTTGTGACACAGCTTCAGATTCATCCACTAGGAAGGAGGAGTCTGATGGAGAGATACACTCAAAATCTCCAAAGAAAGCACAACTACAAAAAATTTTTTTACTGTTTCTGCTCTGACCTTATATTCTTTGTATACTCCTTTTTATGCTTGGCCACCAATTGCCCTGCTAAATTTCTCTCTGGCTTTTTATTCTTCATCTATTTGAAAAATAATCTATATGACATTTCATGTCTTTTCCAAGTTGTTCCTCAAACTCTTTTCCAACTTGCCTTAATATGCATTCATATTTAACTTGCCAGTTTTTTTATTATTTTCCATTTTCTCTTCTCAGTGTAGCCCCAGATATTTGAAAACCTGTCTTCTTACTTCAAATACCTTCCATTAACCTGATATTAAATCATGTCAATTGATTGCTTTGGGCTTAGGGTGGAATGTGATATATCTGAAGTCTGTGTGGCAGCAGTCCTGCCATCCTTCTGAGCCTTTGAAATACTGCTTATAAACAGTCTTCATGTTAACTGCAAACATTTACTCTTTAGTTGCTCCTTTTAGGTTTGGGTTTTTTTTCAGAGTTCTCATTTTTGTACAGCCACTTGCCTTTTTTTGTTTGCCTTTCTTTTTTTGCTAGGTTTTTTTTTCTTTTTCTTTGCTTTTTTAAAAAATCAACTACTACTGAAATAAATAGATTTTGGAGACTTGCTGCTCCCCAGAACTATCATTGCCTTTGTGACCTTGCTTCTGCCTTCTCACTTGTCTGAATACCTGCCTGTAACAGATTGTCTTTATGTGCCCCTTTCAAAGATGTTGAGAGATTTTGCCCATGTCCTATTTTCAACTAAGAGGTCATTCACGCAGTAATGCATTGCCTCATTCAAATGGGATCCTCTGCATTGCAACTGCCCTTTCTTCCAGTGAGATATTCCCTTCCTGGAACCACACAATTGGATCAGCATTCAACTTGCCCTTTTATTTCTAGGCAGAAGGATAATTGTGTGGCGCCATCTCACATTCTGGAATGAAAGTGTCAGTGGTGCAGTGGTGTCATCACACTACATTTGCCAAATCAGTCACAGAACTGATCATACGTGCTGTCATGTCAGCATCACTGCCTCTGCCCTCAGACTGATCATCTTCTTCATGCACCCTCTTCATTTGACTTCAGAAGCAAGTCTCCCAAACTCACATTTTTGATGGTTTGGTACAGAGCAGGGCATACTGACCTCACTGAATACCTTATTAGTGAAGAAGTAAATTATTAAAATGCATGCAGATAGAAGGAGAAAAATTAGAAATGATGCTATAAATAGAGCAAACTTGCTGCTTGAGAGTTACGCAGCCATTCATACTCATCTTCTAAATTATTTAACTCACAGCTTTAATTCACTAGTTTCTTCCAAAATGAAAAATTTACTCTTGTTTCTATGGCAATCCTCTGAATTTACACTGAGCTGAAAATCTAGATAGTCCCTGATATTTTACAGTGGTTTTTATCTGTTTAACCAAAACCTATAAACTCAGATTTACTTTTATTTTTCAAAGATATCCTTGAGGTTAGCCCTGGGTCTATACACTGATGACAGCTATAATACAGTAGAAAAATGAATAAGGGAGGCTTAAATTAGTTTCATCAGGATGTTGCAGCCACAGTAACCTTGACATAAACCAGCTGCAAGCTTCTCAGGCTAAAACAGTCCTGAGATGAATCAGTTTTAATAATACTTCTGGCTTGTATGCCATTTTAACTGGTCTAAAAGTCCTCCAAGTTTATTGAGTTCAAGAGATATTCTTATTATTCAGTTTTATTTGCATGAGTCACATGAAAATTAAGCAATAAGCTCCCCACATGCTATGTACTTTAGAGGGGCCTAAGTGACCTATAAGGAAGTTTGTGGTAAATCCCTCTATCATAGAGCTTTGCAGACAGAACCAAGTGTAACCATGAAGCTCAGAAGAGAGTCTTATGTCTGTGTACAAAAGACCAGAGAAAGAGAAATCTCATTCTTAGCTGCTTTCTTCAGTTATGATTTAGGGGTGGGCCTGGAAGTGCCTGATCCACCAGCAGCTGTTTCATTATTGTACCTTACAAATGGTGCAAGGTAACCCTGTCTGTCCATGGTTCAGTGAAGTTCACTATAAAGTCAGTAAATGTAAAGATTTTCAAATTCACCCACCCAAAGTACCAAGTCTAGGTTCTTGCTCCTTGTTTATTTTTTGTCTCAAGTGATGAAAACTATGCATGGTTTAGCAAGTTTCCTTGGCAGATAGTGGACTTCTAAAGCTGTCACTGTGTTTAATGTTGCTTAAAAGTGGACTGAGAAGTTTTGGGACTGCATCTGCATCATGACTAGTTTGCACTGGGTCTCACTGTGAGGACAAATCTAAGCAATAACCAGGTGAAGTTTAATGATACCAAATTCCTGTTAATTACTTCCAGAATGCTTTGTCTCTCCCACTCTGGTCAGCTTCTTATTTCCTTAGCAAGGAGGTAAATCAGAAATAGCCTTCATTACATTTTGCTTTGTCTTGAACTAAGCACTTCTGAGGCCACTTTGGATCATGATCTCGAAATCTGATTTTATCACTCACTTGAAATGTAAAGGATTAAAATATTATAGATGAATCTTGTTGATTCAACAATATTACCCACAGACCTTTTCAAAACAGGGAACGCTTCGATATAATACTGACACAACTTGGTGCAAACCAACATATGAGAACCTCTGCATGCATGCTCTTGGAGGTGATCTTAGCACTAAGAACTGCAGTGTTAAAATCGTAGGATCTGTCTGCTACCACAATTCAAAATGGTTACATAAAAAAAAATAAAATGAGAGGACACTCAAGCATTAGCTTATGAAATAAAGGATCTAGGGGTAAAAAAATGGTTATTGTCTGTGTCACATTGTTAAGAGTTGCAGTGGTGAGATAGAAAAGAAACATAGCTGATAAAAGCATCTGTAGGATGGCAAAACAAGTAAGACCTCAGAGGTAAACCTGCACAAAGGAATTATAAATATTTGAAGAGAGATGCTCCTGGTGAAGATCCCTCTTAGCTCTGTTGCAAGTGTCTCTAACTGCTGGGTATTTGAGCATATGTCAGCAAATGCCTATTAGGTCTCTCATTTCCTACCTTACAGCCCCTATTTGCCTTCAACCAAGAGACATACATCCACAGAAGTTACTTCTATATTTGCAGAGTGGAGGAAGACAGTGTGTAAACACCCAGATTTCTTGTTGTTTGGCTTAAAGAAGTCACTTTAACCATCCTTTCAAAAAATGTCATCAACACTTGCAGTTGTTTGCATTTGAATGGATGATGTCATTATAAACATATGCCTTTGGTGTTCCTCTTTCTCAGCATCCTGTGATTTTCCCTCCAAGAAATGGAAATTTGAAATGCAAACTGCACTTTGAAGTAGTGGTGAGACCCTTCACAAAGTAGAAACTCACAACTTGAGAAAGGAACTTCAACAAAACCGGCTTTGCTGTCCAGCATGACTGGATGATGATGTCATTGCTGTCACTGAACCAGAACAAAGACCTCATTGGAGCTGTTCAGGAATTTGAGAACAAAATGTAGTGACACTGGAAAATCCTGACCTGTCAAAACCAACATATTCTTTGGAAATAGTTTGGTTTCAACAAACGTCTTCCAAATCACTGTTGTAGTTCCTTTTAAAACTTGCCTAGTTTTGTGAAAATTCATGTGGAGAGGGAGGTTCAGGAGTTTGTGTTTCAAAGGTCTAGAACTCTTGCCAGCTCTGGCGAAGCTTAAAATGAGTTGAGCTGTAAGGAGTTGAAGCCAAATGTTTACAGTTTCTGAACAGAAAGGTGGTTTGCAGGGGAAGGCACTTGACAATATTCTGAAGAAATCCCTCGAATTGGTTGCTGTCTTCACAGCCCTGCATCTGGGATACTGATGACAGCTTCTGCAGAGAGCGAGGTCCATTGCTCAGCCCTCCTAGCAGAAGAAGACCAGGCAGAAACGATCCAGTATCACAGGCTCCATCCTGGTAGCAACAGGACTTCTCCTCTCATTTCCATCTCTGCAAACCCTTTATGAGAAAGGGGAAGGACCAAACAGCACCTGGCTCTGCTTGGTGTCAGGAAAGAGGATGTCCTTGCCATTACAAAACTTGGGAGGGACTGCCTCAGAGAGCAGTTCTTCATAAATCTTGCTTCCACGGTTACAGACCTGATTTGGGATTTGAGAGATCAGATTAAATTTTTGACAGGGGTTGGGCTAATCTCAGATTGGTGGTGGCCGCCTTACAGATTTACTCTGCGCTTATAGAACATGCAAGGCACAGGTGTGTCTGCTCTTCAGGATAGCTGGTGGTTAGAGGTCCCCAGATTTCAAGTCCCCTGCCCCTGCAGCTGGCAGATTACCTTCTTGCTGACCTCCCAGGCTGTAACACAGCGCCCAGGAGCTCTGGGAGCCTCAGCTCCCACTGGGTGTCACAAGACCTCCCCCCTCTTCAGCAGGGGACTGAGTGCCACACATAGGCACTGGAGTTTTTTGCCTCCCTGAGTTGGGGCTAGGAGCTGAGAAGTCAGGGTGCAGGTCGGGGCTTTTGAAAGTCCTAGGCTCTCAGCCACAGAGTGGAGCGCTGCGCCAGGCCACAGGGCGGCAGCAGGAAAGCTGCTGGGGAGCCCCCAGGATATAAGTCAGCTTCCTCACCTTATGAAAACAAAAAACAAAAACAGAAGAAAAGCAAGAAGACAAAAGAAATCTGGTGAGGGAATGACAGTGCCTGTAGTTTCCATTCCAGATCAGAGGGGAAATATTCCACATTTAGGAGTACAGAAGCATAAGTTTTAGGCAATTCTAGTTGCAACCACAAGGCCCCGTTCCCTGCAACTGCTTAGGCAACAGCAGACTCACAGAGGCAGAGCTAAGTGCGTAGTTGCTTCAGCTCTTCACCAGAGAATGTTTCTAATGCACACCTAGAATTTAGAAGACAAAACATGTATGACTCACACTAAGTCAGTACTTCTCTCTCCTGTTTTCATCAGGACACTGGCATTTCTGCCTCCCTTGCAGAGACTGATCAATCAGAATATTGTCATTGATACCTACAGCTGCCTGTCTCTTGCATGAATACTTCAGATAGTTAAATATATATCTCATAAATTTGACCCTAAAGAAAAAAAAGCACTTCACCTGCACTTGCTGTCCTTGCTCTGTGATAACCATAGCAGCAAGACCAAAGAAATTTTGGATCTTAGATGCAGTCATCTGCCAGTCTCAATAGTTTCTACTTATGCTGGTGTTCTCCAGAGATGCCAAGACAGTATCACCACGTATTTCTTCTGAGCTTTGCATATGTGCCGGTCATGACAATTACTCGTGGCAGAATCTTATGCAAAAAAACTCTGAGAGGCTTTAAAGTGAGGACTTTAAAGTATGCCGGTGAGTAGGATCCAGGTTCCTTCCTTTGACAGCAGCATCTCTTTCTGTCTCTGCTCTTCCCACTGTCAGTCCTGCAATGACCCACCAGGCCTTGCTGGCAGGAGCTCAGCACAGCGCCAGGCTGGGGTGCTGCTGGTGAGGTTCTCTTTGCTGTCCCTGCAAGCAGGGCATGATAACATTCACTGATAATGACGCTCTATCTTGTGAAACCTAAATAGCTGGAGAAATATTCAGGGAGAGTAATATGTACAATGGTCTGTCCAAAGCCTGAAAGTCATCCTGGGCTTTGCTTTCTCTGCCAGACTGAAAGCTGTTGGTGAAACAGAAGGTTAGAAAACCAGATTTTTGAGCTGTATTGTGCCATAATCAATCTTTTTAAAAATATTCACTGAAGAAAGGACTTCCTTCTGGAGAACAAGTTGTTTACAGGATGAATTCCATACTGAGGTTAATATTTATAGCCACTATTAATCTTTTAAAGGACAACAGCTTCTAACTGCAGTAAGGTATGAGGCTTTAATAATACAATATTTGCAGAGCTTGGGCAAAATATATGGTAGGTTTTTCGTAGCCAATGCATTGCAGAAAAAGAAATATAAAATGAACTCTACCCATGCTGATGCCAGCAGTCACAGTTGCAGATTGTAAAAAGAGCAGAGAGAGTATCTTTTTCCTACGGCAATCTCCTAGTTGACTGTTACTTTTCTTATCATTACCTGTTCATTACTTTGGGGTTGAGTTTCATATCACAGCAACCTGACAGTTCCATAAAAAGCCACAATAATGGTAGGCATTATAGGCAACTGGTTTTTCTTAGTATCAAGCCCATTTTAGCTGTATTTGTAGAGACACAGTGACACCCGGTGGTTGCTAATAAATATGATGGACTGACCCATAATTCCCTTGGGGCACTGGATCTGATCATTATCTAAACTAGCTCATATGCATTCAGAAAAGTTCCAATGTATGCTATTTATTGAAAAAAACCCGTTATTCAGTACCTGTTTTTGTTTTATATATTATATTGAATCTCCGAAACTAAAATAAAACAGAAATATACAAAGCTAATCATACAAGTAGAGTTTTCTCATAGTCCTTGTTAAATAACATTGTCTTGGCTCAAGCATAGTTCAAATATTTAGCCATTTTCATCTGTCACAAAACTTTTGCTAATCAAGTCTGTAGAGGAAATATTCTGTGTTGTCTTTAAGGCAGAAGATAGGATGGTTTACATTAAATTTATCCTTCCATCTTTATTTTACCGTTTTGGGTAGCAAATTTGCTCTTACAGTTGACAGTGCGTGAAGACAACTTCATATTTTAAAGAACAAATCTGATTTTCCTCTGTGTCCAAAGTGTAGATTGGAATTTTATTGTGATTTTATTTTTTTTTTCAGGAACCAAATGAGATTTAAAAATGGAAAGTGATTGCAAGGTTTAATGAAAAAAACTAATTGCTCTTGCAGCAACTTGACATAAATAAGAAATTTTGTGCTTTAAGTTAAGCTAATAGTGAGGAGTGATTGCTGATTTCTAATCTAGCAGCAATAGAGTAATTGATTTTTCACATTATGTAGAGCAGATGCTCAGTAATTCAATTCCCTTCACTCTGAAATTTTTATGGAATCTTTGCTGAAGATTCAGAGAGGTTATTCTTATGTTCTTGTGGTCAGCAGAAGGAGTGCAATGGTTTAAGTGTGGTTCTGTGCCAGGCACAGATGAGCATCAGTACACTGCAAAAGATGAGATTGTGGGTGTTCGAGAGTCAGGGAAGGTGAAAGAGCAGCGAAGCCCAGGCTCCACCGAAGATCCCAGAGGAACTCCCACTGACATCAGCGGAGCAGAACTCTGTGTAACTGGCCATAGTGCTGGCCCAGGGAGTTCCTGCTGTTGACAATCTGCCTCAGATTTGGGGCAGACATATACTTGTGAATTGGCTGTTGCCACCCTGACTGTTGGGGGATATTGATATACTCACTCGTCTTCCAGGCTGTGGCTTTAATGATATACTGGTTTTGTCCTAGAGCCTGAGGAAGAAATCTCCTAGTCACCCTTATTTATTTTCATGTCATACTGGACAACATTTGCTTCCACCAGTCATGCGATCTCACACTCATCTTCTAATATATAGTTCAGAACAGGGGTTGTTTAGGCCTTTTTTAGGATTATGTGTCAGCTGACATACCCTCTTACCTTCAGTGCATGAGCTTCTAAATTTCCCAGTAAGGCACTATTGCTACTGGCTGTAGGTGTGCGCCACATTCCAACCTTCAAACCTTCTGTTGGAAGTGGTCTGGGGTCATTTTGAGTAGAGAACCTAAGGGAATGTGAGTAACGCTTCTGAGACCTCTGTATGCCTTGAAGGATTAGAAGTAGCTAAGTTTCTGTGAGTCTCTCCAGATCACTGCAATTTCTCTCTAGATATTGGGATATTCACAGGCTTGAAGAGGAACAACCCTTTACTGTTTTTCCTATTATATTGTTATAATTTGGAGGGAAAAAAAAGAGTTTTAATACTAACAAATCTATTACTGTTGTTATGTTTTTGCCTTGTGGCAGGTGGTACCAGAAGATCTGGATCTCAAGCTAATTTTTGAGGTTCCAGTCTTGAAAGAATTTGAGCTGTTGTAGCTCCCACAAAAGTAATCTGACCATTCCAATATCCTCATCGAAATCTAGTTAAATACATTTTGTTAAAAATCTCTTTGTTTTAAAAAGAAGGATGTCAGGGAAGATTCATAGGAAAAAAGGAGAGGGAGGAGAAAGGAATAAAATTAAAGAAGAAGAAGAAAACAAGTGTAGAGGAATAAACTGAAATGCCAGACGTGAAGGTTACAAATAGTCCCAAACTTATTTCCTTCCTATTGAATCTCAATATGTTTTCACACAGGAGAACTAACACAGTAAGGACGCTAATACACTTCTTGCGTGCTAGCTAGTTATTAGAGCCTTACAACAAGGAAGGTGATCAGAGAATACTTGTCACATGCCCAAACTACCCTAATTCAAGGAACCTGCCACCTCAGTGCATCATATGAGGCAGGTCAAGCCTAGGGTGAAGCAAGCTTTCTGTGTAAGAATTTTAATTAGCAATGAGCACAATAAAATACATAAGCTGCTGAAAGTTAACAAGTGCTACTGTTTGAGATTTATGTTCAAATCCATGCTGTGTACTTCCCTTTCCTCACCGCTAATGGATTAGCAGTATACTGGATAGTAATCAACAAATATTACAATCATCCTTCTAATCTTATTAACGAACATGTAAGAAGCATTAGGGACACATTTATACCACTTGTGGGAAACAGTCCAAATACAACGAACCAAAAGCTGCTTATCTACAAGCAAAACCACCATTATATGACTGAAGGGGGCCAAGTAAATCAGAGCTATCAAGAGGCTAATTCAGGTCCAGAAGGCTGAGAAGGCAGGTTAAATGATCGTTCATAAAACATTGAAAGCATACCGTATTGTAGCACAAACAATGCATTGTATCAACAAACAATGTTCTTCTGTAGGGTGCAGTTTCCTGCTTTCTATATGTCTGTGTTTTGACATTTTAAGTATTTCATCAGCATCTTTTTATCCTTAAGTTGTGAATATGTTTTAACTCAGCTTGTTAATCATCAGATCTTTAGGAAGGAAGGGGATAGACTGTAAAAACAAAGCTAAATTTGTTCGTGTTTGCAGGCAGCACTACTGTGCTTACTACAAACATATACAAAATAGAAAGGAATGTGTTTCCAAGATACTGTGGAGGAAACCTGGGGAAAGAAACTGAGAAAATCTGAAAAATCGGCTGTATATGTCTCGTGCTCCTTTGCTTTGTAGGATGGATGAGAGGACACTGATGGTTAATTTTTCACTTCAAAATACTTTAGAGAAGTACTGAAATGTGCTGGTTTATGTAATGTAAGCTTATTCACTGACTCCACCGTGGAAAAACTGGGATCTGGTCTTATTATGTCTTTCATCTGATAGGACTGAGACTATCCACAGGCTACAATCGACTGCTCTTTAAAACTGTCTTCCAAAGGCTCACTTACCAGTTTTTGAAAGTGTTTAAAACACTGTTCTTCAGCTGCTTGCTTTTTCCCCCCTCTCTCAACAGTCCTAAGAAAGACTTTCCCACTACTTATCCTAAGTAAAGGATTCCTCCAAGGACTAGAATTAATCGCACTTGTTTCTGATCTCACAAGACATGAAACACACTCCAGTTCTCTATACAACATAATATTCCACATTTCCAGTGCCTGATATTCTACTGCTATGCACTGTAGTATTTACATGCATCGGCATAAAGGGAGGGCAAAAGGCTGCCATTGCAATGTGCTTCCCCTGGAAACATGACACTCTGGGATGAAAGACAACATAACATGTTAGGAAGAAAAGAATAATCCTTTAATTACAATCATTAAATCATGTGTGGTTTTGCCAATTTTTCCATAGGCCACAGAAGGTCTTCCGACTGGGACAGTATGGCTGAATAGCACAAAAGGCTACAAACAAGCAAAGTCAGCAGTTCTGTTTGATAACACTGTAAATCAAAATTGTATTGATTTGTCCCCAGCTATCTGAACAGCATCATTTGCTCATTTTTGCAACTTCATAGGCATGTTTTTCAGTTCTCTTCTTTCTTTTTCCCTACCAAAAAATTTACATACCCCTTTTTAACTCTAGGAAGTAGATTGCCTCAGGGCTCACACAGTCCTTTCGCTTTTGGCATAGCATGAGACATAAGCCCTCATTTGGCTCTTATTTTCTTTCTCAGCCTCACCAAAATTTGACTGCTTTATAGCTCACATTTCCAGCTTGGTCCTATTATGTCTGAAATGCCAACTAGCAATAAAGCTACACAGGCACTTGGAGCAAAAAGTAAATATTTCTCATTCACTTTAATTTCTCAGCATCATGTCAGAGCTCCTGGTATGCTTCCTAAGTTTCTCCCTAGGGTCTCAAAAAAAAAAACAAAAAAAATCCCAAAGAAAAAAAAAAAAAAAAAAAAACAAAAACAAACAAAAAAAAAAAACCAATACTATGTCAGATTGATCCAGGACTGAAATTTTACCATCTGTGCAGGATTTTGCTCTTACAAGGCTCCCTGCCTGGATTGCGCACACTTTCTTCTTCTAGTTCACCAATAGCCATTTACTCTATTCTGTCAGCAGCTTTCTAGATATGAGTTTTTGCAACTGCCTTTAAAAGGAAAATGAAGTCCTTTCCTTTGGTTGTTTCAAACATCTGTCCACATCCTTGTACATTAATTATGAGGCCTAATAGAGCTTTTTGGTTTTGTATCATTTGTCTTAACTATCAGAATGGATTTATACATCTCAAGACAAAAACACTCAGTATGCTGCAACTCAGTATCCACCAGAAAATAGAGTGTGTGCTTTTCTACTTGTATTTTCTTACAGGATAAAGCTGTGGAGCACTAGGGATTTGCCTCGATCTGCAGGATCAGGTGGCAGTGATAAAGAGTAAATAAAAGAATACCCAGAATAAAAATGGTCTTTCTAACTTTTCATTGTTTCTACTGTAAACAACATTAACTACAGTCTAGTGAGAAGTACAGTCTGCTGAGGAAGCAGGAGGGAAAGAAACCAAATACAGCTCTAAGAAGAGAGATGCAGGGGTTACCAAGAACTTGGTTACTCATCACATTTCGACCAATCTGAAAGAGAGCTTTGAAGCACAAAGTTGCTCTGCTAAGCAACTAAGTAACTGAAAAGACTGGAATTCTTAAATATTGATGAGAACATCTTCTTTACTGTATTATTTTCAGATCTCTGTTCTATGTCAAAATTAAAAATAAGTATTTATTAAAAAAATTCATGTGTCTGTTTTCACAGATGCACCCTAGCAATTTTAAATCAATTTTTTCTATTTTATTCAGCTTTATTCAGGTTTGGGTTTATATATTTGACACAAGATTTTTCTGCTCGGGAAAAAAAAAATACTATGTCAGATTTTCTCAATACAGATAACTTACACATTTTCACTGAATTCAGCTCTTTGCTGAATTGGGATTATGCCTTTGAAGTAACCTAACTACAGGGAAAATGCTATATTTCTTTTCACTGGCAGGGCTAAAGTAGCTGAATGAAACAGCTCTGAAGCACTGTCCAGCACAAAACAGGACCCACAAGCAGAAGTGCATATAAGGAGATAACACAGAGTTAATGGGTTCATGACGTACAAGCACCCATGGTTTAACAGTGCCTAGAGAAGTGAACAGCAGCTCTACAGGTGCTCCTGCCCCTGCATTCCGGTGGCAGACTGGAAGCAGAGAGTGCTATCTTTGGTTGGCCATCACTTTTTACAGAGGTGGCCAAGTGACTTGCCTATTTTCTTCCTCTGTATTTGGAGCTGCCTTGTGTGCATGGTGCTCTCCTGGGATATTTGTGGACTCTGGGGGCCTGGAGACTGCATTCTGACTTGTCTACACCAGGACCTAAAAAGGTTTCAGTCTTCCTGTAAAATAAAAGGACAACATGAACTTGAGAGCACACCTGCAACTTTGTTATAACATCCAGATGTAAACTCTTACCACATGTTAAATATGAGATGGCTTACTGTGAAAGAAAGCAATAAATGGTGACTTCCTTTTGCAAATCAAAATGGTAGTATATTAAAGATTGTAAAGTCACTTGAAATAAGCTCTTTTGCTGTAGAGTAAGAATTTGTTTGTGGTAAATAACTACAGAGTAGCTCTTGTTTACATCTATTTGTGCCCTCTTTTGTAGAACTAATATGCTCTAATCACTCTGTTGTTAATTTAGAAGTCTAAGTTTTAGCTGGCATATTCTGTCTTGGCAATAAATTTTCATGTAGTGAATTATAGAGATGTAACTATACTAGAATTGTCCTGCTGGCAGGAAAAGTTTCCTTTTGCTAGGTCAGACAGCTATACTATCCCACTGGAAAAAAACTCAATGGTAAAACACCTACCTATTATCTATCAGGTTGCAGATTTTGTTACCTTTTTCTTAAGAGCTTTCTGTAATCTAGATAGTTAATGTCAGAGCTAATAAAAATGAGCTCATAAAAAGCACACAGATAAAGTGAACACTCCTTGAAATCATTTAAAGACTGAGCAGTGTTACAGGTTGCTGGATCTGAGGCTAATGCAAGGTCAGCTCTCCCTTAATTTCTTTTGACTTGTTTCTTCCGGAAGAGGATATGATACTATTCTCACTCCAGTCTCACTTGCCAACAAGGAGATCCAAATAATCCTCAAGCTGCTGAGTCAATATGTGGTTATAGAGAAAAGCATTTCTCAAATATGAGACATTGTATGTCCACTGGGAAAGCTCTTTTTCAGACTTCTCTCTCAAGCAAAACAAAACTAAACTATTTCTCATAAGTCACATTTTATTAACCTTTAGCTGTTCTTACTGCTCTCTCTTTACTTCTCTATACCTTTCTTAATAATCTTTCCAAGGTTGAACACAGACTTGTTTTTCGGGACTTACCAGCACGTTTTTTGCAACAGCACAGTTTTTCCAGTCTTTCACGGAAAAGCCTCAATTCTTATCAGTTACACAGGTAAATCTCCTTTTATATTAATGAAAATTATGTCTCATTCCCAGCTAAAGCTCTTTACATCTCTCTGTAATGAATTCCCTATTGTTTTTTAATTACCTCTTAAATATAGCCAATTTGATTTGTGGTTTTGTATTCCAACAGGGCTTGTAAACCTTCCAAACTCAGTATCATCAGAAATTTTATAAGTGTATCTTCCATTCTGTCATTTAAGCCATCTGTTAATATATTGGTTAGAACAACAAAGGACCTAGAACCATAGAATTATAGGGCTTTTCCTTCTGTTACATAATTATGTATTGATTTTCAAAACACACATATTCCGTTTGTAAACTTACTATTATTATTTTTACCTAGAATTTCCACAGCATCTCTGGAGATACAGCAGTTGCCTGCTGGGGTTTCTTCAAAGTCACTTAGTTCATCAGGGATTTATCTCACAATGCAGGCTATGGCATCCTCAATAGCTGTCAAATGGTTCATGTATAAGAAGCGTAGCCTTCTCATATTTCTGATACCTTCAGCCATGAATGGAATGGGGAAAAAAAACCAGGTCACATTGTTATCTGTTTTGGTATGTTTCTAATGCCTTGATCACAGCAAACTGCTAGACAGAATTAGATGTTTACTGTCTCACGTACTACAACTATCTATATTTTGATGCAATCAAATATATGGCAAGTTTTGTTTGCATGAAAAGATAAACACAGCCTACTGATCAGGTACTGTATCACTTAATCAATATGAACTACCCCTCAGCCCAAAGAAAGTAACTCACAGAAGATCAAATGGGATCTTTCTGTGGAACAAATCCAGGCATTTTTTTACCAAGTCATCAAAGGCAGACATATGAATTGCCATATCTGTTTCTGTTACTGGATTGTGTGGCCCTAGCAAACACTCAGACTTTTCGACCTTGGTATCCAGTGACTGACCTCACGGAAAGTCAGCAATAGGTCAGAGAGAGGAACCATGTCACCTTTGCAATCTGAATGGTGTTCATGCAGATTAGCCAGTTCTGGGGCCAGTCTGTCGGATCGGCTTGACTGTGGTATGCATTATTAACTTGAAAGGAGCACTCTGATACTTTGTGGCATTTAGGATACAAAACATATCACAACTTCAGTGCAAATGTATAAGAAATTACTTTTCTAAATTAGAGAGTAGGATTTTCAAGTTGTAGTAGCATACAAACTTCAGAGGTTGTTAAAACATTCACATTCTCAACACAATATATTTTATTTTGGTGTAAAATAAGAGTAAGCAGCAAAGTGTTGTAGTGCTTGTCAAAAACTCTCTCCATATTATCTGAGGGTACTTTCTCTGCGAGTTTCCTCCTTGTACAATTGCTTAATGTCTTGTTTCCTTACAGAGTAGGTTGTGCAATGCCCTTCTGTTGCCAGAAAAATAGAGAACTGTTTCTTGATATAAAGCAAGTTCCAGTTCATAAGTATTTGAAATTTTATGATACAGCTATCAAAAATCTGTCTTTCTGTCCAGAGCTAATAGTCCAGTCAGTAAATATTACTGCTACCAGTATAAATGAGTGTATCTATGATGCATTTAATTCATTCATTCTTTAATGGTTTCATTAAAAGATGCTAACTTTAATTCATGAACGTTATTGTGGGACTTTGATATCTAGACTAAACCAAACAGTCATACTGTTCCAAGAAGCCAGGGCTCAAGGTTTTCCTCACTAATTTGAGCAGCACTGACTCAAGCAACTAGATAAAGTAAGGCAGGCCCAAATAGAAGCTCTAACAACCCTAGAAGCAAATGCAAAAGTTATGTCAAAGTGGATGATTTATATTATAACGATTAACCCAATCTGATACTAGTATGAAACATTAGGAATAAAACTCCATAGCAATCTGCCTGCTTCCCTGGTCATGGCAGTTGGCTCCAAACTTCCCAAACAAATCAGAAGATGACTCTTAAAGTCAGTGATTCTGACTTCCTTTTCATACAGTAATTATTACAATATTTTCTGGTAAATTTACATCATGCATGATACTTGAATGTCAAAAGCAGTGCTAGAGTGCCCTCCGCTGGCAAAGCCCAGGCAGGGGACAGAGGGTTGCTCACCTGTACTCTGAAGGGAAGGAGGCTGAAAGGAGGAGACCAAAATCTTAGTATTTGAGCAAACGCTGAGAAAAATCCAGAGTGTTTGGATCAGGTGGATTTCTTGATCCTTCACTACTCATATATGACAGAGCATCCGGAAGAGCAACTCTTAAAAACCTACTCATTGTTATTTTAGATAGGCATGGGCAGAACATCTATCCTTTGCCTCCTTCAGTGTCTCTGATGTGAAATTCCATCCAGATCTCAGCTAGAAAAGGAAATAATTAAAACAAGTTTTCTTTTATTATCAAAATTATGTTTAAAAGTAGATAATGATGATATTATAAATAGTCTATCAAAAGCAGAGAAATCAAATTACTTCACTGCTTGTGTTCATACAGAGATCACAGTCAGAATCAGACAATGAGAAAACACAGAAAGTATTTCCAAATAGTGAATAATATCTCGTCTTTGCTAGGTACCAGCAGTGTCACAAAACTGTCTTCTGCTTCACATCAACCTATGTCTATTTCATTTATGTTTAGAAAATGATACAGCACGTGCATAGCATAGGGTCCAGTGTATGAAACCATGAAACAAGGAGAGACAGAACTAGTCACCCAGCCTATCATGCAATCTCACTTGTCACTGCTCCTTTTCAGCACACTAATAAAATGTGCATCTGACTCATCTTATTGCATAATATTCTGTCATTAATGATCATTGTCCCAAGTTTCCTTCTCAAAGCTGATCCAGTATGATATTTCATCTCTTTCTCTTCTGTCTCCTCCCACCCTTTTACAGTGCCCTGAGGACTACTCCTTGTTTATCAAGAGGAGTACTACTTTTGTGCCCCAAATCACCAAGTTCTGTTCCTGCAGTGTATGCTGTTGGTCTTGTTAGGAGACAAGTATTAAACAGCTTAAAATCCTATTTCAATAAATAAGAATTGCAATTAAGCAGGTGAAAGGTTTGCCTGAAGTGTAAGCAATTCCTTGATGTGGCATTCTTTGTTGCCATCCCTATATGTAGTTAAATAAAAAGAAAAAAAAATCAAGCAAACAAACAAATAAAAAAACAGAAACTAAGAAAGGAGTCTAGGCTCCGGAGAACGATCTGGACAGGCTGGATTGATGGGCCAAGGCCAATGGTATGCAGTTCAACAAGGCCAAGTGTTGGGTTCTGCATTTGGGTTGCAAAAACTACTTGCAGCATTACATACTTGGGGAAGAGTGGCTGGAAAGATGCCTGGGGGAAAAGGACCTGGGGTGCTGATTGACAGTGGCTAAACATGATCCAGTGTGTGCCCAGGGGGCCAAGAAGGCCAACGGCATCCTGGCCTGTATCAGCAATAGTGTGACCAGCAGGACTGGGGCAGTGATTGTCCCACTGTACTCAGCACTGGTGAGGCCACACCCTGAGTGCTGTGTCCAGCTCCGGGCCCCTCGCTACAAGAAGTACATTGAGGTGCTGGAGCGTGTCCAGAGAAGGGCAACAGAGCTGGTGAAGGGTCTGGAGCACAAGTCCTCTGAGGAGCGGCTGAAGGAGCTGGGGATGTTTAGCCTGGAGAAGAGGAGGCTCAGAGGCGCCCTTGTTGCTCTCTACAACTGCCTGAAAGGAGGGTGTGTAGCGAGGTAGAGGTCTGCCTCTTCTCCCAGGTAACAAGTGACAGGATGAGAGGAGATGGCCTCAAGCACCAGGGGAGGTTTAGATTGGCTAAAGGAAGAACTTCCTCACTGAAAGAGTGGTGAGGCATTGGAATAGGCTGTCCAGGGAAGCGGCGGAGTCACCATCCCTGGAAGAGTTCAAAGAAGTGTAGTTGTGGCACGTAGGGACATGGTTTAGTGGTGGACTTAGTAGTGTTAAGGTAATGGTTAGACTTGATCTGAAGTGTCTTCTCCAACTTAAATGGTTCCATGATTTTGTGATTTCATGATTTGAAATTTGTCCAGTAACAGACCTGTCTGGCATCCTCTGGAGAGCACAGTTTCCAGAAACATCCAAGACATCCCAACAATGACAGGGAACAGCACGCTCATGGCAGTGTAATATTAAATATAATAGTAGAATCATGCAATGTCTCAAATCGGAAGGGATCCATAAGGATGAACAAGTCCAACTCCCTACTCCTTGCAGGATTACGTAGAAGTAAACCATATGACTAAAAGTATCATCCAAAAGCTCCTTGAACTTTGACAGGCTGGCTATAACTGAGTAAAGAGAAGGAGACATCAGAAACTGAAGGAAGCCTATTGCAAGGGTCTTGTAACAAAGAAGTTCCACATAACATTTAAGAAAATGAGCTGATCTTAACAGATGTCTTGACTGCTCACCTTTTAAAAGGGAAAATCTGAATATACAAGTATCCATAGGGGCATTTTGTACTATCAAGACAATTTTTGATTTAAAAATAGGTTATGTGCAATTATAGGTGATTTTTTTCTTCTGCTGCAAGGAAACTGATAACCACTGTAAAATGTCCACAGAGAACCTGAACTCAAGTAATATTTGATATAAATGCAAATTTGAGTGATCCTTGGATATGGCAAAGTAGGAACTTCCAGTCATGTTCTCTCCATGAAAAACAGATTGGGTTTTACTAATTAAAAAAAAATTATTTGAGATGAACCTCTCAGTGATTTCCTTTAATGGGATATATATGAAAAAGAAGGTTCCCTCTACAAATCAAACCACTGCTCTAATGCTATTTCTGGACCTGTAAATTTTTCAATTTATAATACATTTATATTTATATCCCATGGCACTTAATGAGATCTGTGTATGAAATAGATTTAAATATATGTATCACAAATGCCACATGTAAGCCTATTTCCTCAAGATGTCAGAAAAAAAGTGTCCTCTCAGAATAAATGTTGGTATTCAGTAAGGGAGCAAAAGGATGGATTTACCTGCTAAGCCTAAGCAGAGCTATCTGGGAGCTTTTTTGTTAAGTTATTGAACACAGAAAAAGTGAGATCCCACTTTCTGATCCTTCAAAGCACAGACCACAACAAGAGCCAGTGTTTGTCTTCTTATTATAGCAGGGATTGGCAGCAACATCTCAGCTGTATTATTTGACAGCTTGTTTAGTGCTACATAGGTCTCTCTTTGGGGCAGTCTAAAACATACCTCACAGCATTATTAGGGAGGGAAGGAGGGAAGGGGGAAAGAAGGAAGGAAGGAAGGAAGGAAGGAAGGGGGGAAGGAAGGAAGGGGGGAAGGAAGGAA
>VWPU01013704.1:120763-136946 GCA_013398955.1 Callaeas wilsoni
GGGGGGGGGAGGAGGGGGGAAGGGGGGGGGAGGGAAAAGGGAGGGGGGAGGAAGGAAGGAGGGGGAGGGGAAGAAGAAGAGGAGGGGGGGAGGGGAGGAAGGGAGGGGGGAAGGAAGGAAGGAAGGAAGGAAGGAAGGAAGGAAGGAAGGAAGGAAGGAAGGAAGGAAGGAAGGAAGGAAGGAAGGAAGGAAGGAAGGAAGGAAGGAAGGCAGGCTGGTTCGTCGCATCAGGAGGAGCTTTGCCGTGGAGTGGAAGTGACCTCACTCCCGGGACAGCGCCGGGATCCAGTCAGCGCTGGAGCACCGGCGGCCAGTCCGGGCGCGCCGTGCGAGCAGCCAATGGCAGGGGCGGCGCCGCTTGTTGTCGCCCCGTGAGGCGGCTGCGCCCTGGGCTCGGTGCCGCCGCTGCCGCCGCAGGAGGGACCCGGGAGGCCCCAGGCCCCGGTACCCGCTAGCCCTTCGCCGGCCCCGCAGCCCCCGCGGCGGGCGGGGAGATGCAGCCCCCGGGCGCTCAGCAGCCGCCGCTCTACGCGCCCAGCAGCGGGGACTTCACCTTCGTCTCCTCGGCGGACGCCGAAGGTGAGCGCGGGGCTGCGGGTAGGGCCGCGCTCGCTATCCCGAAGCAAGGGCTCGGCCGGGCCGCGGGGGAACGGGCTGTTCCCGGGCCGCAGAGACAGGAGAGGTCTTCCCTGCCCTCCTTCCCGGCCCCCCGCGGTCGGTGTCGCGGCTGGAGGCGGAGCGGGGCGGCCGCTGCCCTGGGGCCGCCGCTGCGGGTGCACCGCGCTGCCGTGTCCGCGTCACGGGAGCACCAGCGTGGCAGAGGCGGCCGTGCCGCTCCGCCTGCCGGCTTCTCCGAAAGCCGGAGCCGAGGTCGTCCCGGCGCCGTGACATAACCGCGACCACTCTGTCACTGCCCGCTCCTCTGGCTCCCGTGCTGCTGGAAGCCCGCTTTGGTGTCTTACCGAAGATTGTGTCTTACGTTCACGTTTGCTGTAATGTTGTGCCAGAGCGTCTGCGCCGTGTCTCATTTCAGCCCAGTCATGAAGGAGAAAAAGAAGCCGTGTGTATAATTTAGGGGTTGAAGTGTGGCCCGCTGCCAAACTGCTGCACAAATAGCAGTGGTGCACCAGCATGTCGTGAAGATGTGCCTTAAAACTCCAAAACTGAACACAGAGGAGTCAACATCATGCAAACTTATTGTGGTGGAGAATGATCTTTTGCTCTCTACCCCTTTAAATAACAAGGATTCTACTTTCATGTATGTATTTAGTTACTCTTACAATTGTGACTGGGGAATCATATAAATCCTTACTCATGTGTCCCACCCTGGAAAGGAATTGCTGAAGTGGAGAAATGACTGTAGAATACCTGTTCTTTAGTGAACTTCACAGTCCTTCTGAAAAGAAACATATGTCAGTATTACAGTCATGGCTATGGGTTTTTTTGTTGCTGGGCTGTTTTTGCTGGCTAGTTTTCCCTTGTTTTGTTTTTTCTTCTTCACCTTGGCCTGAAAAAGGATCCATGTACCTCTGAGCAGAAGCTCTCTGCTTTTCCCCTGGAGGTATTTGTTGGCCAATGCTAAACCCAGTCCAGTACAACCACCTTTCTGGTAGGTTGTGTTGAATCACACTTGGCTCCATGTTTTTTAGGAATACAAGCAAGGTGTGATCTCTTGCCTGTTCAAGTGTAGTCTTGTCCTCAAAGTGCTGGATAGACCTACCCAAGCAAAAAAACCATAAATAACAGTTAAACATCCTGATATTTTAAAATTAAAGTACTGTGCATTGCACTCTAATTTTTATATTCTCCAAATCTCTATCCATATGAAAAAATAAAAATTAGCTGTCCTGTTTCCCCATCTTATTTCTGTGGGAGGTAGGAGCTGTATGAAACAAAGCTGGAGACATGTTCACAATTAGGTCACCAGACATGGTAGAAAGAGCAGGCTGTTTGGGGTTTTCCTCTTGTACTGCTTTTTCAAAATTAAGAGTCAAGACTGTTTTGAAAGCTGGTTTTCTACAATGCTTTGTTAAAATGAGGCATCTGAGAGACCTTGGTTTTGCTTCTGTGGTGTTCAGCCTGAGACGGTAGCAGTGAAGGCACCCAGACTCTCACTAGGAGCCATCAGTGTCATCAGTTCTTGGCAGATTTTCCAGCGCCCAGTTGCCCTGCAGTTAAAAATCTCATTCAAATCAGCCTGCAGAAGAGGAGGTGACCAATCCCTTTTCCCCTAGGTTTCTGCAGCTTTGTCTTGCAAAACAGATTTAGGATCATGTTAATAGATTAATTCAAATGTGTGGTTGCAGGTGTTCATCAACTGCGAAGAGCAGTCTTGGTAAATACGACTTGTGTAGCAGTTTCCATGCCTTAGGATGGATTGTTAGCGGTCCCTGAGAAAGGAGAAATACATGGCTGGTTGGGACTGCTGCTTTTGCTTCTTTTGACAGCTGCATTTATGCACAGAGTAGCAAGAAGCACTCCTTGCAAAAAAGTGTTATGTTGTAGTAGGAACAAATGACATAAGGGTCCCGCAGTCAAGAGAAAACGTCTGAGGCTTCAGCTTGATGCCCAGGCATTAAGATTTTTCTTTTTTCCTCCCTCTGTGAGCAGCAGAGGAAGGCTTTGCTTGAGTATGTTGAGAACAGTGTATGCATACTGGGACTGAGAAGAGCAACAAGAAACTCCTGCCTTAAGTTACGGTGATCTTTACAGGGGTCCTGTGCAGATGGTGTTCCAAGAATCAAAGGAACGGATCAGTAACTCTCATGGTTATGAAACAGTTGAAAAGCATTTATACAGAAGCTTGAATCTGAGTGGCCTAGCAAGCTGATCTGGGAAGGAGAATTCTGTTGAATTAATTGTGATACTGAGTGATCAGTGAACACTTAAGACATGTTGGATGAAGACATTGAGATTCTGTCACTGTACAAATTTTGTTTCTATAGAACTGTAATATTTTCAAAGAGGATGTTGCAAATATGATGTACAAATATGGCTTGACGTGCCTCTGTGAGTATGTGTTTCAGAAGTACTTGATATAGTTAGATGTTTTGGGAAATTTGTGCTGAGGAACTTTAAATTGTGAAAAATGCACAACAGTGAAAAGGGAAAAATATTTTCTTTGGTGAGGTGAAAAGTTGTTGGATGAGAAGAGAGTTTTTATCTCTCACTATATTTATAGTAAGCTTGTACAAAATATTTACACATTTCTGTTTGGATTTTTCTTTTTTAGCAGATAATGGAAATCTATTATTTCCTAAAGGAATAATTATTCCCTTCTTATATGTATTTTTCTTTCTTCAAGTTGCTTCATTTATTTTCCTATACGATTTTTTTTATTTTCCATTTATATATAACTGACTAAAATGAGCAAAAAAAAAATTAATATTTATTGGCAATTTTGCCAAAACCAACCAGAACGTAGGTAAATTGCTCTTTGTTTTGCTTAGTACTGTGTCAGAGAAAGATCATAGGATATCGAAGGGAACTTGTGTTACTTCTTATTGTCCAGAGCCTAAGGATCTCTGATAGCATTCTTTCTCTAACATTTTCAGCTGTATCAAAGGCAGGCTACAAATTAAGACATCTTCAAATGTTTTCCTTTTATGAAAAATTTGACATAAAAACAGAGAGTGATTTTGGCTGGAACAATGCCACTATAAAAAAATTAGTGCAAAAAGAGGTAGAGTATGATCAGAAAAAAATTTTAAATAATCCATAGTTTATAGCATGATGGGACTCTCATTAGTTCGTTCCTTTTGTGCCTTTAAACACTTAATGACAAAGCACAAATGGAAGCCTTTCTGTCATACAATAACACTGTGTCATAAAACAAGAGTCCCATCTAAAAGCTAAAACCTGGTATTTGAGACCGAACCCAACATTGATACTATTGCAATAAAACCACAAGTATACTTTCAAATTATGTATCTGTGAAAGTATAATTTTATTTTGTAACTTGGAATGTTTTATGGTGATGACCAACACATGTAGCTTCATGTGTTTGTTGTTTATCTTCCAGTACTTTTAAAATCAAATGGCTTTTGGCAAGATATAAAAAGGACTATATTTTTCTCCCTTTTTTATTTAGATCTTAGTGGCTCCATAACAACTCCAGATGTTAAGCTAAATCTTGGAGGAGAATTCATCAAAGAATCTACTGCGACTACATTCCTAAGACAGAGAGGATATGGCTGGCTTCTGGAAGTGGAAGATGATGACCCAGAAGATAACAAGCCACTCCTGTATGTTGTAATTATTTTTGGGTATCTATCTTCATTGGCTGTGTAGGGAAAACAAGCAACTTGTAGTCTCTCATTGTCCCACAGCCTTGTGCTGTGACTAGAATTCTGTTTGACAAATGCTTGACCAATGAGTGTTTTCTGGTGCAAGAATGGAAACATTGTTTCTCATTATGGGTATTAATCTCTGTAAGTATAAAGCTTATGTGGCTTTTCTGCTTTTAGCTGGTGATCTTGTAATGGTTTAAAAAAATGAGACTGTATTCTTTGTATCTTTTGCATTCATGTTTCTTGATATTGTGAAAGAATCTAAGGCTAAGACAATCCCGTGGGAGGATTCCTGTTAAGTAAATCTCAGTCAATTCTGGCAGTTATTCTGAAGCAAAAGCATTCTGAATCATGGTTATTACAGTAGGGATGTTAGAACCAAGGTAGCACAAACTTTGTAATCTTTGATGCTGCCTTTTTCTGTAAAGCTAGATTGAAAGGATGCTAGTGCTGAAGGACAATAATGTCCTTAAAACCGAAAGTCTGGCATCCATTGTTCTGTTCACAGAAACATGGTCTGCTGAAGAAAGTTTGTATCTTAAGGTTACTGCACTGTGAGTCAGGCAGCCTGGTCCTTGTTCTGCACCTAAGCAACTTCATTCTTAGTGTCTCAGTGTTTTCCTGTGAATTAAGCATAATGATGCTTTAAAAAATCGGAGTGAGACAGAGAGTACTCTGGAGAACTCAGATGAGAGTGTTGGGAGACAAGAGATGTCTGGAGAGCTTAATAATGACAGTGCTACTTGAGAAGTGGTTTAAATTAAAGCGTGGAGAAGTAGCTCCTTGTGTGAATAAGTCTGTTTTGTAAACCTCTAACTTTTAATTAAGAAACAGACTGGTGTAGTGAGATGACAACGTAGGAATTCTGACTTTTGTGTAATTTTGTTGTTTTGATTATTCTCAGAAATATGTGTCATAATGAATTCTTGCAATCTGAATCCTATTAAGGATTGAAAGAACAGCAGCCTGCTAAGGGAAGTTCACCAATGCAGTGCTACTGTGCAAATGTTTTGTTCAATAACGTGAGATTATTTTTTTTTTTTAACTTTCTCATTGAGCAGCCTTACTGCAGACTGTTGTTTCCTGATAAAGCCACCATCACTTTCAGGTGAGGTAGCTGTCAGCTTCATGCAAAAGACAATTTGTTCACATGAGGAACTGTCAGAAGACCTAGACAATGACAAAGAATTATTTCCATACAGCATATATTTATGTTACACAGTCTTCAGAGTAAAGTATAGCTCTGCTACATCTTTTTCAGATAAATGGTGGCAAATAGATGCTTCTAGTCTATTCCTTAGATTCAGGGATGGTTAAAGAACAATTTTTGTTACTTAGTCACCTGTTAGTAATACGACTTCTGAAGTAGCTTTAGTAATAGTAATCCAAAAATTGCCTTGAGGGACTGAATTTTCAGTATTTAATTTTTTTTTTGGTTAAATAGAAATTATAGTGAATCACATCTTTGCATTTATTTCTCACTTCAGCTTTTCTGAAGAAAAAGCCAAAAAAATCAAAGCCTTGGACAAAACCTTCATAAATGGACTTAGGATATAATTCTACATTTTTCTTCACTGTGTTCTTAAATGTAGAGCAGTATATCTCCTGGAAGTCTCTTGTAACTCTTCAGAGCTCCTCAGTCATGACTGAGGTTCTGCACATAAAGAAGTGGAATTGCCCATGACTTTGGAAGTCTGATTCCTTCCCCCTTAGGCTAGGACAGTCGGGGCAACATGTACCAGTTAAGAGTCCTGGGCAGAAGAGTCTTCTGGCCAATTTGTATCTGCTTGCAGAGAGTTTGGAACAGGAAGCAGGGAAGGCTATGAGAGAAGGGCGAGATCTGTTGACACATATTGCTGCTAGTTCAAGTGACTTCTGTTTATTTTACCCATAGTGGAAAGAAGCCAGAAATTAAATGGTAGGCATAAACTGGTCTGTTGAAAACCACTATTGTTGAAGGAAGTTAAACTCCATTTTCTTTTAAAAAATTGGTTTTACGTGATGTGTTTGGAACAGTTTAAGATTAGCAAATGTAATGGTATTCTTTCTTGCAGAATTTGAAATAAAATATTTTCATAGTAAATGTGCTCATGGCAAACTGCTTGGCATAGGAGTACACAGACATTCTTTATGTATGCATGTCTTTGACTTTTCAGTAGTTGCAATGATACAAATGTGTCACTTGTCCTCACGTGTCCGAAAAACAGACCTCCTGTCTTAATGCAGACTCTTAGGGTATCACAGAATCATAGAATGGTTTGGGTTGGAAGCGACCATAAAGATTACCCAGTTCCAACCCCCCTGCCTTGGGAAGGGACACCTTTCACCAGTCCAAGTTACTCAGAGCCCCATCCAGCCTAGTCTGGGTATGCTGTGTGTTTTCTGTTCTCAGTCATGTAATTTGTTTTTGAGTAATTAAATAAATCCAGCTGTGTCCCACCAGTTACTGAATGCAGCATGAAGGTATGGTGTTGCTTTACTGTGGACAAACTGTTCTTTGCTAGTCATGGCTTCAGAAAGCCTTGTGGCTGACAGGAGACTTGCTCTATAAACCTACTGTTTGCCCCTGTACTTATTTTTATAGCTCTGTTTCATTACTGTGGTGTATAGTAATGCTCACTTGCTTTACAATTTCAGGGAAGAACTCGACATTGATCTGAAGGATATTTACTACAAAATTCGATGTGTGTTGATGCCTATGCCATCTCTTGGGTTCAATAGGCAGGTAGTGAGAGACAATCCAGATTTTTGGGGTCCTCTGGCAGTTGTCCTCTTCTTCTCAATGATTTCATTATATGGACAATTTAAGGTAGGTATAAATCTTCTGCCTAAAAAGAAATTCGAACTAAATTTGGGGATGTGATTGCTAAGCAATTTGCATTCTTACGTAGGTAGAAAGTCTTTTTTTCACATACTAATGTGGGGCATTTCAAGTGCTGTTTCTCAAGTTAATCTGTAGAAAGACAGCAGTTAGGAATGTATTAAATAGCCCACGGGTAAGTTAATCATGATGAAATGTCAGGTTTGTTTTTATACAGTAAAACAAAGGAAAGATGTGGTTTCTAGAGGAACCAGATTGATACTAATGGGTTTATAGTCATATTAGCAAATCTTTCCATTTTAATTGTGAACTTTTGTTAACTTGCTTTTTATTGCTAAAAAATGTTAGCGAAAAGCATTTGTTTGGATGCTATGAATTCTAATTTCCTGACAAATAAAGCTGCTTATTGAATTCATACTATAGGACTGCTGTTATCTGGTATATTTAATCTTCATTAGTGATGCGTGCTATTTTGTCCTCCCTGCTCAGTTACAATCAAATAACGTTCCTCTGGTCAATAGACTTTTTCCATAATTCCTTTTGAACTTCAGGGTGAATAGCTACTCAGAGGCATTGTGCATATTTAATTGACTTCCATAAACACTGTTAGCTTTTTTCTTTCTGTTCTGATTAAAATAAAGACATGTTACCAAAGTAACAATTTGAATGTAAGCCTAGGTGCTCCTGCACTGGAAATCTTTATGATTAAATGTGTGGTTACATTGTTGTTTTAAATGTGACCAAGTATTGGCAATAAGCCATATGTAAACTAGCAGAATGTGCTTATGCAAGGATTTGTGTGAATGGTGGGATAAAATCATTCCCTTTGGGACCTCTGGCTTCTGTATGGTGTACCAAATGCTGACTAAGAATTCACTCTCAGTATCTTTTCTGTATGAGGCTTGAAGTGAATAGACTAAACCACTTTATTGTTCAAGTCTTCTGGGTGGACCACTCACCTATCTCCTCAGCAAAGCAAGGACCATTCCTTGACCCTGTGACAGATGAACCACCTCCTGCAGTTTGTGTACCTCCTGTACAGGAACACTGGGTCTAATGTTTTTTGGGAACAGTGGGCTTACCAAATGGATGCAAGAGTGCTGTATATGTATGAGGAGGGAAAGCTAGCGGCTAGCAACAGGATGACTAACAGCAGCTGGACTAGACAAACCCAAAGGTGGGCTCTAAGCTGGAGAGAGATGAGCACTTCTGCTCTAAGACTTTATTATGGTCGTCTTCTTTTAGTCAGTAGAGGAAAGCAGGAAGTAAAAGGAGGCCATGTGCTATTTGCACAAATCGCATAAAGCCACTGTATTTTTTTAGTGCTGCTGTGATTTTTATCTGGTTTTCCCTATTTCATTCTTCTGGAAATCTGGAACTTCTAATTAAGCAAAGTATTGAACTGAGTACTGACTTAATTTTTTAAGTTCAGTCATTGTATATTTGGAAATACAGAGACTGGACTTAGGCTGTTGTTTCCTTCTAAAAAGGTGTTTTTAGAAAGGCGAGCTTTACTTCTAGTCCTCCCAGTGGCTCAACACCAAAACCAATTAAGTTAATTCTAAGGTTCTGTTAAGCCAGAAAATGATTTTAGGATTTCTTCTGTAGTTTAAGAGCAGAACTATGAAAGAAGCAAGAAAAAATAATGACAGACTTGGTCCCAGGAATCTGAGGCTCTTTATTAAGTTGCCATCATCATCAAGTTCCACTGAGAAATAAAGTCCTATGTCTTTTGAGTGTTCTCAGTTTGAGTAAAGTGCCATCTTTAAAAGTGAAAGAAGGAGAATTCCAGCTCCTTGTATTGGTTGGGCTGACTTTTAAACACTGTTTGAGCCCATATTTTTTAATAGGTGTGATGTGAAGACATTTAGGGCAGTTTTAACTCAACTTCCTGTTCTGGTTACAATACTTACAAAATACATTGCATGTACATGCCATGTACACCAAATTTACCATTAATGTGATTCTGTAAATGTAACCTCTGAACTTAATTTGCAAATTACATTGTGATACTAAACACTATTCTTGCCACAATTCAGAATTCAGTTTTGCATAATAAAATCCTTGACTGCAGTGAAAGCAATTATGGAAATGGATTTTCCTTTTTCACGATGACAATTACTCATTTAAATGAATTGTTCTTTATCTCTTAAGGTTGTTTCTTGGATTATAACTATTTGGATATTTGGATCCTTGACAATTTTTTTACTGGCCAGAGTTCTTGGAGGAGAAGTAAGTACTTGTTTATGAAAAGGATGTAGAGGGAGGTAATGTAAAGTCTCTTGACTGTGTTTTTCAGCAGCAGTTAAGTTTTCATAGTGCTTGGCTTTGGATCTTGTAGCCAGCTAAGAACAGATGCAGTTGCTAAGTGTAAAGTCAATATTTCAGGTTCTCAGGCTCCAAAATAAAATCTAAAAGACAGAGATCATCAACTAATCTCTTGGTGCAATGGGTGGTGCGCTTGGAAGTGATAAACAGTCTGGAAATTTGTACTGTGAATCCCAGAAATTCTAACAGCTTCTTGTGATCCAGAACTGAAGTCCATTCTTGAGGGAGAAATGCTTTCAAGTTTTTGGTCACTGGACTAAATTGAACCTTTTTTTTTTGAATGGGGGGCTAACAGCAGTTAGATGTCCTTGTGTGTAAAGCACCCGCCAGTGTTTATTTTCGTCCCTGGCCTGATGCAGTTCAAACCCTTACAGTATGAAAGCCAGGGCATGTTTCTAAACTGCAAAGCCAACTGGAGTTGTGGCCTGCATCCCTTCCTCCAGCTGCTTGCACCAGCAGAGTTGGAATAGCTGCTTGAGCTGTTTACAAATTGACTCATTAAGCAATTCAGGTGTAAACAACAAAAAATGACTTAGAGCAAGGCCCACAGACAGCTGCAGTGGAACTGTCAGAAGGATAAAACTTCTTAAAATGGATCTGCAGCATAAAATGCATTGAACTGTGTTGTGAAGAACTAAATATTCAGTGATGCTTGATTTTTATACTTTTACTATGGATATTGCATTAATGATGCAGCAGTGTTGCAGAGGTCCAATGCTATTTACTTTAAACTTTTTAGATTTTCCTTTTAATCATAATTGCTAGGGTTTTCTTGTGCAAATGCTGTTTTGAAAGAAAAAGTTTTTGTAAATGTGATTGCATGGTGTTTCTGAATATGAACACAATCCAGATGCCCTTAAATCAATCTGGTTTGTGGCTCAAAATGTGGAATTATCAGAATGTATAAACTGGAGAAAAAGTATAGGTTTGCAGAGCTCGTCGTGAAGGATCATCATCCACAAGAAAATGCTTACAAGATGCCACTATTTTTCCTGTTAAATCCAAGAAGCCTAGCTGTGCACAGGAACATTTCAGACCATAGTAGGGGAAAATAAGACATTTCCTTCTGAAGCTAAAAGTAATGGAAGTACTTGGAACAATTCTGTTCAAGATAGTCACAATAAATTGAAGCTGGAAATCAGAAGAATTCTGTGCCTTACAGGGATCAAGTTTTATGTCTTTCACAGACACCAAAAGCATTCATGTACTTTATGTATTTATTTATGTATAATGGATATGAGTATGTTAATACAGAAAATTATGTCTTTGCTGCTTGTCACAACCAGGACTGCAGCTAGTCCTTGAGAGGTCTGTTGCAGTTCTATGCTCCTGAGTATCATATGTAAATTCTTCCTTTGAAAGTGATCATCGACAATGTTTTGGAAAAAAAAAAAGATATGTTTGTAATTTTAGGGTTTAGCATACAAAACCAATTTTTATACTAGCAAGCTTCCTTTAGCTGAAATTTCATGAGTATAACACATTATAATCGTTATTCATAGTGTTATAACAAGAACAAATTGTATTTGGTGACAGAGATCAAGTACTGCAAAGCTTATTTTTATGTGCTTGAAAATTTCAGGTTGCTTATGGCCAAGTTCTTGGTGTAATAGGATATTCCCTACTTCCCCTCATTGTCATAGCACCTGTACTTTTGGTGGTTGGATCATTTGAAGTTGTTTCCACCCTAATAAAAGTAAGTTCATATCATCTATTGAGAATTTAGTTATTTTTAAGTCACTTTCTTAACACTTCAAGTAATCTGTTCAGGAAAACATAACGATGTGTCAAAATTTGCAGAGCTACACAGTGAGCTCTGTGATCCTTTTGGTTAGCATGGTGGAAAGTGAACGCGGTTTTAAATGCTCCTTTTGAGTGCTTGGGGATATACAGTGCTGTTGCTATAACAACACCTGTTGTTACTAGATTAGCTTGTATTTAAGTATTTTGCTGTGCTCTAATAGTTGCATTATAAAAAAAAATGGGATTCTCATTTTGAGAAGAGAATGCATAATTAAACCTCAGAATGAAGAATCTGAAAATAAGCTGTTCTCTCCCTTCCCCCATCATCCAGTTTATTTTTAGTCACTGCAGCATGAATATGATGTTAGTCATTGTTCTGAGACCTCCCCGTAGTGGTAGCAGTACAAAGCTCTCCATACCCTTTGCAGAGAAGGTAAGGATTGTTCTGATTTAGAGATGGGGAATGTAAAGCACAAAGAATAACCTGCCTGATACCACCTGCTGCTGGACAGCTTTTATGGAACCAGCAACATTCCCTAAAAGATCCCAGAACGATGTAACGCTCTTGAACACTTCCAGTACTTCTTAAAACCCTTTTAGGTAGCCTTTGAAGTTACGGCTGAGCCTGAGAAGGTTAACTGACAGAATTCTCTTACGAGCTAAGCTGTACACTTTCTGGGGGTTTGTTCTGTTGATTTCATTATTTCTGTCCCTTTAGCTTGCTGGCAAACAGTATAATTGAAGTACAACTAGAGCGTATGATAAGTAACAAAATTGCTGTATTTATGATTTGATAATCTGCGATTACTGATAAATGATAGTCAGAACGTAAATCATTAACTTGCCAGTTCACTAATATATAACTTCAAAATAAATACACGTTCATGAAACCTCTGTTACTTGATTACCACTAACAGCCTTATGTTAACTTCAGGGTGAATCTCTGCAAGGTTCTTATCTTTGCACCACTAGTATGAAAATGCATTACAAGCCCCAAATGGCCAAAACTACTTGGGCTATGACAAGTACTACTTCTTATGGCTGGCTCTGTGTTATACTGAGAGAAGTGATTTTTACTGTGGTATTTGGAGAGACTTTCTTATGGTGTCAGCTAAGACTGTTCATCTTCTTTTTCAGTTGTTTGGAGTCTTTTGGGCTGCATACAGTGCTGCATCATTACTAGTTGGAGAAGAATTCAAGACCAAGAAACCCCTTCTAATTTATCCAATCTTTTTACTATACATTTATTTTCTGTCCTTGTATACTGGGGTGTGATACAGTGTAAGATGTGGCCAGAAACCATATTTCAGTCACTTGCAGACTGATAATGTGTAAGGTTAAGAAGGCTGGAGATAATACAAGTGACTGTTTTGTATCCAGTTGTCAAGATGTTTTAAGATCGAAGAGCATATTTGTGTATATTATTTAATGAAGCAATTGTAGCTATATAGATTTGTATCAAAGTTCTAGGTTTGTTTAAGACTCTTCAGATTTTAATGAACAAAATAAAAGAACCTTGTGTTTTATAACAAAGCGTAGCAAAACTGCAACTCAATACCTGTGCCAAAAGCACTGGGACCAGATTACTATATTCAAGAACTAAAAATGAGAAGTTAACTGTTAACAATCTCAAAGTGCAATTTTTCTTTTAAGCTTAAACACAGCTGGCTTTTTTTGGCACAGCAAATTCTGTAGATAATATATATTTATGAAACAGTCCTGATTGTTCACAGAATAGTCTGTATAATCAAGACAAGAAGATACTACTTTTAATTTAGTGCCTCAATTACTGTGATTTGGCTGTTGAGTTTTTATAAATTCCAATTTGTTTTCAAAACATGTATATACTGTGTATTTTGTATCTATGGCTTGTGTGTACCGTAAATACTCCTTGGTTAAGGATGTATATTGGGTTTTTAAAAATTGAAGATACAAGTATTTGAAGTTTTCATTTACTATCTCTGACCAAAGGAGCAAGATATTTACTGTGTGACAATTAATTAAAGTGCATATTTAGAGAATCAAATTATTTTACTTAAAAGTATAAATTTACAGAGAAATGGATGAACACCTTTCTCAACTCTAGTGCTGGCTTAATGTTGGAGAAAAAAAAGATGATCTATCAAATTTGTGTGATCTTTAAACAATGTTATTTTATGATGACAAAATAAAAATATTGCTTCCCTAACTATGTTTTACAACATCTTGCTCTGTTTTGCTTTTAATAGCATGGTCTTTAACATGCAACTTTTTTTTTTTTTTTTTTTGTTAAACCAATACTATTAATCCCTTGTAAAGAGAAATAAGAAAAATTTGGAAGGCCAGATTCTCCCTCCACTAAACAAGGCAGAGTTACAGCCTTAGTAACAGTTAGAGTCTTGCTAATTTTGACTCTCCAAGGATTATGTAATAATGTGATGACATGTTAAATACTTCCTGTGTACTGTGTTGATTGCTTATATAATGGTCCTTATGGTAATATTTCTTCACAAGGGAAGTCCAATGAAGTTCACTTTGTATGGTACTAATGTAGGCATTTGCAATCTTCAGTATTTAGTATCAACAAATAGCTCTGAAGGTTTGGGGTATTTTTCTGGTAACAGAAAAAAAGCATTTCCCCATTCCCCTCCCCGCCCCCCTTTGTTTAATGCTACAAATTAAAACCAGCCATGACAAGGTAATAGCAAGGGCTGTCTTGGATCCCTGATGGACGTATTTCCATATCAGAATTGTAGTTTTTCAGCTTTTTAGACTGTGTAACTAGCCAGCTTGGTAACTTATTTTTACCAGTCATTACTGATGCAAAATACATAATTAAATTCCAGCTCTCCCACAAACCTTTAGCTTATTCAGTCTGCTTTCCTGGCTGATGCTTGTGTTGGTTTTAAACAGAACCACTTGAACTTAGTGCTGGACATAAATTGTAGTGTAATACTTGAGCTTGCAATATATAAAAAGAGAAAAATTGGTAGAGTGATTGACTTGTCACCTGATTTTTCATTTCTGAATAAGTTGTGGTGGAATTAATGCAAAGTAGTACTAAATCAGTTTATACCAGCAGCAGCTTATTTCTTACACGAGTTTTGAGAGCATTCATACCACACTCTAAAAGAAAAAAGACGTTACAGTGTATTGAACAAAAAAGCATATTAGCTTTGGAATCTTGCATGATAATCTGGTTTTACCTCTTTTTTTCATGGCTTATATTTCTTGTTTTAACGGGAATATCAAACTGTTATTATAAGACTCCACCCAGCCCCTGTTCAACTTCAGTCCCCACAAAGGTAAAGGGCAAGAACACATTTAGGTTACTAGGCTGTCAGACAGCTTTAAGTTTAGTTCCTCTTTGCATAGTTGTTCATGAGGTGTTCTGTGCATCTGAACTGACTATGAATATCAAAAAGATGCGAGAATGTTCTATTGAATCTCCAAATACCTCCCTTTCCAGTAATGTTCTGTGAAATTTGTAGTTGCAGTTTTAACTGTTCCTTTCCACAGACTTGGCACATGTGTAATATGCAATGTAGATATGCACTTAACATAGTACATATTTTGTACCCAATTGCAGATTTGCACCTTTTAATCTTAGTATCTTTAGGGTCACTTTTTGCCTATGTTGTGCAAGAAACCGACAAACAGCTCTCAAATGATTCTGATAGTTTGTAAGAACTTTGCATTCAACAAACTCTTATTTTTAGATGAGGTATGTGTGTAAATATAAGATGTATTTTATAAAAATTTTGAATTAAACTTGTTTACAGAATGTATGAAGCTCATTTATATTTACTGACTTAATACTGAATAATTAATATTGATGAACTAAGACACATCCATGTTCCTGTGTATGCCCCCAATATATTGATGCTATATGTAGCACTAATAGCTTTGAGGCTATAAATAAGTTTTTGTGATAATCAACATACTACTTCAGTCTGTCAAAACTGGAAACTTAGAGCACATCCATCTAGCAAAAAAATTGCCTCTCTAAGATGCAACACCTCATTTTGGGGTGGTGATGGGTATCACACCTTGGTGAGACATGCATTTTGGATGATCTCTAGAGAGCAGCTAGATATGTACGTCTTGTTTCCTCTTCTACTCATCAGACATACTCTGCTGTTTATCAGAAAAATTATTCTTACTTGAAAAGTTGATTAAATCAATTGTTAAGACAACATACAGCTTGAGATCTGCTGTAATTTTATCATTATCCTTACTGGTGTCTAATGTTCTGCTGGAAGTACTACAGCAAGCTTAAAATTGCTCATTTTGCCCTCAGGACAGTTTTGATTAGCCTGGGTGACACACATACCCATGTGGGTTTGGTTCGGTTTCCTTATTTTTTTCTTCACACACTCTATTTCGTAAAAAATTTCCCTGCTAGAGCAGCCCGTGCTAGTTTGAGTCCTTCTAATAAAAATATTCCTTAGAAAATTTTGTATTTGAAAATTAGCTTTAAGACCATCAGTAGCCTAAAAGCTTTTCTGAAATATTTTAGTATAACATGTCACTTACATCAAATAAAGCCTATGGTAGACAAAGTAACGCGTACAGGTAGGCTGAGCTATACAAACTGAAAAGGTCTTTTAGTGGGTGAAAAGGGAAAATCTCAACAAAATACAAAATATTTTATTAAGTCATTTTTTCCAAGCACTGCTTCAGAGCAGAATGCCGTCGTGGGTGCAGTGGCTCCGTGGTCCCCGCCTGGGACCAGGGAAACCCTTTCCAAGGGCAGCGTGCGTTCCGCGAGGGAGCCGCGGCAGAGCCGCTGAGGCTTTGTCACTCCGTACGGGCGCCGAGGCCACTTACACCGGGGCTCTCTGGCACGCTCGGGTTCAAAAACAGAACCAGTGTCGGACCGGGGCATGAAACACAAATCCCCGCGTCCGCAGCGGTAGGAGCGCGGCAGCGGCGAGGGCGCGATGGCGGGGGAGCGCAGCCCCGGCGCGGCGGGCGCGGGAAGGGCGCGCTGGGTGGCGCGCTGGGTGGTGCGCTGGGTGGC
>VWPU01013705.1:0-145369 GCA_013398955.1 Callaeas wilsoni
CCGCCAGCCCGCCTCGCCCCGCACACGCTCGCACACCGCACACCCCGCCCGGCCGCTCCAGGGGCGCCCGCCCATGGCTGACAGGAGCCTGATCGAGGGCGCCGAGCCCCTGCCGCGCCGGGAGGAGGCTCCGGAGTGGGGCTACGAGGAAGGTGAGGAGCGGGCGGCGACTCCGCCGGGGACAAACTTTGTCCGCGGCCAGGGGAGGAGCAGGCGGTGTGGGGGTTTCAGTGGCGGAGCGCAGCGGGGTTCGCTCCCCGGCCGTCCGAGCCGCGGGGAGCGGGGAAGAGCCGTCCCGCAGCGGGCGGCAGATCCATCCCCGCCGGCGGGAGGGCAGCGCGGGGCGGCGGCCGCGGAGCCGCCGGGTCCCGCGGAGCAGCCCCTTTCCTCGCCGGGCAGCGGCCGGGCAGGGTCTGTCTGACCCGCAGCGCCGGGTGCCGGCTTCCCCCGTAACCGCTTTCCCTTGTGCCTCAGGAGTGGAGTGGGGGCTGATTTTCCCCGATGCTAACGGAGAGTACCAGTCGCCCATTAACTTGAACTCGAGAGAAGCTAAATATGACCCCTCGCTCCTGGAAGTGCGTTTGTCACCTAACTACGTGGTGTGTCGTGACTGTGAAGTGATCAACGACGGGCATTCGATTCAGATTGCCCTGAAGTCAAAATCAGGTATGCTGAAACATGGCCTTGGTTTTCCCGGCTAAAGCTTGTGTTGCCTGAAGACTTACTGTCCTTTTTTCCTGGAGCGTAGGAAAAGCAGCTTTCCCCAGCAGTGAGCAGTTTTGCCCATTTGGCATGGACTATGCCCGGTGAGAGTGTTGCTGTTGACTTTGGTAGGAAGAGGAGCAAGTGTTGCAATGGGAGTTGCAGATTTCAATGCCAGCCTGGATGGTCAGTCAGATTGCTTTGAAGCATGTCCAGAATTTCCTCTGGTGGTGGTGGTATCCATTTCACTGGCATTAACAGCTGTCTGCATTCAGAAGCAGTACAGACTATTGCAAAGACTAGTGCCGAACTGTTCTGTACAGTTGGCAAGACTTGTTCATGGTTCGAAGACCATGTAAGTTAAAAGTGCTTTTTCCCATTAATTTGAGTGGGTTCTGAATACTAAGTACAGAATTGGACAGCTTAAGATGGATACACCAGTTATACATGCTCACAATTTTGATGACGATCAAGTAGAAGGCAGTCCTCATTTCTTAAAGGATGACATTTTTGGTGTCACTCATCAAATATGAATTAGAAGCAAATAATAAAAGAAACAATTCCAACATAAGTGAAAATGCAGTATCTTATTCAGACCTTTCATCTAGGTAAACTATTCTATATGAAGGAGACAAGAAATTTGTGAGGAAAAAAGTCCATTCTGCTTTCCAGCACTGCAGTAGTTCTTACCATGTGTTTGGAAGAGCCTCCAAGTTATTCCAACCAGTCTTAGCTAGTAACAACCCTTTGGGGGCATTTAAACAGCTGAACATTGTCAAACCATGAGACATTCCAACTTTTGTTTCCTTCTGAGAACTCAGTAGTACTGGGAACTACAGCTGTGCTAAGTGAGGGAGTCAGTTTAGTTTTACACAGTTTTTTAAAAAGGAAGGGTTTGTTATTTTAATAATGATGCTTTCCTTTATAATTTCCTTTCTATGATAATTTCAATGTATTTTTGCAACACAGAACATTTCTTTCCACGGAATTTTGCAGATTTGCAATAAAAGAGAGATGTTGTATTTCCAGTCAGTTTTACTGCTTTCATCAGAAGCAGAGCTGTTTTCCCAAGGGATAAGGTTCTCCCTGCAGGATCAGGAATTCTTGAATTCTCCTGTCGAGGAGGTGAGAGTGACCACAAATGACCTCATCACTTGCATGCCAAAATGCAACTCCTTCCATCCTACCTTTTCCAGGGGCGGTTTGTAACGTAGTAGCTATAATTAATAAGATGGGACCAACACACCTAAATGCCTTTGCAAAACCACTAAGAGAATTAGAAAAAAGAAAAAGACTTCTTTTTATATTTGAAAGCAATGTGGTGCCAGATGGATGAGTCTTGAATTACAAGAAAATGTGAAATACAGAAAAAGTTTATGACTGAAGTATGGAATTATGATTTAGTAAATCTCGGTTTAGTTTCAGCTTTTCCTTAGATTTCATGTTACATAATTTCCCATTTTCCATTTGTAAACTGGGAATGATTTGGGAGGGAGAAGATAAAACTTATTAAACCTACCAAGAGGAGAAAAGAGTTAATAAGTGTTTGAACCTGGTCTAGTATTCTGGCCATTTTTCAGGGATTGCAGAAACTCCTGCAGTTTCTTTTCCTCACAGGGGATCTCTGGTGACAAATCCATTTAGCCAGATTATTTTGATGGGAACTATTGAGCACTGAATGCTTTTGAAACTCTGTCCAATTAATGTGCAAGACATCCTTATCTACTGTAATGTTAACAGTCAAAGAAAAAGTTCTTTATGGAAAAAAGTAAACTCATTAAGATACATATTAAAAATAAATTTGTCATTACTGGTGATTGATTTTGTCCTTTAATTCAAGACATGCAGTCCATATGGAATTCCCAAATCCATCTCATTATTTAATTGCAAACGTTTTCACAGCTGGTTTTGTTTCGTTTTGATGATGGAATTTGTGTTGTGCATTAGGTGGAAGAACCATGACCAGCTATGAGATAGTTTTATCGTGAGATCAGTATCCTAACTGAAGCCTTGGAAATAAACTCTTTGAAGCTCCTGGAGATGCAGAACTACATCATATAGAGAACATTTGTTCTACTTACAGGTTTTCTCAGAGCAATATTTTAAAACAGAGAAAATGCTCAATTTTCCTAATTGAGAATATTATTATTATTATTATTATCATCATCATTATCATTAGTATTAATAATTGAGCCCTAATTTAGTATCACAATTCTTTTTATTTGTCCAGATTTCTTAAATACTTCAATTGGTTGTTTCCCTGAGTTGTCATCAGATTTGTAGATTTTCCCTCTAGGGGATATAGGTATAGATAGGATATAGATAAAACAAGGTTAAGAAGCAAATATGAATCTGTAACTCCATTTAGGACATTTCATTTTAGAAACTCTAATGACTGTTAGAATACTTGTGAAGAATTATTAAAGGAGGATTAATTGGAATATTTGACTTTTTTTTCCTCCGAGGTCATTGCTTATGAAAACCATAATTGGTCTGTTTTCTTTCAGGTTTTTTTATAGCTCCATACCTTTGGTTTTGTGTTTGTACAGTCATAATATGATTCGATTGCTAACTTATGTTTTAGTATTACACTATGTCTTGTGCTCCAAACTCAGGCTGTATAGTTTGTGTGTCAAAATAGCTATGTATTATGGAACTAATTCCCTAAGGCTACATTTCATATAGTCAAATAATCCTTATCAATTATCAGAGATTGTAAATGATTAATTCCAAGTCCGTGAAATGTAAGCTAGAATTTAATGGATTCTAGGGATGACTGTGAATGCCCTTAAATAAAACTCAGCCCTGCCTAGAAGCCAATATTCAATAATTTTAGTGGGAAGTTACCTCCAGCTTGTGGTGTAATATTTGATCTAAAGCAGATTCAGAAATCCCTGGGCGAAATGTTCCCGTTGATTAATTCCATGGCATATTGGGCCTCACAATTGCTTACTTTTACTCCTTATGGTGGAAGTCTATATTAATGCAAAAGTACTGAGCTGCTATGCAAATTTTTTCGTGCGTGTGTTGCAACTGTGGACAGATGCTTTTAAGAAATTCCAGATGTTTAAAAATCTGAAGTAAGGAAGAGCTGTGGCTGCCTAGGAGCTGATTTTAAGTAAAGGAGGTATGTCGTTTTTGCTCCAGTGTGTAGGTTTGATTATATTTTGGTATGGAGGTGTTCTGTATCTCAGAAACCTGACAGGTGGTATATATGACTGAACACCTTTACCTAGAAAAATATTTGCAATAAAAAGTTTTCTATCCATTTCTGTGACCCATAATAAATATAGGTGATGGAGATTAAGCATTTGGACAACTTGGGGATAACTTCCCAGTTCAATTCAGAACCCTTGCCATCTGTTTAGAGTACATGGTTAATGCCTTGATAAGACTAATAAACATTTCCTCTTCTGACTGGTAAAGTACAATGCTTTTATTTGGTGTTCTTCATCATAAACTAAAGAGTTCAGTATGACAGCAGTCTTACTGTTTTTCATAACTGCCTCAATTCATGTTCTGTACCTGAAAGCTTCTTCGGAAGTAAAGATGACAAGTCTGTCAACTTAACTCTTCTCCTCTCTGGTACCGCTAATAATATAGAAGATTGCCACAATCTCCTTGTTGTATTTGGAGAATATATTCAGTGGCTTGTCTGCTTTGAAAGGCAAGTTCTTTACCACTTATCTTCTTTCCCAGTGTTAATAGGGGGGCCATTACCTCGAGGACACGAGTTTGAGCTACACGATGTTCGATTTCACTGGGGGAGAGAAAACCAGCGTGGTTCTGAACACACGGTTAATTTTAAGGCCTTTCCCATGGAGGTAAGAGTGCACTGCATTGTATAACACCCGTGAAATGCAACAGATTTTATTTCATAGCCTGAATTCTTGGTAGCCCAAAAGTGACTTCCTTTTAGCTGGGCATGCTTTATATTCCAACCACAAAGCTATCTTCCTGAGGTGTGCTTTAGTGCAGGTAAATTAGGATATGCATCTGGAATAGAATGCCTCCAGCACTCATCACATTGTATGATTAATTGGTCGTAAAGTTAACTTGCAGAATTATTAACTTCTTTCTTATTAGTGTTCTAACAAGATCTGCCATTTCAACACTTCCTATGTCACCTTGACTAATAGCTATAGATGGGGAGAACTAGCCACTGGAAATATTTCCATGGTGAGTAATAACAATTTAGGTAAAATTGGTGTAAGTATAGAGCAATTTGTTCATGAAACAGCTTTACATACTTGAAAATTGAAGATTATATGATAGTCCTGTGTATGTTCGGCAAGATCTCAAGGAAGTACAAGATTTTGAAATAAAAGCAAAGTGATAATGCAGTCTTAAAAAGTTCAGCTGCTCATGGGGTTTGTGTCTGTGCCGGTTTGGACACCCCAAGACAGGGTCCTAGGCAAAACAAAATGCTTGGTCCTATTTCTCCTGCCCTCCAGCGGTGGTTTGTCATGTTACTTCACTTCCCACTGTCCCATTGCTTAAACCTGTCAAGGAATGGCTTGGAGTATCCCTTAGACCCTGGGCTGCAAGACTAGTTTTAACAGGTACCTACCCTGATGTTTGGTGACTTCAGCTTTGCATCTTTTATTTCATTTGTTGTGCACTATTCGTTTTAAAGAAACTCAAGTTTTTTCGGAGTTCTTGAAATTATTTTTGCCTTATTTATCTATCATAATCCCTCATGAGTTTGAAACTGTTTCTTTTTTTTCACTGTGCCCAGTGCTAGGAAATTTATTATTGTAGTGTTCATGAGTGCCTGACTACTGGAATAGAACTGCCTTATGGAAAAGAATATAAAAAAATTAAGGAATATTAAAGCGACTACTGCAGAAATGAGTGTAAAAATCTTGTGGACTTACAGCATCAATCTAATTCTTAGAGTTGTTCAAATACTTTCTTTAAGAGTTGTGGGTCAGATTTTGGTCTCTGCTATTTGCTATTTAGCACTGGTCCATCACAACCCCCCATATATAAACTTAGTCATGTGGGGTTTTCAGGTTGAATTGAGTCAGATCATAGGATCATTTAGGTTGGAAAAGACCTTTAAGGTCAATAAGTCCAATCATAAACCTAACACTGCCAAAGTCCTCCCCTAAACCATGTCCCTAAGTGCCACATCTATGTGTAGATCCCCTCTGCAGGTTGATTCCAGGCAGGTCTTGGAAATGCAGAATTGCTTGAATGGGTGAGACTTATCAACCAAAGGGAAAACAAGGGAATGGCTTCTGCATCCTGGTTACCTGGCATAATATATACCATATGATTTATATGGGCAGTAAGACCTTCGGGGCACTGCAGTGTTCCCCTGAGGCAGGAAGTAGCCAATTCATTATGAAATAGCTCTGCTTAGTGCTTTTCTTCAAGGCTGATCCAGCATGTGGTGATTAAGAAATATTCATATGAACTATGCTGAGATCTGTACTTGGGAATCTATCAGGGTTTCCTGTCTCTTTGTTTATTAAAGATCACTTGTAAACAGTCTTGGTGACACGTGGGAACAGTTTATTGATAATCTGCAGAAAACCTAGAATTATCTACTCCAGCTCAGTCCAGAGAAAAATATGCTTGACCCAGAGATACAAAACAACAAACTTAATAAGTCTTGAAGGAATTTCATTCTTCACCTGCCTTAAAAGCAGAACAGCAGCTGCACAAACAGAATTCTGGCACAGTTGAAGAACATCACCTGGAGGTGAGCAAGCCAGTGCTTTTCTGTTTCCTGCATCTAAGCAGCTTTCAACTAAACTCTAACTTCCAAGAAATAATTACAGATGCAAAAATTCTCTAGCAGAAAAAACCCAACCCATAATGCACTTTAAGTACAGTGTGAATGTTTCATTTTGTAAACAGATAAATTCTCATGGCAGAAAATGGCCAGTTCATCATCTTCTGCCCCAAGCTGCAAGAAAGTGCAGAGCAATTTTTTTGACAGATGAACTGCATTTCCTTCTGCTATATGCACAAAGAGCTGTTATGTTAATTCCCCCTCAAATTGTCCAAATCAAATATTATACTTGAGCAATAATAAAACGGGTGCTTGTGGCCACTGTAAATGTTTATGTAGTACACCTGAGACTCTAGAATGGAAGATTTGCTGTTTCCATTCCAGGCATAGCCTTGTCATTTTTTTTCCCCCCCCTTTTTTAACAATAGCTTTGATCAACGGACCAGGAAATCTTATTTTCTTAGCTTTTGACATTGACATTGGTTTATACAGTTGTTGGAAACCATCATTTTCTGAATGTATATTTTCCTTGATTTTCACTGGGCTTTACGGATTCACAAAATATCCTGACTTGGAAGGGGCCCACATGGATCATCCAGTCCAACTCTTAAGTAAATGGCCCATATGGGGATCAATCCTACAATCTTGGTGGTATAAGTACCATGCACTAATCAGCTAAGTTTGTTGGTTACTGAACACAAACAGCAGTTGATGCCTATTTTGGCTACATCCAAGCAATCTGGTGTAGTTTATGGTTTTGTACAAAATAAGCTGGCAGTAGTTCACCAATGCATGCCTAGAAATATGTTGGGCACCAAGTGCATAAGTTTGGGTCTTTTTCAAGTGTAACAAATCTAGTAGGACATCTTCCTAAGGAACTAGAAATTATTTCTGTGGCAAATGATAGGGATTCTCTTCTCCTTTTGAGAGGAAAACAAGGGGATAAGCAGTAATATGAAAATGGAAGTGCTTGATTTAACTGGGTACATTAACAACACAACAGCTTGGCCTAGATTACACACTCTGCTACACTATTTTAAAACCTGAGCAGTTCTACAAAAATCAGCTTTTAGTTTGAAGAGCTCTGAGATGAGTATCTGAGACTAATTATTGACTGGGGCAGAAGTCTGGGTTTTTAGAGCTGAAGACTATACAGCTTTATTTTATTGCACTGGACAAAATAGTTGTAGAACAGCTTCAAATTATCATGTAATGACATTTGTAAAAGACTTTGAAAAAGAGTGTAATTTTTCAAAGTTTAGAAGACCAATCTTCAATTACTTCCTTAGTCTCTTCATCTTTGATACCATAACTTCTATAAAAGAAGTTAGGCAATATCCTGTATTAGTTGGGTAATATCTCATGTTTCTTAGTGCAAAAATCCAGTACTTCTTACTATGCAGCTGATGCCTTTGCATGTGGTTAAGATATATAGGTTCATGGTGAAGTTGGTTAGATTACAAAGCTCATGTAGCCTCTGGAACAGCTTCTTGAACTAATACATATTGTCGAAAAATTATGCTTATGTGGCATGGAGGCTGAGTTCTTTGTTCTTTTTATTTTATATGAGGTTCAGCAAAGATGTGTTTTCCACCTTCCTTGACTGAAGAAACCAGAATGTAGACCGTGATATGCCAGTGTTTTCATTTTCACTGAAAAATCAGTATTTGCAATAAGTCAGGAAAGCAGGACAAAACAATAAATAGTTGTCAAAAGTAAATACTGTAACACCTCTTCTTAAACCAAGGAAAAGCAGAGGGTTGTACGTACCAATACTCCTCTCTCTTTTCCACGAAAACAAGAGCATGAAGACCATTCTTGCCCTTTGGCCAGCAATTGGAAGGAAACATTTGTGCTACTTTCTCTAGAAATCCTTCTCACCAAGTACTTCTAGTGTAAAACAGTGCTACTTTGCCTTTTGGCCAAACTTACATTGGCCACGACAGATGATAAATGTTTAGTAATGGTCTTAACACTGAGAGACTGTTTCTTGCCAGCAAATGGAACAGGGTACCAAATATCTGTGCTTTACAGTACAAATTTCCACAAAGCGGTGGAATCCACATTTACACGTGATTTACCCGAAGCTGATTTAGGTGTAGGAAAGAGAGGAATTGTTTGGCATCTTTATTCCTCTCCTTCATACCAAGAATATGGGTTGGAGAAGGAGGAAAAGCCAATGAAGAACTAATGAAATGGACTCTTTCCCTTACCTTTGATGTATAACAGGGAGCTAGAGGAGGACAGGAATTGCAAATTGCAGCTATTTATTTTTGTTTTTAACAAAGTGAAATGGGAGCAGCTAAAAATGAGTTGTCATTGTATCTGATCTCTGTATAAACACAGTATATTATAGTGCCAGGCTGAATGAACTTACAGTCTAAAAAGAATGAAAGCCAGCAGGAGAAAATAAATCACATGATGACATCAAGACTGGCTTATGGGAAAAAAAAAGTTTTCGCTACTTCTGAAATGAAGGGAAACAGGGAAATATATAAGGGGGCCTTAAAGTTGTCTCTTCCTCTTAGTTGCTCAAGTGGTGGTGTGACCAAAGGCATGAACTGACCATAATGGCACAGTTGTTTCCAGGACGCTGCTCTGAAATAAAACTGTACCGGGAAAATAAAAAGGTTCCTTTCACCACTTGCAGTATAACCAGGAGGATAATTCTCTGTAATCCATCCTCTTTAAAATGTAGGATTACATTAGCTGTGAACCATGTGAAAGCTCTTAGTAGAAGTGGATTGGCAGAAAATAATTTTAAAAATGTTTCCAAGATGTGCAGGAAGATGAAAAACTATTATTGTCTGTCCTACATTTTTTGAGTAGAACAGAAGAAGATCCAGTTGCTGGAAGGACCAGAATCAGTTCTGGACAGGAATAAAAGCAGTTCCTTTCTGTTGCATAACAAAGAGCAGACTAATTAATTCTGTAGAGTAACTGAAATACCTGATGCAATGAAGGTAACATAATGCAAAACACATAACCTACCCTCAATTTGATTTAAACCATTAGATTTTCCTTTGTTAACAAAAAATGGTGTCTAAAGTGCTCATCTGACAGAGTTAAAGCTTTAGGGCTTCAGGTTAGGCTGTTAACATTACACTTACCTACTAAAGCCTTTACAGTCTTCAGTGTGGAGTTTTCTCTGTGCCCGCCTCTGAAATCAGATATCTGCACACAGTGTAACTCCTTTCTGGCATTTCTGAAGAGAAGGTATCATGCTTTCAACACAGAGATTTATTTTTTGCCAACTTTTAATATTCTTTGCCAATGCTATTTAACCTTGCTGTCTCTTTTAATCATTTTCTTATTACCTTATCTGGGCTAAAAAATAAACCAGAGTATTTGTAATTGTAATAGAAAGCCTGGGAAACAATGTGCTTGCCAGCATGTCTCTCCCTCTTTATTCAGAGACTTACAAGCCACAGAAGGACTGGGTAGGTGTGAATGGCAAGCAGAATTTAAACCGTAATGACAGTAGTTTCTTTATTAGGACTATGATCCAAGTAATAAACTCTAAAAGATAAACAAAAGAGCAAATCCTTAGTTGGTTGCATTGATTGCCTGCTTGTGAAAAAAAATAATTAATTCCGCTCACAGGGGCAGCACAAGACCTTTGGATGAAGGATATCTTGCCTAGGCGCTCATGAATTTAACAGGAGACAAAAAGTACAGATTCCAGAAGAGTTTACATAGCATCGTGCTGAGGTCTGGAACTCTGCTCAGACATTGTCCAAGTTTTCTGGTGGAAAATTAACTTGTTACTAATAGTCTTGGACAATCTTCTAAATTTTGGAATCGTTGCAGGTGAACACTCTTAGCTGTGATTAAACACAGTGGGCCTTATAAGGAAATGATAACATTCATGTAATAGCTATATCCTTGACAGGTTATGAATAAGACTAATAATTGTTTAAAGTAGATATTTTCATTGGACAGTATCTAATTTTTGAGGACAGAATTGTGGAAAAACACAGGAAAATCATGCCAATATTTAAACAGATGTTTTCAGGTTTGTTTTCTAAATCTCAGTGATCTCTACAAAAGCAATTGTTTACATGTGTAGATGCCATTTAGGAACGTTAACAATAATACTTAGATTTACACAGCACTCCATCGGAAAAATTTGTCTTAGCACCAATTCCAGAACTGTCAGTGAAACGTGTTATGTGGGATCCTAGACCCAAATGTGCAAGTGTTTGAGTATTTTTCTGCAGGTTTGTATGTATCATACACTCTGCAATCCCCTAATCGATGTGACTGTGACAAAAAATTGGATTTTTTGTGGTGGGACAAAGATGCGAGGTCTTTGTCTCCTTCCAATATACAGCGAAACATGAAACCAGCAACAAGATAAAGAAAAAAACTACCATCATTGTAAAAACACACATGGTCAGCTTATGACTCTTGAGATTGCTCGTGCTTTAAGTTCTTTCAATGTTATGTTTTTATTGTTGCTGAGGGTTAATTTGACCTAAGTAGGCACATGCAGTCTCTGGAGCATACTTTGTTTCTGGGTAATTTGCCAATATGAGCTTCGATTGGCCCTTGTTTTGCTCACTCACATATAGTTTTTATTTTACAGGAATGCACCTATGTGCTTTCAATTGTGAATTCCTGAAAGCAGGTGCAAAAACGGGCTGATGTACTATCACAAACATACTTTTATCTTGTCTAACACCTGAAAAAAATTTAAGTTAAGCCCTGTGGAAAAAGGTACACATCTTTAGAGGTAGCAAATGTGTTTTCCCTTCTGTGCAAAATCTACAATATATTTATTGGATTGTGGAAGCTGTATGATCTGCCAGACACCAGGTCAAATAAGAGTAGTGTTAACAGTGTGTACTGAAGCCTCTTTATCTTTTTGTCTGTTTTTTAAGAGTCATTTGAGTTTTGTGTGGAGAAGCTTTGTGGCCCATATGCACCTAAACCACTTTTGAGGTGGCAGCTGCAATTGTCTGTGATTTGTAACTTGTACCAGGATGGAGAATTTCAGTATTCATTGAAGAAATAAATAGTTTTAGAAATTTAGAAATAAATCTATTTAGAAATAAATAGAGGACGCTATCAGACAACCCTTACAGAAAACTGTTCCCAACTCTAACAGAATGGCTACTTAATGTAGCTTATGTACTTATTTCTGCTGTGGGAGAAGACCTTGTGTAGTCTCTTAGAAGATGGGACTTCTGAAGAGGATTTAAACCTAGTTTGGAGCTCAACAAGATTGCTGCTCAAGTCTTTGCCATTTTTCTTGGTTGTGTGCCCTTGCTGGATTTGCTTCAGTTGTACATAATTTTCTAATTTCTGCCATGATCCTTGCTGGCACTCTGCATGTATTTTGCTTCAGTTTCCTGCTGCCTTGGTTTTCCTATTTGGTTTTCCTTGGCACTTTGCCCTAACCACTAGGCCTAACTGTTTTGCTATCTAAAATTTATCACTTGTTGAAGAAATGGAAAGGAGATTCCTTATTTTGTTGTTTTCCATGCTGCATGCTTGAGTCAGGACTAGTTCCTAGACTGGCCTCAATGTATAAGTAAATACTCTAAAAGACAGAAGTAATAGCTTTCTGATGCTAACCTCAAATTTTGTGTTATTTGTGCTAATGGTGCACTCATGGCCCTCAAGAGGTAAAGGATGAAACTTGTAGGTCATCTAAGATCTGAAAAATTTGTGAGGCTTCCACAAGTATTTGCTGTTATGCCTGAGTGCCTCACAAGCACAAATAATTAATCCTTAAAACATCAGTGCCAGGGAGATGAGTTCTGCTATTGCCAAGGAACTGGTAGAAAACAAGTTCAAAAGGATTAAATTGTTTGGTCGTGGTCACACATGATGCCTTTTGCAGAAGTGGAGGAGAACTGACTCATGATTCCTAGATGCTCAAATTCTAGTAAGACTTTCAGACACTGTGGAGCTGGAATACCTAATTTAGGTTGTAAATCCCATTTCAGTAGTTTAACCACGGGGCTATCTGATCCCCTAGTTCATAGGCCACACAGTTGTCAATGACATACTGGTCATTCCTGCCTTTTTACTGTCCCAGCATTAAGCCACATAATGAACTGAACTGGGAAACAGCTAAAATTTAGCAAAATTTGTGGAGTTCATGGAACTATGGAAGAGGAGAAAAATGATAGCATACTGTTATGTAATCTGCACACTTGAAATTCAAGAGAAAGCTGTTGGAGAAGCATAACAAAGTTTATTATTTCAAAGGACGCTTAGCCAACATTACAGGAAAACAAAAACCTGACTGAGTTTCCTAGAGGAGTGTATTATGGAAGAACAACTGCTCACTGGATAGCAGTCAAGATTATGACTTAAGAAGATAATATGCAGCTGCAGATTCTCATCTCTTAAGACAGACCATTACCTTTGAAACACAGAGAACTGTGGGATTCAAATCAGTTATTAACAAAACTTGGCAAATTAACAGGGAAAGAGTGTTTTCTATTCTGCCTTCATGAGAGAATCTACCATTGAAAATTTAATTGGTGATTTAAAACCTCCCACATACAAACAGTCTGGTTTTTAATCCAGGACAACAGATTGCAGGCAACACTTTGGAATTGGACGTGCTTTTATTAAATGCTTAGTCATATAAATAACACTTCCAGAATTAAATACATAAGCTATAGCTCTTTGTGTTTTCTGCCTTCTTCCTAGTCTGTAACATCATCAAGTATCCATCAAGGTCCAGTCTTTTTTCCAAGCTTCACCTTATCTAACTTTGGAGCTATAAAAGCACATGCAGACACACACATGCAGGTTGGCAAGAACCCAGAGTGCAGGTATGCTGGAGTGTCCTACAGTAAAACCCTTGTGTTTTCCTTCCTGGCTTTGATATTCCAAAGTAAGGAAAAAGAAAGGCTTGAAAATATATTTGTTTCTGTTAGCATAGGTAAAGGCAGACCCAGGGCACTTCAGCCTACATGTTTGCTGGGGCCAAACAGGGTATCAGGGAACAATAAGCTGCTCTGTGGTGCTCCTTGCTTCACACACTGAGCAGAAACTTGGCACAGTGAAGAGACTCACCTATGAATCTGACATTAATAACTGTGTAGCTGTTTAGTTTCTTACCATTAGGTTGATATCGAAAGTTGGCTGCATAGAGACAGGGACATTTTGTGTTTTTCAGTCCTTTTCTTAGCCTTTATACTTACATTACAGTTAAAAAAATGTTAATTTTGATTAATTCCTGTTTTCTTTTACTCTCCCGTGTGTGCCAGTAGACATAAGCTGTGCTTGTGGTTTCAAATGTGAACAAAAAATAAATACACACATGACAAATTATGTATCCTCAGTTTCCCCTACACCCTATGATGGTTTTGCCAGTGATTTTCCTAAGAAACAGGCAAGCTAATGTTACATGTCAGCAGCTTCTGTGGACAAACAAGGAGATAGGTAAAAACATCTATGTTGTGGTTGCATTAACCATGAAGATTTTTTTAAAAATTTTTTTTAGACCTTTTGGCTTATTTTGCAAGAACAGAAAGAAGAGCGCTTGTCGGATTTTTATGGTTCCCATTACTTTTCTTTTTAGCTTACTGTTCACAACTGTCATGTTTTGAGTTTTTCCGTGTACATCAGTACTTCCTGCTGTTAATTTGATTTTTTTAATGGACCAATAGTTCTTTGTGTAAAATGAAATGAGGATGCTGCATGTGATTAGACTTTTCAAAGGGAACATAGATTCCTGTTTAATATTAGATGTTGCAATGTTTTTATTATTCTGTTATGTAGATACTTCTTTAATGAGTTCGCCAAAAGAAACTGCAAAAGTATTTCCTGAGATGCTGCAAATAATTCAATAGTCCCACTATTCGTTACCTTTTGAGTGGCACATCTGAAGGTATGCCACACAATTGCTCAGACTACTTCTGCTTTCACTAGGCTGGCTCGTTTGGAAAGAGAATAGATTTTGGAAGGTGTCTTTGCAGTTCTTCTTTTATGATTCAACAAAAATAACTTTATCTTTACAGCTGTCCCTCTTTCTTTCAAAGATGTTCATAGAGAGGAGAGCACCAGTCAGCAAAGGTTCTGGACTACCGTGGTGTCCCAGTCAAGCATTTGTTCAGCATGTTTTAGCTGTGAATTTAGCTTTTGACCTGAAACGTAGTATCTCACGCTGTGATTGTGAAGTTGTTTGAACAGTATCTCCAGGATACCTTGTACTCTGCTCCATCTTGATTTACATGCACCTAATTTCTCTGATCTTAGATTACAGACTTCTTTGTTCGGGGAATGTCATCTTGTTCTGAATATACCTGGAACCTGACGATTAATGGGCAGACTAAATCTGCTCGATCTTTAACACTTTCAGTAAATTGTAACAAGCAGAAGTTCAGCAGAAACTGTGCTTTCTCTTCTCCTACGTTATATTAATCAGGAGATTTTTAATGCTAACAGTGTTGTCATCTGTATTCATTGGCACCGCTTTCAGTTGTGTCTTGTAGTGGTAAAATTAGTGTGGCTTTCAAAGATAGGCAAAGAGTTCTCTTTATGTAATTTTTTCATTACAACGATCTATGTATGGAATTTTAAAGAGGATTTAAATTATATTGAAATTCAGTGGCATTTTGGCACCTATCCACTATAGAAGCCTTGAAAAATTCAAGTCTGGAAGCATAAACCAAGTGCACTAATTTGTAATCTAATGACATTCTCATCCTCTTCTTCATTTTGCCCAGAGTTCATGATCTAGTAATTTGCTTCTATTTGCATTTGCATTTTCAAAGGAAGCATGTTTATGTTGACTGAACTATAATGTTTAACCATGAATACTTTGTTACTTTATGGGTATTTGTTTTGTGGCATGAAGTATGTACACGTACTCTTGCTTCTCCTAAGATATTTTCAAACAGCTTCTGTATCAATTCCGCTTACTTTATTTTCCTAAACCTCTCCTTCAGGCTGTTAATAACTAACTTTCTGGTTTTTTAATCACTTTTCTGGAAGCTGTGTGCCCTGGTCATATTCTTGGTTCAGTCTCCTTGTGAGGATTTGGCACTTAATTACTGTATGTTATGGTCACTGCCAACAGCTTAGTCAATTGCTTCCTGAAACAATTCAATGCCAAGTCAAGTATCAACTCATAAATTCTTGTGCACATGTGAAATAGCAAGACACAATTTTTCCACATTTTGCCCTCCTGAGATGTTGCTTACGCAATATTTTTGCTGTTGGAATTACACATCATTATTGTACAACTAGACTGTGTTGCCTTCCATTATTACTAGCTGAAATCCTCAGCTTCATCTCATCCCTCTCAATCCAGGAAAAAGCCTTCATGCTGGCCCTGGTTAGATAACCAGGGTTTGCCATTTTTACTGTTCCCTACTCCACTTTTATAGCATGTTGTGAATGAAACTGGAATATACTGATCCATGGCAAACTTGGGTGAGTCCAGGAGAACATTTCTTATGTCTACAATCTTTAGCAGACAAATTCTAAAGCTGCTTTAATTTGCCTTAGAGATACAGATTTATCCCTAAGAAGGTGTTTATGGAATCAAAAAAGTGTTTCAGCTACACTCTTTCTCAGCAGTGACAAAAATGCCACAAACCCCAGTCTGCTCAAAATTTCCAGACTGACATGTTTTAGGTGTCCCTCTGATTAAGATGTGGTGATGCAGTATTCCACTATTAGTATTTTGATGTACAGCCTGTATGCATTGAAATAAGAGTTGGGAAGATATGAGAGCAATAACAAATCTCTCATCCTTGAGAGATTTGTTGAGAGGTGCCTTCTATCCTGTAATATTATTAGACTAAGCAGACCTTAGCTTGTAGCTTGTAACAGCTGGTTGCACAGCTAACAAGGAATAGCTGTATATCCTAGGTCTGAGCAAGGAACAAAGGTTACTAGAAGATTAATTTACACATGATGCAGCATGCACTGAAGAAAGAAGGTTTTGTAATAATTAGCTTCTCAATCAAGAGTGTAGAGAATGGAAAAAATGCAATGGGTGCTTGTGCCAGCTGCACAGTTTCAAGCAGGCCCACTGACAACTGTGTCCCAATCAGATATTCTAATTGATCTAATGAGGAATTATTTAAAAATTATGGTTTTCTACAGTGTGTAGAGCACAAATAGGAGCCTGTTAAACAGAAGAATCCCCCATGTCACAAGCTCTTGCAATATGGGCTATGATTGCCAGTTGAGTTGACGCAGGACCTACACCCAGGTTGGGCAGATGTTCCATGTTGCCTTTTGCTGCCTGAACTGCCAGTGGTTTTATCAGGCCCCTGTGGAGCCTGGTTCTGGTGCCAGGGGGGTCAGGAGGATTTTTTTTGTTGGCACATTTCCCTTTGACTCCTATGGAGTGTGAGCTTGGTGCTCTGTTCCAAACTGCCTGACTTATCCAGCAGAAACACAGCACACTGAACAGCAAATAACGGTTTCAGTCATTTAGCAATAAATATTTGTAAATAAAGGAGTTACAGCATATGAGCTGCTTTTTATGGTAGCAGGACTTTCCAGACTGTGCAGGTTTATAGCAAATTTGCAACATTAAGATCATACAGGAGTACGGAAATGTTGGAGCAGAGTCCTTCTTCTCCCCTCAACATTAATCAGATACATCATAACAGATGATGAGCCGTGATTTATTTCAGAATGTATTTTCCTGTAAGGAATTAGCCCATGTCATGTTTGGTCTGACATTTGGGTGACACATGCACACCAGCATGTCACAGTAAGGGACAGAGCTAGTAGCAACTTTCCTGACACTGAAAGAGTTGGGCATGCTTAGTTGAAAGTAAGCTTAGGTGAAACATGGTCATCCACAAAGGTGGATGACTGAGGAGGTCGGAGGAAGAGGCATCATCCAAGAGTCAGTCAAGAGATGTTAATCTGGCGGTCACAGACAATTCATGCCCGGGCTCCCAAACAGAGACTCCTGAGGAGTGCAAAAAAACAAGAGGCAAGGGACACAGGTTGCAGCAGGAGAGATTCTGATTAGGTAGAAGGAGAAATGAATTATGGAAGAGGTCAAGCACAGAGCATGTTATCTGGAGAAGTTGTGAGACCTCCATCGTTGGAGATATGCAAAACTTAGTTGGACAAGAACCTGAACAACCTGATATGACTTTGAATTAGTCACTAACTTTGAAGTTTGTGCTGCTGTGAAACGGTTGAACTTCAGAGGTGACTTCCAACATAAATTATCCTGTCATTATATATTTTATGTGTGAGCTGGGAATAAAGAAGGGTCATCAACAGAGCTTAAGAGATCATTTTTGCTCTCAGTGAGCTTAAGACCCTGCAGATTTCCACAGAGCAGTCAGTGCCCCAGACAGGGGAAAAAGGTACATTTTTGTAACTCTGTTTTTTATTGAGAGACACTGGCTTCCAGAACTGATGAATGTGCTAGACCATATACCGTGATGCTGATTCCTGCCAGAATCTATAATCCCAGGACTCCAATTCTGTGTAAAAGTCTACCATCAGGCCTTTTCATGTTGACATAAAAGGTAGTTCTGTGGTAGAGAAAGGAATGGATTTAAGGGATAGGGTTTTAATTATTTCATTGATTTTTAAGCCAGAATCTCAGGTCCTTACTCAGTTAAGAGACAGTCTTGTTTTGAGACAGGCCCTCTGCTAATGCCTGTCAGGTTTTCCTAAGTAAGGATTGAATTCAGTAGCCTTTTGGTTGAGTGGGGACTGGATGAAAATTGAGGAGTTTCTCAGAATTTGTTCCATACAGAATAATCCTTCCAAGGGGTTTGCTCTGCTACCTGGAATGATTTCTTAATCTTCACTGTGTAAGAGAGTCTCTCCATCTGTTCACAGAGAAAATCGACTTTATCAGCCCTTTATTATAATTTGCCTTAATGAGTTTTCAATTTATCTGATTTTAAAGAAGTCGCGGCTAGAATTCTTTGATTTGCAACTGTAATGTTAAAAGACTCAAAATTATGTTTTTTTGAAGAGAAAAGTAGATTTTTTTGAGTACTAAGGATTTTCTGATAGCTTTCTGATTATTTGGTAAAAATATACTCTGTGGCATGTCGAGCCCAGCCACTGATAATCAGTAACAGCATAGCTGACTCATTTTGGTTGTGTAGAACCATCACAACATCCAAGTATCAAAACATTACCTAACAAGGTGAGCAGAGCCTTTCCTGCCACACTGACATGTGTGGCTGCTTTGTACTCTGAATGAAAACCACACAATGGGAAGCTGCCAGTGCCCTGCGGCTGATTGTTTAAAAACCCCCGCATAGTTATGTTCATATCAGGGGCTGGCACCCCTTGTGAGTGTGAACTTTTCAAACAGCTGTCTCAAATAAATGTAAAAGTGAAGGTTACTAAAATATGGAACATTAATAGCCTCTGTGATTATTCCTAGTTGTGAGATACAGATGCATGGATATGATGTTGTCCATGTGCATGGGCATTATATCATATTGACAGTTTCAAGATTTGTGAAAGCACTGTGGTCTTTTCTCTGTGCACATCTGATTCCCATAAATGTTAACAAGAGTTATAGGCCATGTTTTTTGTGCTCTGTACTCTCAAGAGTTCAGATTTTGTAACATTTGTAGACTTGTTGCCATCTTTTGTTCAAAACTGTTCTCTGATGTTTATATCTGATGTTACATTACAAATGAAAAAGAACACATGAAATTCAGAACAGCTCCAGAGAGCCACAAATATGCAGGATAAAACATGATTTTAAAAACCCGCACATTTTGCTACAAACACGTACTACTTCCTTGCTACCTCACTTTCTGAATGACTTTTTCATGTACTTACCCAGCCCTGCTTTGAGCTACATTTTTCCTGCTTTGTAGAAAAAATAGTTTGACTTCCATTTATTTAAGTGCATATCAGCATCTATTTAATTATTTCAGTGTGCATGCATGGTTCTAAATAGTTAAAAGATACGTTGGTCTGCTGTTAGTCAATACCATGGTATTAATTATTATTTTCCATTAGGTTGCCTGTCTAATTTCAGTTTTGGAAATCCCTAATGATAGAACATTTTCTGTGAACAGCTAATTCTGTATATCACCTTGAGTCAGGACACAGGAATGTAATAAATACACTGCCGTGCATCCCATGTGCCCTTGTTAGCAGTAGCAATAAGGGATGCTATGTAGGAAGAGCATATGAGCCTGACCACTTTCTGTTGTACTCCCCAGGCCTCTACTGTCATGGGGCTAGGAGTGCTCTCTGCCTGTTTTCTTTAGTGTTTATGACAGCAAGTTTGCAACCTGCTACGCAAGAAATGTATCGCTAATCCACTGTAATTATGGCCATCTTTAACAGTGGCATCTTAAACACAGACCAGAAGTTCATTGTACTTCAGGCGTTAGCAACCCAGTGCAAAATGGTGGTTCTTGTTCCAAGGCCCCTACTATGGAATTTAAACATCTTTGAACAGACCCTCAAAGTTACAGAAACCTTTGGACCAGAACGTGCTGACTGCCTATTTTTCAGTACCTTTAGTGATGTTGATTACTAAATCTGAACCTAGTCTGGGAGTGTCAACATTACCTTTGCATATATCCCTTTCTTGTCTCTGTGATATCACAAAATCACAGAACACATAAGATTGGAAGGGATCACAGCACATCATCTGGTCCAGCTTCCCTGCTTAAACAGGGTTGTCCCAGAGCACACTGCACAGGACTGTGTCCAGACAGTTCTTGAACATCTCCAGTGAGGGAGGTTCCACAACCTCTTTGGACAACCTGTTCTAGTGCATGGTCACCAGCATGGTAAAGAAGTTCTTCCTCATAATCAAGTGGTGTTATGGTGGTGGGTTTTTTTTCTTTTAAGGTAGACCATCCTGACCTCTATTGAGCTGGTAGAAAGAAAAGAGACTGAGAGAGGATGCAGAGACCTAGAATTACTCTTGAAACATGTAGCTAATATTTAATTTAGTATTCCCATGTCCCCTGGAGATGTGGGAAGAGGTGCTGGCTAGTAGGTACATTCCTTGGAAAGCAATTCCAGCTGCAGGGCCTTCCTCACCGTGGTTCTTCTTTCATGCAGCAGGTAAGTGTATTTTGCATCACATCTTCCTGGCAGGCTGCTCATGCTGCTGCACAGACTAATTCTAGAGCTCTTAATGCTTTATAGCTTTACACAGAGGTTTTGGTGCCGTTTTTCTAGCTGATGTGGCCTTATTATAGGGAAATCTGTGCCCTGACGAACCTGCTGCCTAAGACAGGACAATCTGTTTCTGGATAAAATGGGGTCATTGCTTGTATGATTTGAAGTGCTTGTTCATTTTCCTCTTTCTGGGGTTCAGCATTTTCCTTTGGGATCTTTAAAGAAAACGTGCAGTTGTCAGAACGCAGCCAGATGTCAGCTTAGACTTCACCTCCAAGGGAGTGCAACATGCTGAATGCCAGAGCAGCTTTAGCCAAGACCTGCCTGTTGACACAGGCAAAGTCACGGTCCCTGTACATTTGGGGGTCACCCTCGGCGCTATTGTTCTGGCCACCAAGGGACAAGCTTGCTTTGACACGTCCAGCCAAGAGAGTCGCGGTGCCACACAGCACTGTCCTCGTTGCGCCGAGGATGCTGCCATGCCCACTGCAGCCACCACAACCTTTTTCTGTCACTTTTCCCTCTTAGCCTCAGGATTTTGGTGCGGATTGTGGCACTCCGTGATCCCCCTCTAGTGGGAAGCTGGTGCGAACGCCAGGCTCTTCTCTGGGAAAGTGCGGTGCTTTGGCTTTGTCTTCGCGGGTGGTGGTGGTGGTTCTGTGTCTGCCAACGGGAGCCTCGGAGACTGAAATCTCATTATTTGATCCACTGTCTTTAAAAGCCAAAGACAAATCAAATGTGTAACAAAGCTTTTTATATTTGATAGAATGCATACCACCAAGGAAATCCACGGGCTTAGTTCTAACAGGGAGCATTTGTATGTCTAGAAGTTTTGTAGTCGTGGGCAAGTAGATTATTTATATTAGTGTTCTCATGTAAAAATGATTTATTATATTTGCTAAGAAAAATGTTTCATTTTTTTGCCACAGCAGACGCCTTTGATCAAAATGAATAAAATTTGTATGATAATCTGGAATTTAATTCAATTTACAATACTTGCTTTTAAAAGTTTGTATTTGCTTTTGGAATAACACTCATCAAGAGAAGTGCCTAAAATTAATATTGGAAATAAATAAGTGGAGAGTGATTGCTTGAAGAACTGGTCTTCTGAAATGCTGAGATGCCTGAGTGAACTCCTGTTGCGTAAGGGGCAATAGGCATTTCACAGAAGCTGTTTCTGTGCAGAAATAAAATACGAAATAGGAAGACACACTGTTTTAAAACCTAATTTTGCTGAAGGTGGAAACAATGTTAGCTATCAAAATGACATTTTAACTTCTTAGATGCATGACTGAACAAAACATTGATCATGATTTTACGATGGAAATTAAGGCTAAGAGTTTGTATTTTCTTAGCTGTATTATCTATGTGGAATGTGCAAAGGTTGGCAGATAAACTTCAAAGCAGCTGTGCTTAGGATGTTGAAGCTCTACAGTGTTATCAGACCTAGGCACAGAGATTACATTTACTTTTATTTCTGGAAAATCTTGTGTTCAAAATTCAGTAGATAGTGTCCTTCCTTCCTTCCGTCCTTCCTTCCTTCCGTCCTTCCTTCCTTCCGTCCTTCCTTCCTTCCGTCCTTCCTTCCTTCCGTCCTTCCTTCCTTCCGTCCTTCCTTCCTTCCGTCCTTCCTTCCTTCCGTCCTTCCTTCCTTCCGTCCTTCCTTCCTTCCGTCCTTCCTTCCTTCCGTCCTTCCTTCCTTCCGTCCTTCCTTCCTTCCGTCCTTCCTTCCTTCCGTCCTTCCTTCCTTCCGTCCTTCCTTCCTTCCGTCCTTCCTTCCTTCCGTCCTTCCTTCCTTCCGTCCTTCCTTCCTTCCGTCCTTCCTTCCTTCCGTCCTTCCTTCCTTCCGTCCTTCCTTCCTTCCGTCCTTCCTTCCTTCCGTCCTTCCTTCCTTCCGTCCTTCCTTCCTTCCGTCCTTCCTTCCTTCCGTCCTTCCTTCCTTCCGTCCTTCCTTCCTTCCGTCCTTCCTTCCTTCCTTCATTCCTTTCCAACTTCCTGCTAGCCTGTCTTCCAGCACTTTTCTCAAACACCACTTCCCAAATTATGCTGTGACACTTCACCACAACAGACTTTGTGTTTCCTGTCCAGTGTCTACTGCCTCCCATGTATTCATGCATTAGCTCCTTTGCTCTTTACCATCCCTTTCTTTCAGCATTATCCCTAAGGTGGTCCTCAAGCCACTTTTCTCTGCTTGACTTTGTCTGTGTTTAACCTTTTCTGAAATCACTTCTACTCTTACTACTGACATTTGAGTGATTCATCTTGGGAGGTAGTGTGTGAGACAAGTGGTGTTATGATAGTACAGTCAGTCAGTCTAACGCGTGTTTGGACAGCCTATGTCCATAATAATTCTCCTACCTTGGGAGAGAGCTGGCTGGCTGAGAGGCAATGTTGGTGGATTTCATTAGCTGACATTATTTCAGTATTCAGATTGAGGGAGTTGTTAAACCATCATTACTGTAGTAATTCACACCTTTGATGTAGATTTTTGGTAATTGGCAATACATCACTTTATCTGCAACTTTATCTGTTTCTTTTTTTCTTGATATTCCTGATATTTACAATAGTAAATCCACTTATCCCTACGTGCACAGCCATGAGCATGCACATATGTGTAGTCATGCATGGGCGCACACAACATACTGAGGCATTGTTAATTGATGTTAATTGCTGGTGTTTTTAATTACAAAACATATTTCTCTACCCCTCTGTTTGCACTGCTTTGTTTTAGCTTCATCTAATGCACTGGAACTCCACACTGTACAGCAGCATTGATGAGGCAGTAGGGAAGAAGCACGGCATAGCTATTATTGCTTTGTTTGTGCAGGTAAGTTTCCCATGCTTGGGAATGCACTCGTTATGATGCACTGTCATTTGTCTGAGGGTAATGAGATCCTTTCCATATTATTTAATTTTTAATGATTTCACAACGGAAAACAATGCATGACTGCTGGTATTCTATTTGAAAGATATTTTTCAGTCATGTCTTCTATATGTGTGCTAAGCAATCAATTCTTGTTTAAACAGGATATTGGAAGTATGTTAGTTACAGAAGGGATAATACAGTTAGGCATCTTTCTGTGACTCTGGCTATAAGCGGACATCCAACCTCCATTCCTCTGAGGGAAGAATGAGGGCTCTCAGGAGGTACAAGTGCTTCACTATCTCTGTGATGTATTTCTCTTAATTCCTGGCCAGGTCTGATGTTGGAGGATTGAGGAAATAGACAGAAGAGAGGAGGAAACAGAGGAGAGGAGGAAGGATTAAGAATAAGGCCTACTAACCCATTGGCACTGCTGAAAACTGGTGGTAGAATTGTGCTTTCCTGAACACAGGGACAAGAGTGTTTCTTCACACAGGACAAATACGAGGTGGAGTCATATTACTTCTTCAGAGACTGAGAGTGTTAACAAGACTTGCCAGAGACCCTCAGAAAAGCCTGCAATGAGGAGGCTTAAAGCTTCCTGGGGACAAGGTGTAATGAAATCTGGGAAGTTAGCACTATAATCTAATTGCTGTTGAAGGTTTTTCAAGGTCTGCACCCTATAAAGATTTTCAGTTTTAGTCCTCAAATACCAGATTCTCATCTTCCTCATGAGAAATGGCATACCATTTTATTTAAATGGGTTTGGAGGAAGAGGTTTAGAGTTCATGCTTAGATCAAATGGATTTTCTTTCACAGTGATGTTATTAATTTGTCATATTTCATAACGAGTTTATGACTGCCTTTGAGCTTTACCTCTGAATTTAAAGGTACATTGGTTACTGCCTCAACACTCAGATAGAACTGCTAAAAATGGAAGTTAGAAAGTCTTCAGTTTTGTGTCCTAGAGGGCTGTGTGATAATTGCTTATGTAAGTCACCTTCTCATTCCAGCAGAGGTAACCTTCAAGCCAGTTAGAAAGTTATATTTAAGTTCTTAAATAAATTTGAAACTTCAATGATACATTTTCCATTTCTGGTCTCTCACCCACATCAGTGTTCTTAAGCATTCCAAAAAGGCTTTTTCATTAGCCAAGAAAGGCATCATATAATTACGATTGACCAAGGAAAAATAATATTTAAACTGTTTATTAAAGGAACGGGGAGAGGAAATTTGGTGACCATTTTTTTCTTGGTAAAGGCATGGAAAAATAGTTTTGTACCACAGTTCTCAAAATACATTATTTTCAGGTCAGTGAAAATATTTTCACTGATTTAAGTGACAGCCCCTGGGGATTACTAATTTAGAAGCAGCATCTTTGAAGTGACTTCAATATCTTTTATGCACTTTGAAGGTTTGAAATTGAAATTACATTCCAAAACAAAAGAAAATGCTCTTAAATTCTTAGAAATAACAAAGTACCTTTTGTTGACATTCAGTTGTTTCCTTCCAGTGACTTCTGTGTCATTCTATTCCAAGAGAAACAAAAAGCAAACAAAATTTTCAGGGTCTAGCTCTCCCATTCTCACTCACACTGGCTTATTTCCTCACCTCGTATTTGTACACGTTGGCAAAGAAATCAAGTGGAAGGCCATTCTACCTCTTCTTATTTTGTTCTGAAGGTAAAACTAGGGTCCTGGAATGGGGGATTTGAGTCAGAAGCAGCTGATTTTAGTGTGCAGAGTGAGCAATGTCCATATAAAATTAGAATCTCTTATCTCAATGTGTTTCTTTAGAGCCCCATCTTCCGTGCCATACAGGCGTTTAGTAGAGGCAGTGCTGCAGCCTGCCGGGAGCCCAGCTTTCACTGGCAGGATCCCAGAGATGCTGGGAGAGAGGGAATCTGTCATTCTGCACTCTGCAGGCAGGAAAAAACTCCCTCGAGCTTCAGAGATACCTTGGGCCAGATTTGCGACGCTGTGGGAACAAATTCAAAAAGTGTCTGTTGTGCTTGTGCACTCTGTTCCTTTCTGTGTCGTTTTCTGACAAAAACTGGTAAGGACAAACTGTATCCTTGGCATTTATATGCCACAATACTGCATGATTTTGACTCCACATAGAATAGGTGCTGCAAAACAGGGTGAATCAAAATGTACCAGACTTAATTATGATTCTTTCTCTTGTTCTGTGAGTTTCTGTCTCTGCTTTAAAGTTATTTATGCCCTGTTTACTTTTGGCTGGTGGTTTCCTAAAGATTTAATTTTTTTGAGTTGTCATGTATCGGTGTATTTGATTAACACAAGGTTGTGTAGCTAACTGAAAACAGCTATAGTACTTACTGTTCTGGTTGACCTGTGGTTTGCCTCACAGCTTCTGAAATACCAAGATACTGAAACTCACCTTTGCTTGCTGTATTTCAGATAGGAAAAGAGCATGTGGGCCTAAAGGCTGTAACTGAAATTCTTCAGGACATCCAGTACAAGGTAAGGCATTGTCTGAACCAATGCTTCCTTTAATGACCAGAGAGACAGTGAGCAAAGGGTCTGTATGGAGCCAAGAGAAAGATTTCAGATGTGTCTGTAGTAAAACCACACGTAAAAGCCATCCTTTGGTGGCATGAAAACCTCAGCATTTTACGGTATTCAGATAATATCTATTTTTTGTACTTCTTTCTTTTTCTGGTGGCCAGAAAGTTTGATCTACACCAGTAACAGCTTGCAAGTCCTGCCTTTTCCATTATTTTCATGGAGTCAGTGTGAGTGCAAGCACTGCAACATGCTTAGTGAACACCAGCAGCCATATCTCCAAACCTATCTGGTTTTAATTTGTAGAGGAAAGGAACAGATGAACTGAGCACCCATATTAACTTGCAGTTGGAAATCAGCAAAAACACAATGCCAACTTGTCGGGTGGATTATGTGTGGGGATCCTGAAGGACAGATAATAAACCTAGCACGACTGAGGAGATATGAGTGCTCTCCAAAATGTTGATGCTATCTTAAATGACCTTGGGCAAGTTACTTCCATCTCTTTGCTTCAAGATCTGTAACTTAGAAATAATCATACATTCCTTTGATTTTAAAAGGATTTTGAGATGTATTGATGACATATTTTTTATTGGTCTGAAGAGATTACCATTCACTTCATCAGATGCTGAAGTGTGGGAAAATTAGAAAGGAATCTAAATCTTTTAGTCAGATAATATATGGTAAACTTGAGTCATGATGTTTAATATTACAAACTTTTTGTTTATGAAAGTGACAGAGAAAACAACAGTCTGTGGAACTCTGTAATTTCATTACTGAGACAACAGCCAAGCAGAGGAAATTCATGAAAGGCCTCACCATTGTGTGACTGTGTTATAATGGTGACTTTCAAAGGGTCAGCATCAAACACACTTTGGCATATGTAACATTTTCGTGCATTAAATATGTGGAACCAGCATCATTTTATTAAGTGTTATCCATGTCAGTTAAGTAAAGCTCACTTTGGCCCTTGTTTTTTTAATTTTTTTTGTATGAAACCCCTGAATTTCATGTAGACAATTTCAAGGCTGGGACCTGGAAGAAGTCCAGGTGCTAAAGACAGAAAGTTAACAAATTGCTGGGATAACCTTAAAAATTAAATAAAAAATAGAGTAAAAATATGTTTTTGTGTAGCTGCAATGTCAAATGCAATGATGATTAACTGGAGGCTCTTAATGAGGTTGCGTTCCACAGGAATTCAAGGCTTAATGTTATAAAAACAGAATGTGTTTTACCTCCACATTCATCATCCTTTTGATAACAAGCTAGAGATGAGATTGATCTGTATTCATTTTTTTCAGGGAAAGTCCAAAACAATACCCTGTTTTAATCCCAACTCTTTATTGCCAGGTAGGTGTCTTTGCTTACTTTCGTGTGTGTGGATTAGTAGTTGATTGTGGAGGCTGAGACAATCTTAATCTAAAGCCTAGCCTAAACTTCAAGCCTGAGTGTGTCCCACAGGTGGTAATGAATTTTACAGCTAGTGGTGCTAGCAGGGATAGGGATGAGGTCCCCTTGGAATTTACTGTAATCTGCACCTTTGTCATGTGAGTGAGATGTGATTCCGTAGTCTGTGTGCTGCTGGCAGCACCCTGACTAGCTTTGCTGAGGATTTACCAACCCATCTACAGAGACAGCTGTATTCCTTTCTCTACTGTGGCATAAAATAGGAAGAGTAAGGCTACTGACTTAACAAGGCAGCCTTTTTTGGCAGAATCAAAAGACAATGCCATAATGCAATGACAGTTGTATAGCATAAAAGGAATAGTGACAAAGGGAGGCAAATCTAAACTCATCTAGCTAAAGGTTAAAGAGTAACAGTAAGAAATGTGACTTTTTAAAAAAATACATTTCTATAATGAAATGTTTCTGCAAGGAATACATCTGAGCTAAATTCTGTCAGAGTGGCAAGATCTTTAATTTTTCAAAATAGCCCAGGTCTACATTAAACTATATGAATTATATCAAAAGAATATTTTCTAGGTTGCAAAGTCAAGTGCTCAGCAATTAGGAATTGCAGGAATTAAGGCAGCCTGTGCCCCTCATGCATACCCATTATGAAACAACACTTGATTGTGCTACTATAAGTTATTTTTTACAGGACCCCTGCCTCACAGTTCCTGTTTGATGCTGATCAAGTCACATAAACAAAATTTTTCACAAGTCGTCTCTAACTATGTGTTCCTCATTTTCTAGGTGCCCGACTTGAGATCATGGGGTCTGATTTGCAGAAGTGCTGAGTGCTTACACCTGCAAGAGAAGTCAATGGGAGCAGTGCCCTGACTGTATTATGTGCTATAGAAACTTAAATACTCTGAGAAATCAGGTTCTAAGCATGTCATATTGAGCACCTCAAATGAATAGATGCATTTGACCTCAACTTCTCTGCCTCAGTTCCCCAGCTTTAAAGTGAGGGGATAATCTGTCCTTCCTCACCACTCAGGGGTATGGGAGGATAAATTAATTCACTTAAGCTCTCAGACACTGGAGAAATGAGTATATTAGAAATATGAAAAATGAGAAAATATTCTAATAAGCAGGATTTGAATAGCATGGGGAAAAGAAGACCAAGTGCCTCATATCGTACCGAAAATTCCAAATAATATTATGTACTTTTCGAAACAAAATCATCTGTCTTTGCAAGTAAATGATGAAAGGTTCTCCACAAAAGACACACATGATCATGTAACAACACTGTGTCACAGTGCATGAACAGGATGGGCTGAATTAATTCTTGCAGTTCTTAACTTTTGAGTGTTTGATAATGCAACTTGCTGTCAATGGATTTGCTACATAGTTTCCTAATTGAGAAAGAAAATTACACCAACAAAACAAAAACCATTCACTGACAATCACAGGCTTCATTAGCAAGATTTAATTCTACTGATATTCCTCTGAGCTAGTAGTGAAATGGCAGTAACAGGTTAGTTCAACCAATTAGGTGTATTTGTTTCCAGTCTCCCTTTCTGTCCTTGTCAAACTAGTCACAACCTTCCCATGATTAACCACTCTTTGTCTCCAGCTTCTCTCTAAGTTTGTTTTTTGTCCCCTCTTTTATAGTCAGGCCGTTTCCTCTCCATACTTCTTAGGCTGTATGGCCTACAGCAGCAAAGGAAAGCCCTGTGTAGTCTCACTTATGAAGCGTAGTGTTATTGGACTCTATAAGGAATTAAAATTAAAATAATTAAAATAATTAAAATCAAATGTGTTGCATGTAGAGTTAAAACTCTGCATGGACAAAATATTGTACATTTTCTTCAGCCACAACTGTTTATTCTAACATTTATTTATAAACTTATTAATAAATACATAAACTTAAAAAAATATGGAATTCTAAGGTAAATCTTGATGTTTTCCCCCTCTGAAATTCAACTCACTTTTCCAAAGGTAGGAAGCACCAGTGCATCTCAAAATATATGCCACCAGAATTGAAAAGTGAAAAGTTTTTCTTCAGCTGAATTTTCATTGATTTTTTCCTAAAAAATGAAATAAAATTAATTCTTGAGACATATCCTAGATGTAGAAGTCAGTTAAAATTCGATCACCACAGCCCCTCTGCCTTCAAAATTCAATGTCTCTTTTAGCTCTTGACATTAACAGGAATTCTTTTATTCCCATAACATTGCTTATTTGCCGTGTTAATTTAAAGAGCTATGCTCTTGTTATTTTTCACATCTACAAAGTGGCGTTTTCGTATCTAAAATGCTCATCTGCAGGGTAACTGACTGTAATATAATGACCACGAGCTCCTATGCATTCACACGAGGAAGTAGTGGGCAGTGCTTGGCAGGTTGTACATTCACACCTTAGCTTGCTGCATTCTAACTGCATCATGCCAGTGAGCCCACAGCTGCCATAAGCTGTCGTAGCTGAAAGACGCCATTAACTTCTTTAATGCCATTAAAATTCCACGTTTCTTCTGGTTTCAGATCCTCTTCTGCGTGACTACTGGGTGTATGAGGGCTCTCTAACCATTCCACCCTGCAGCGAAGGTGTCACCTGGATATTGTTTCGCTACCCTTTGACTGTGTCCCAAGTGCAGGTAACAGCTGTGCTTAAAGTGACCTTGGAATATGGTTATGAGCTAAAGGTTATAGCGTGCAAATATATATATGAGAACGTTAAGTCTGCTCTCCTTAAAGATCCCATTAGATCAGTACATGGCTTTTCAAGTAAAGGTTAAACCTTTTGAGTCACTGAAAGCAACGCAAAGGTCAGAGATGAAAAACCTTGTTATCATTTATCATCTGCATTTAAAATAATTCTTAAATTTAAGTGAACGAAAAAGCAAAAAGGATGTCAATGGGTAAAAGAAATTCAATTCTTTGTAATTGTAAGCTTTCAAATATCGCTGCTTTTTGATGTTAAAGGAACAAAAAAGCACAGGGAGGCACTACGTCCTGGAGAATGAAAAACGTTAATGTAGTACAGACTGGCTAGATTGCATTGAACTATATTTAATTTATCTGTCTCGTTTTTAATTCAGTTTTATAATAAATGTCAAATGGAAACTACCTATTTAAATTTGATTTCACACGTATGTATTTTAAAACGTTGGGGTTTTTTTTTCTTTAATTAAATCTAACACGTGTGAGCCTTTCTATATAAAACTTTTCAAATCTGTCTACAAATAATCCCAGTAAAAACAAAGAAAACTCCTGATGAATATTCTCCCACAGTCTGTGAATCTCAGCTGGAGGAATGTGCATTTAATTTAAGTCAAACTACCTAGAATCCCTGAAGCTGAATGCATTCATTTTCATTGCCTGCTCTGAAGCATGTGAAAAAAGTATAAAAGGTGATAAATTCAGATTTAAATTATTTCAGCTTTAATAATTTCAAATTTTGTTAGTGATGCCAGCACAATATTTTAACATCTCTAACAATTTAAATTTGCCAGCATTTCGTGTCTTATGGAAACTGAATTTTAGGTCTAATCATAGGATAAAAGCAATAACTCCCAGTAAGTTATTTGTCTGGTAACTTAAATGCATCTCATTATGAATCTGTTATTTGTTTATGAAAAGGTAAGACTTGTGCCTGCTTACTACTGAGTAAATGCATTACTTACTACTGAGTAAACAGAATTCTCTTAGCATTATTTGATTCAGAATAACTTTTAAAGACAGATGCATTTTGTAACTTGTCAGCTAATTGTCCAGATATGATATTGATAAATAAGGGCACTTAATCAAATGTACGAAGTCCACAGCTATTACACTGAGACATAGATATTGCTAGTTGCAGATTTTGTAGTCTCTATTCCCTTTTAATCCAGTTAGTGCACAGAGGAGAGCCGAGTTTAAGCCATCCACATGTAGTGGGAGACAGCAAGAGGGTGAACAAAAGAGGAATTAAGAAGAGAAATAGAACTTTAGTTAGTATTACTATGTGCTAATTTACCACAAGGAAACAATATGTTGGAATGTTGTGTGAAAGGGATAGACTCCTGAAAAGAATATTGTGCCTGTGGAAAAGAGTGACCCATAGTGCCTGAGAAAAAAGCTGAGATTCACAACCGTGCCCTTTGTTAGGTGAGGGGTAGCTGGTTTGTGTTGCTGCATTACTTTGATAGGTGTAAACTCCGTCCAAAAACACTGCAGTGATGAAGGGCATGCAAGTGATGGAGGAGCTTTTCCCTCCTGCTGGCACTGTATGCAGGTGAGATGTGGCACTGGAGTCAAGTGATAAATTGGAGCAAACTTATGCCAGTATGATCCACCATACTTGTCATAGATAAGCATCGATTGGAAAAAAAAAATCCTCACTGATATTTAGGATTGCAGCATTAAAGGTTGTGCAGGAAAGATAATTATTAGGAACTTGAAAGACTTTTGCCAAGGTGGGATAAAAAATTTATCTTTCATCAGATATTGCTTTCAGATGTCAATTAAAAATAAATATGGGATATGTGAGACGAGGTGATTCTGGGATTCGTAAATTGAAATGAACTGCAAGGTCTCCATGATGTCCAAATTAAGATTTTGGCGGTTCTAGAATATTTTGCTATAGCCTAAAATTCCAAGATTTTAAATTGCAATTAGCATTTTGGCTGCAATGAAATATCTGGCCTCTTTTGGGCATGCGGGCATGAGAGCCTATGAGAGATTTCATTTAATCACAGAACTGCAGAATGGTTGGGGTTGGAAGGGACCTCTGGAGATCATCTATTCCAAATGCCCTGCTAAAGCACGTTCATCTAGAGCAGGTTGCCCAGGAGAGATTAAGGAGAGATTAGAAATGCAAGGGCTTTTGTCTGTGGAAAATAAGAGGATGTAGTAAAGGATATACCATTTTGAATCTTCTGTGGAAGGCTGGTAGAGGCATTTAGTTTTATTAAGCCAGCTTGTAGTATTAAATCATAGATTTCAGTGCAAATGCATTTCTAATAGGTTTAAATACATTATTTTTACATGTGTCATTACCTTGTAGAACTTTCTTCTTTGGGATGCTAATGAAACGTCAAGGGCTTTATATAAATACTAGTAGCATCTGTGGTTATAGCCAGTGAGAAACAAATTCAAGGCTTTCTCTTTTCATTTTTCAGGCCATGAAATAATCAAGTTCTGAGTCTCAATAACAAATAAAGAATTACATAATATAATATGGAATAGGTTTTATTTCTTTCCTTTGGTCAAACTAGTTCATATATTGGAGACAAGATACTAATTTTCTGCAATTAACACAGCAATATTGATCAGCTTAACAAACTGTGGGTCACAAGGGCAAAAAATGAATAAAATTGCAATTCTGTTTCATGGTCACACTCATAAAATATTTTCACATTTTTTTATTTTGAAACAATGAATTAACTATTTTGACATAGACACAATAGGCTGACCATTACAAAGCAGAGATCCTTTTTTTTTCTCACCTGAAGACATTTTCAGATAGTAAAGTTCAGCCGATGAGTTGATATGCTACTGATCTAAGTCACTGTTAAGTGAAAGGAGATCTGAATGTGCTGGTTATATGAACAGCAAAAGAACAATCCAGGACTGCAGCATCAGGATGTGCTTTCCTGGAATCCAATGCTGTTTCCTCACTGAAAGTAATTTTCTTTGTCATGAGACTTCACTTCCATTAAAAAGTTTTTTTCCTCCATGGGTCATTCTGTGCATATTCCTGTCCTCCTGTTGTGATTTTTGTCATCTCACTTGACTTATGTTGAAAGACACAACCCAGAAAGAACTGTGTTGGTTGTTTTTGTGAGATATCTCACACATGCATGTACACTGCTGAAATGCAGTGGGAGAAAACTCCCCCTATTAGGCCAGTAAAGAGCAGGAAATAATTGAAAAAGACTTTGTCATGCTTCTCTCCACTATATTTTAAAAAAATGGAACATTTGTGAAAAATGGGCTTTGTGGTTCACTTGAACACAAAGAACAAGTACATTTTCTAAGCCACTCAGAGTAGAGATTTTAAACAATGATGCAGAAAGAGCTGTCGTTCTGCTGTATTCATTGTCAGAGTTAACTGGTCTTTTATGGAATGGCATGGTCTCTCTCTTTTTGTCTACCTCATTCAGAATCAAAAACTCCTAAATGACAGAAATAGTAACTAGCCTATGGAGCTGTAGTGGAAATTATGCAAAATTAATGTAAACTGTAAAATAAAGCACTCAGAGGTTCATGGTATTCTGGGTGCTGGGAAGTAGGTTCTGTGTTCTGGGAAGGTGTCGTGGAGACGTGAAATTTTCAAGCAGAAGGATAATGCTTCTATACCTCACATCGAATAAATGTTTACAGAAAACATGCAAGTGCTTAATTTTGTGTGCTCTATTCTTCAGCAAGTATGTAAGTTAAACAGAAGAACGCAGTGTCCAGGATCTGAATACACTGAGTAGCAAAAATATTCTATGAAACGTGAACATGAAGGGTTTTACTCAGTAGAAATGCAACTGTTTATGTTGTGGATTTGCCTCTACACTGGTTAGAACTTAATCCCAAATTTCAGTGTGAACAGGCTTAGGTCATCCTTAATGTCTTCTGGGCATGAGAACTTTTGTAAGTGGCTATTCCTGGTAAAAGCATGTGAATATCCAAGTGTGCTTCGCCACATGCCTCTAAAACATCTGTTTCATTGGCAGTCCTGCAGGGTGTACTTCACAGCATTGACTTATGAGGGGTTAGGAGGAGATGGTAAGTGGTGAAACAGGATGAGCAGGGCACACATATTACCTTGCCACATAGAAACTTAATAGGGAATGTGGTGTTGGCACAGCTAGTGTCCTTTTCTGACAGAACTACTTCTCACAAGTAGAGCAAACCACCATGTGTGTAGAGGGTCTGTGGCATGGCAGTCTGAACCATGGAAAGCACAACTAAACAAGGAGGCTGTTGATCTCAGGAGCAATTCCCCCTTGGAGCAGAGCTACAGTTCTTGACTTTCCTACAGACTAAAGAGCAGGCACAGAGATCAGGTCAGTTCTACTCTCCTGATGATGGAACTGGAAGCTGCTTTTTGAGGAGTACCTCCTGGAGAAAGATTTCACTGTGGGAACTGGGATGGAGCATTTGTAGTTACAGTAGGAGACAGCTCACAAATGCCAGCTTTGCAGAGAGTCTGCTCTTCCCTCTCCTTCATCTGTGTTTGTTTGAAGTATCTCATTCTCACAAGATCAAACAAAAGCCACATTTTTGTAAAGTGCTCCTTCCTAAACTGCAATTATCTCAGACTTTCCAGAGTTGGTTCAGATGGTGAAAGAGGATGCTTTTACAAAACTCACTCAGTGATTTACCAGCCCTTGAGTTCTGAAGACTTTTTTCAGTTCCAAGCTAGTAGTGGGTTTGTTTTCAGTTTGCTTTAAGTAAACAACAACAAAAATCTTCCATAATGGGATTCTGCCTCTAAAAGCACCTTCAAGGAGCTTTTTTCATTTTTGCAGTCTAAGCTGTTGCCTTATATCTCAGCTGCCATAAGCTGAGTGTTGATTTCCGAGCACACTGTTTTTTTGAGGAAAATGAAGCAGAGAAGAGCTAGCCTCTACATCAAGTAAATAAATCTGTATCAGTACTGCTGTAGAGCGGAAAACAACAATGAAGGCAGTTGTCTTCCACGTTGCAGTAAGAAAGTATTCTCTGTAGCCAGGATAAGAATAAAAATTCCATTACCTGCTGTTTAGTACCTCATTTAATTTAATTCTGGAATCATGCTTACATTCTCCCTGTAATGTTTCCTAGGGTGTTTTTCATGGAGGAAGTAACTCTGTAACTTCTTAAATATTAAAATGATTGTGTACTCCAGGCTCCATTTTACTTTCTGTGTATCTTCAGTTTCAAGTTAGAGATGAACTGCATAGTGAAGCATCACAGGGTCAGTGCAAGTACAAAGGCTGAAGCTAGGGGAATCAGCCATCGAGTACGTTTGCTGTATCCAGCTAAGACAGCTTGTGAATATGTCAAAGAAAAAACATTTTTTCTAGTAGTTGTAACTATTTAAAAGACCAGACTCCTAAAAACAGCACTAGTGAACAGTAAGGTAAAGTTTTTCATAATGTAGCACTTGGTGCTAATACCAGGGATGGAGATGGAAGCTGCTCATGTTTTTCCCTACACCAGATTAGATTTAGAAAAATCTAAAAAGAGTCTATAAGCAAGAATCATATTTGTTTTGGCTCAATTGGAATATTTTACTTTTTTTTTTACTGTATTTTACTTTCTAACTATATACATCTACAGATCTTTTGAAGCAGTATTTTGTTTTGATCACAAAACCGTTATTTTTCCATATAAAATGTCAACAGGCATCCTCTAAAGCTAAGAATCTGTTCAGCATTCTTCTGGTTTAGAAGATAACAACAGTTTCAGGCAGTAAATAAATCACTAGGAGAATTTCAAAACAATTTATAGTCAAGCAAGTTATTCCTGAAATGCATTTCTTTGAAGAAGACCAGAATTACTACTCTGAACACGAAACATTAAGGTTGATTCATAGGATGTAATCTGCAGTGGCCAAGATGGTTATAGATCCTAAAAGAAGTTGTGAAAAGGCAAAGTTTGCCAAACCATGTCCAAATGCTGCAAGAACCTATGTGGGTTCTTGTTTTTCTCTATATCTTAAATGTTTTGACAATGCTGATAACTGTCTTAAAATGTTATTAATGTATATTGACCTCAGTATATGGAACCTGAACACTCCAATTTTCAAAGCTGCAGAACTGGTTGGACAAGGCTGGTTTTGATCATTAGTTCCACAGGGAAGAATGTGTCTCAGCTTCTTCATTTTTGTTTTTCTGTCTTTCAGATAGAGGAATTTCGAAGACTGAGGACTCATGTTAAAGGTGCTGAACTTTTAGAGGGCTCTGATGGAATCCTAGGAGATAACTTCAGACCAACTCAGCCACTTAGTGATAGAGTCATCAGGGCTGCATTTCAGTAGCAGAGGAGGAAGAACAATGATAAATCTTCAGTCAGGTAAGTAAAATCTCAGCAGAAAAATCAAAACTTTGAAACAATTTAGCTAAAGTAGACAATGTACTTAATTTTAGCTGATTTTATGATACATTGTCACAATTGTAAATTTCGACACTGTAATTTCTATTTCATACCGTGGTATAAGTTTGGTTATGTCATGGTTTAACTCTGGTTGGCAACCAAGCCCCACAAGCTGCTCAGTCACTTTCATTTGGTGGTATGGGGGAGAGAAAGAGAAGGATAAAAGCAAGAGAATTTGTGGGTTGAGGCAAAGACAGTTTGATAGGTAAAGCAAAAGCCATGCATGCAAGCAAAGTTATACACAGCAAGAAAGCAATTCACCACCATCCAGGCAGCGAATCACGATGCACAGTTACATCACAATTAATTCTTGTAGCTTTAAGTTTCTCCTGCTGCAGTGAGGGAGAGCACAGGTGCCTTGGTTATGTGGTATATTTCCCCAGTTACTGAGTTTTACTGGTTGATTTCTTACCATGTTTCCAGAAGACCAGTCATTGGTGGATCTTTTCACCCTGTTAAAAAAGCAGGGTAGTAGTTCTGGAAAGAGGCCTTTAATTCTAAATTTTTTTTTATTTTTATTATGCTGTTCTTTCCCAACAAGACTGAATTTTGGGCAACTCCAGTGAAGATACAAGAGGAAACAAATTTACTTCTGTCATGGCTAATTTTTCATATTTCATTCATCAAAGTAGTTGCTGCTTCTTTTCCACCTGCATTGATGCACAGAGCAAGAATTTGAGGATGACATAAGAGAAATGCCCCTGTGAACCTACTTTAACCCTGCTTCAGTTATTAAAACCTCTCATGTCATTTCCCCGAGCCTCTATCAGTTACAAAATAAATCCCCTCAATGCTCAACAGTTACTCCTAACCCTCATTATACTTAATTAATGGATGTTTTACTATAATGAAAAACCTGGCAATGAGATTCAAAGAGAGTTAAAGTCAAGGGAAGTGGTTGAGTCACCATCCCTGAAGGCATTTAAGATGTGTAAATGTGAGTTTTAGGGACATGATTTAGTGGTGGACCTGGCAATGCAGGCTTAATAATTGGACATGATGATCTTAAAGGTCTTTTCTAACTTAAACAATTCTATGTTTCTAAGACAAATTGTTGCCTTGAAAGTAATGAGTCGAGGCACCAGCTTTATGGTTGATTTTGAAATGAAGTGGCCCTGCCTTCATGCAAATAATAAGAGAGAAAATCTGGGAAATCATCAAGAAAAGAATCTGCTTTTTAACATAGTAACTTTTTTTCTCTGGTTTACCACAAAAAATAATAAATACTTAAATAATAAAAACATTGGGTGTTTCACATTACCCTATTTACTGTTGAAATGCATCATATAAAAGCATCAGATTTTCTATCTTCACATTTGTTTGAAGCTACAAAATAAGTAATTCATCTAGGGTTTCATCTGGAAAGCATGCTGCTAGAAGGTTTTTGATAAACAGTTTTGAGTAAGGATATTTATTTGTACTTTAAATTCTTGCCCTCTCTAGTTTGTGTCAGGCTCTGCTGTGGAGTTAAGCCCATTCAGAGCATGCTTTGGGTCCAGTCCCCAATTTCATGTGGAGTAACAAATGATCAGGCAGCAGATAACCCGTAAAAAAGACTGATAATTCAGTGCTTCCAAAAAATAGATCCATTAAAACTAAGTGAGAAGATTATCCTCTCTCCTGCATGTGATAGAAATTATTAAATTGGCTAGGACAGTGACCAACAATTTCATGGTCTTTCCATACAGCATAAGCATTCAATATAGTGTATGCACCTAAACGTTTTTGAAGTAAGGGTTTATTTGTATTTTATAACCCTATTTAATATCTGCATCCCAGAAGTTAAACAAAAACCCCAAAATATTGATCCCTTTTTAAAGTATTATTTTCTCATTCCCATATTTAATTTTGGGCATATCCCTAAGACCAATTCTCAATTACATGGTTCTCTGCAGTAACCAAATGTTGTCACTTTAATCTTGAAATGGATGTTTCAAATTCATCCCAGCTTCTGCATAAAAATTACTTGGGAAAATCGTAGCAATATTAAAGTACAATTTTTCTCAGAGAGTGAATAATGCCCTCAGGCCAGTGCAGGTAATTCAAGTCTGCAACAGTGAAATTACTTGACACACTGAGTTTGAATTTTAAGCATGAAAGAGTTTCCTTTACAATGCTGGAATTGAAATGTAAAAATTTCCCTTTTGCTTTCATGTTTGAAGTTTTATTACATTTGTCAATACTTATAAAGATTTGTTCTATATAATAAGATTTATCTCGGCTGTGCTTCACAAAATAATCTGCAGTTTTAATTTTCAAATGATGGAATTTTTAATGCAAAGTAATAGTCCTCACTGTAGAGCCATACTAATTATGGACACTCAAGCACTGAGAAAGAACTGTGACTCCTGGCACAGTGTAGCTCACAGAAGAAATGACACTTGTTTCTCTACACCTGATTGAATTATTTATCAGAAATTCATTTGGTCAGGTCTTTTCAGTTTTATGTGCATTAGTCCAAGTAGCACTGAACTAATCAAGGTTTCATTATATATCTTTGCTATTGAGTTTAGGGAGCTGAAAAAAATGAAATGTTAAAAGAAATCACATGGCTTTGTTCACATTTCTTCTATGCAAAGAGGTAAAAAGAAAAGGAAACAATCCTACTTACTTTGTAGTGATTTCATCACACCTCTCTGGGAGGAAGGTGTTGAGGAACAGCAGCTCCTCACACAGACCTCAGAAATCCTCAAAAAGATTCCTTCCTTCACAGGAATGAGGGAAGTCCCTTAAGCTGGGACTGCTGGCATCAGCTGAATATTGCTATGAAGACTCAGTAGCAGATGGAAGTAATAGTTTTCAGGGCAGCATCTTCCTAGTGATTCAAGAGGAGCATTTCTTCTTTCCAAAGAGCAGATAAGATTTTATTTTAAAACTCTGGTGTGTCTTTAATATTACAATTACAAACACACTGGTTGACTTCTTTTCTTACACAATGTCCCTCTGCCAAGACTGCTGGAACTCCTGTCAGTAAAGTTTTCAATATTTTTTTTTATTCCAAGCCAGTGTGGCACAGCCACTTGAAGAGCCTTGAGGAATGTTAGTCTGCCATGACCTTGTTACTCTGTGAGGGAAAGAGTGAGACAAGTGTTCCTGTAAGTGTATCCACAGGAGTAGAAAGAGGTTGTTGGAAAGGTCTAATTAATTTTGACTGAATCAAAATGCAGGCTCTATGAGCACAATGCTCCCAAAGCTTCAGAACACCTGCTCCTCAGCCTTGATTTAAACCTTGACAAAACTGGGCCCTTTGTGGCTTATGATCAAATGACATATGTTGATCTTTGATGTAATTTGTTCTAGTTTGTTGAGTAAGAAGCAGAGTTGACACAAATATGGAATATCATGGTGTGTAATACTGGGGAAAGAACTGATTTTTTTTAATGTTCCTCCATCGTGGAAAAGCCCAGATCTCAAAATACTCCTCTCCAGTTCTAAGATAAAGTTTGGCCAGGCTCTAAAGGGAGCCTTCAGTATGACAAAACAGACAGAACTCTTTAACTCAGTGGGTTTTGGAATAAGTTTGCTGCTATTTAGTTGGCCTCTCCTGGCTCTGCTTCTTTTCTGCTGAAAATATATCTGTCTCATATAGCGTGGGGTTAATGAGTTTTTGGATCCTGTTTTGGTAGGGTTTTTGAAACGCATTCAAATTACATTCCATTAAATGACCTTTTCATCCTTCTTCTCCTGCAGTTGCTGAAGTTTTCAAATACATTTCTTTTAAAAAAGCCATTTAAAAAACTTCTAACCTCTTTAAATCATATCCAATAGTGAAAGAACCAGTCAGTTGTTAAGGAGTTTGGAGGAAAAGCTCAGTACAGATTTGGTTTCAGACATGGAAGGTTACAAAATTGAGTTCAGCTTAGACAGTGAAGAACAATAGAATAACAGAGTAGTTGTAATTGCAAGGCACCTCTGGAGATCTATTAGTTCGATCCTCTGCTCAAAGCAATGTTAACTACAGTGGGTTGCTCAGAGCCATGTCTAGCTGGTTTTTGAATATCATAAGGAAGAAGACTCCTTAACCTCTCTAAGCAAATTGTACCTGTGTTCTCCTGCAGGGAAAAAGGTTTTACATTTTAAATCAAATTTCCTGTATTTCAGTTTGTACCCATTGCCTCTTCTCCTTTCACTGGATGCAGCTGAAGAGTCTGATGACATCTTCTATACTTGTTCTCATAAAGTATTTATACACATTAATAAAATCCCTGTTGAAACATATTTTCTGGACGCTAGACAGTTTCAGCTCTCTCAGCCATCCTTTTATGGCAGGTACGCCAATCCTTTACCATGTTTGTAGCCTGTTGCTGATCTCCAATATGTCTGTGTTTCTTCTGAACTGGGGAATCCAGGACTGGACCCAGTGCTCCAGATGTTCTATCAGTGCTGAGTAGAAGCATTTCCATTCCCTCCACTTGCTGGCAATGCTTTTCCTGGTGCAGCTCAGAAGGCTGCGGAACTTCATGGTTGCCTTGGGTGCATTACTGACTTGGCTTGAACTTGATTTTGCCAGGATTCCCAGGTCCTTTTCTGAAAGAAAAGAGAAGGGATAACATTGTGACTTCCTCAGTGTTAATGCTAGTTGCTTTTATACTTCCTGCTTGACTCAGAACCCTTGCTATGGGCATTGAGCTATTTCTTGATAATTTCAGATGAGCTTGGAATAATATTTGTAGTTACCATTGTTATACAGCAAAGCCTCCCAGTGGGGACAACAAATGCTACCACTTCTAGAAATCAAACAAGAAAAATCTTAAATCTTCCATTTTGTTAAAGGCTGTTTATTTGACAGTTGTGGCCCTGACACACTATTTCTCAATATGCGAATTGTGAGTATTCCAGAAGGTTTGCTGGAATTTTGGGGCTTGCCACCTTTTCTAATGGATAAGTGCTTTTCTGGTACTGCATTCTTCACTGAAGACAGCATTATTTGTGGTTTCCAGTGGATTTATCACCCCCCTCCTTAATTCTTGTTGCTTTACATGTAGCTGATTTGATAGACATGCCTTTCCTCTCTTTTACATCAGTGGAACAGCTTTATCTGCTATCAGAGCAAGATGTCTGATTTCAAACACTTGAATATTAGCTTGAATTTGTAATGACAGTGGATTCAGTATGGCATGCCTACATGTCTACATCACTTTATACATCAGGGTCTATACACATAATTCCATGCATAGAGGAGGTAAATGGCATTGCTCCTATTTACTAGGAGGAGGTCAAATAGGTGCCTCTTACAAAAGTCATTGAAATCCACAAGACCCTTTTAATAGAAGATGGTAAGAGCTTGTTCTAAAAAACAATTTGCTAAAAGAATATTTTCTTTTTAGAGTGATAAACTTTAATTTGCTTTCCTCTGAGAATAATTAATAAACTAAAGAATTTGATCTCCAGTGTGATGTCTCAAAACTCCCCATCTCAGACACAATCTATTTTGTGTTCATAATAATTATCCTCCAAGTGCGATGGTGTCTTATACCCACTCCATCTACATACATGCATTACTCAAGTTCTCCTTTTTTCATTCGTAATTGTTTCAGAAATTCCTGAGAAAGCATCAATTTTTATATACACAAGTGCATATACACACTCATACATACACATATATCTGTGGTAGACCTCAGTGTGCATGAAGCTGTAAGTTTATCCAATGTCCTGTAAATTATGACAGCAGAAATTAATTCAGATTAAAAACATTCTAAATATAATTACTATTTTCCTAGTTGTATGTTCAAGATTAGAGAAAAAAAATAAATGACATTATTAAAATAGCAAGGTTTTGCTAGGCCTGGGGAACAGGAAGGTGTAATTTAGGGTGGGAGGAACAGAGACTGCATTTTTGATGTGCAGAAACTCTGCATGATACCGAGAGGTCTGAGCACACGAGGAGAAACTGGCACAACATTAGTTTCACAGCGAGGAGAGCAGGTGATATGGTGACTGTCTGGTGTGTTTTGTTAGTGTTAATTCCTTGCTTTTGAAGCTGCTGAGCAGCTCTTGTGGCAACAAAACGATGTTGCCCTTTCCTGAGGATATTGAACAGGGAGGAGATCTGGTGTTGCCAGTGAGAATGAACTAGTACTAAACAGGTAGTGGTGCACTGTCCTCTTTATGGAATTGTGAATTGTATGATAACAGATCATAGAATATGAAGGAACTTTGAAATACAGAGTGAGCTGTGGAGCTGCACCTTGCCTTTGAGAAATGGGAAGTGTGATGCAATGCTATGGACTGTATTTCTATGTTTAAACAGATTTCAGTGAAATGTACATTTTAATGGGTGTTTACATTAGCAATCCATGTGTCTTTACTCTCAGTTTACTAGTAGCATTTGCAATTTGTGAAGTTCACAAAAAAGTTGCTCTGCAGAAATTCTAGCACTTGGGGATTTTATCCTTTGCTATTGTGTAGGTCCAGAGCTGGAACAAGCTGTCAGCAGCCATGCTTCATTAGGCTACTATGACTGTTCTTATCATTTTCCTGTTTAAAAAAACCCAAATCAACCTGACACAAAGATTATCAACACTAACTCTTTAGAAATGCAAACACTGATTTCCTAGATTTGTTGGAATATGAGTATTTATGCTTCTTCTAAGTGAGTGATTTTTTTATTGGTCATTGTTTGTATCCATGAATTTAGAGCTTGTGCTTAAAAGATGATTGGTTTAGATTCAGTCTTTTGAAGAAACTGAACTTCATGTTATCACCAAAACTGACTATTGTTCTTCTGTATTTAAGGTCTTATGTCCTGTGCCCAACCCTCTGCTGCCACTTCAGAGTTCTCCAGAATGTGCTTACACTTGAGTGCTTGACTGTAGGACAGAGGGCCAAACACCTTTGGCTTGTGAGCCACATGCCATAATCAGAGGCCTACTGGAAACAAAACAAAACTTTTGGAGCCTTCAGGCAACCAAAAGCTCCAGGAATGGCTGCAAAATGGTGCCTTTTGAAGTTGTTTTCCACTACTTTTTTGCAATAGCAGGCAGTAGGGTGTGCACTGAGATTGCAAGTGAACCCTGTAATATCAGCATAAATCTTTTCCTACTGCTGATGATTCAAATAAGTGACTAGTAAAACACTTTTGTTGCTTATGTGATATACCCCTGACATGGGGCCAGGATGTAGGGACTTGGTAGCCAGAGGCAGCCAAGAGCCATAGACTGGTCCTTGCTGTGGTAGGTATTTATGTGTTAAGGCCAGAGCATCGGTATAGCGGGTGATCAAGCCCTAAATGAGAAAGAAAACCATTTTGAGTTTTCAGAGTTAGAATCATTTTGGAATTGTCCTTGTTCAGTTCCTTACTGAGCTCTTGTTAGAAATGCACAAATTGTGGAGGAATGGAAAATGATCGAAATCCCTTAGCATGTAAAGAAGTAAGGAGGAAAGATTACTGTGCTTCCTTTTCAAAGCTAAAAAAGTTGTAAAGTAGTCTAGGGATCAGATACCTGCTTATGCTTCGAATAAGATACCTCATGCTGACAAGTGCTCCTACGTTTTGTGACCTGTGAGTTTCTACCAGCATCACACGGTCTTTCCTATTCATAATTCACTGTTAATCATCAGCTTTTCATAAAAAGAGTTGTGAGAGTATAATTCCCAGTTGCTTACCATAAACCATGTATGGTTTGTAGACTGCTGCTTGGGAGCTGATAATGTAGCCAGGAGCCCAGAGTGCCTGTCATGCAACACACCCTCACAACGTGTTTATTAGCAACCACAACACACAAGTTAGAGTCTGAGCATGCACTGAAACTCTGCCATGGTATTTTCACTTATGGGAAAAACGCCGCAAATTAGTGGTGAGTCAAAATAGTAGGAAGCTTAAATCGTCATTGATAAAGCTACACCCATTTTTAGAAAAAGAGAGTAGTGCATGTAAAATATAATGTAATAGGCTCTCAAATATCAAAGATACTAGAAGGACATATAGGTACATATATCTGTACAAGGCAGAGAAGAGAGCCTGCAACATGCTTTCCTCCTTCAGCAATGTTATACAAGTTAGGCACTGGAAGTGCACTCGGTTTTACCTGGATGAAGTCACACAGATTTAAGCAGAACATTATTATTCTATTGAAACTGAAGCTCCAGGTAGACCAAGGTCCTTACTCTTCTTGGAATTTTTAATTCTGATTATTTCATATGGATAAAGACAATGCAATGAAAAATATGCAAACTCTTGCTGAGCAGACAGATATTTTGTAAATAAATAGCAAATGAAAACTACCAAATTATTTGGATTACTGAAAATGTTTTGGCAACTGATACTTGCCACTCAAAAAATAGAATGTCAGCGCTGACTGTTGTTAGCAAAATTTTATGGATAAGACCAGATTTTATGACAGACCAGTGCTACCCAACAAAACTTCATTTAAAAATGTTTATGCATCTCCATAGCTCAAGACAACCAAAGGTGTATTTTAGTTAGCTAGATGCAGCTAAATGACCACAGAACTTGATGTAGATTCAACAAATCATAACCTTTTCATGGAAGGAATGCAAAGCATTTCAAGAAAGATAAAGTTTGATAAGGTACTCAGTTCTCTTTTCTGAGACACTCGGAATCCATGCCTGGCTGTACTTTCAGGTGCTGTTTCTAGGAAGGTTTAGGATAAAGGTAATGTTTTGTCAGTATTATACTGGTTTTGCCACCCGCGTCTTTCGATTTTTTTTTTTTAACTCTTAAACTTTTTGATTTATCATAGTGTTAGGGAGGAGAAGGCAAGATCCTTCTATAAAGAAAAAGATAGGACATTGTGTGAGACAATGGTGGTAAGGAATACGGTAAGACAAAAGAGATGGAAAAGCTCTCCAGAAAGGAGATTGACTACTTTTAAGCATTAGAATAAAGGTTTTAATCTTGTGTAGTGATCTTGACCTAAAGCTGCTGCAATGGGACATCTTGCTTCCCCCTTATCAGATGGAAAGATATATTATCTTGGCCATCCTATTTAATTTCTCCATAGTCTCTTTATTTGCACTTTCTCAACACTTTTGGAAGACTTTGAAAAATAATCCTTTTCACTAAAGTTTTCTTATATCTTCTCTTTTAAATATGTTCTCTCTATTGTTATAAGAACATTGGGACCTTTGTTTCTTAAAAATATACCAGCTTTGCTCCTTATCTTTGCTTCTGCTTCTGCTCCTTTTTTCTGAGATAAAATAGATAATGTTGCATTTATCCCAGTTTTGTACAAGAAAGTTTTCTCTGTGAAGAATATAAATACATAAAATTATTATGTGAAAGAGTTAGATGCAAATATTTTTTGAAAAATAATGACTTTTTAATGTTCTGAGGTTGTTTTCTGAGTTTTGATTAACCTTGTTAATAATTCTTTTTTATTCAAACCGTGGGTGTTGTGAAGAACTCTTAGATTTTGGAGGTATTTACACTTTATGGCGCTGATCCTGGAAGATTTTCTTTGGGAATTGTTATTTGATCTGTAGAGGACTTCACCAGGAGCAGTGGGTCTCAATATATGTAGGACTCAACCCAAGCAAAGGAAATTTCAGGGAAAGAAATAAAATCTATAAACAAGGCATCTAAGCAAATTTTTATTTATAATACACATGCCCATTTTTAAAATTTTTGCTGAAATATTGCATTTCCAAAAACTTTTCAGAAGAGTAAGAGAAGCGGGTATCTTCATATCTACATAAACCATTGGCCTGAATGGTGTGTTACTTGACCACATATGTTATGGAACGGTGCTATTGATTTAGCATGGTAGGAAAGTTATTGTTAAACAAGAATAAAGGGTAAACATGGATAAAAACACTACCAATATATACACTCAGTCTTTTGTCAGACAATACATTAAGTATTTCTGTAACAAACACAACTGAAATCTCCAGACTGGCTCATAATTAGGCTCCTTTCAGAAAGTAATTCATTAATACAATAGGTACCCAAATCCCAGTTCAACTTAATTTCACTGACTTTGACTTTTGGACTAAAAGCATTAAGCTTGAACTAGCTAAAACTGTACAAAATGTGCATTCAATTAAGGAGTAATTAGATACTCAATCACCCTTACATCACACTAGGGATTATCCAAGAAAGAAGAGAGGTACTACTCATTGCAGTGTGTAAAACAATTTTCTTAATTAGTTTAGCACTAATTGAGATTGAGGAAGTGTCACTGTGTCACAGCATTGGTTTACCTAAACAGAACCTTAAAAACACAAAGGTTTTGGCTTCTTTTGAACTTTCTCACTCTGATTATTCAGTCTTATTCCCTGATCCAGTACCTTCTGGCCACACAAATGGAAACCTTCTGTCCACTTCAGGGAGGGGGTTGGTCCCTGCACCCTTGTATCAGTAGCCCACTGAAAAACACACCAAGAGCTTTTCCAGAGATGGAGAATAACTTGTTATTATTACTTGGTTGTTGTTTGTTTTCTTATGTTGCACATTTTTACCAAGCCCCAGGAAGAACTGGGAATCCTGTGTACTGTTATGTGGAGTGTAAAACCCGTTGCTCTGTGAAGGCCTTACAGCCTCCCTTAGGAGGCAGCCGGTAGAAAGCTCTTCAAGTGGACCATCAAATGGTGCTGGTGCCAGACAACATGACTTTTAGGGGGCCTTGAATGATAACCAGGCAGTACATGGAAATCACAACACAGATTGTCTCATGGGTAGGCATCGAGTTCTTAGCAGCACTGCTGACAACCTCTACTCTCCTTCCTCTGTCAGGACCAGAGTGGGAACTCTCTGGAATGTGTTGACTCTTCCTGCAAGCAGTTGTAGCCCCAGGTGACCATTTGCACATGAGCACTTTCCGATTGTTTGTGTGTACACACTGAGCTATTGTTAACACTATAATAACCTCAGGGAAAAAAAAGGAAATTATTACTATAACAGAATGAAGCAGTTTGACACTCTCATACCGACTGCTTCTGAACTGAGAGCACTGGGGCAGCCTGAGCACCTGCATTATTAAGGTTATGCCAAAGCACATGAATATGTGTTTGCATGAAATCAAGTATCGATTAATGCTGATAATGAATAAGAATATTACTGCTGTTAGGAGAAATTGGGTGATTGCTTTCTATCCCTTGAGCCCACCAGACTCCTATAAGTGCTGGTACTCAGCACTTCATTTAGTAAGGTCCCTAAAATAGCAAATGGTAAAAATTTCTCTATGACCAGTGTATTTTCCTTTCTAGTTTACTACCATGAATGAGCACTAGGTTAGAATCAATTACTGGATTGATTCAGAAAGCCAATTGTAAAACTTTGTTTTGAATTAATAATTTTACCACTGCATTTAACTTTGCATTTTTACTGCCATTTCCTCCATTGCTAGTAAATCTTGCAGCACTGGCTTTGCCCTAAAAGAGAAGAATCAGTACCATTATGTCACTGAGGTATATATCCTGAAACTGCTCCCACCTGCTGTCATGAAACTCCAGCTTTTCGTTTTCCCTGTCTCCCTGGCTGGACATAAACAGTCTTTCAGACCCACTGCAGAGGAATTTCAGTAACATAATTGTTCCATTCTCTTTTCAGAAAGGGGGAAGACAATGCTCCCACAGTGCCCGCAGATGAGAAATGGAAACTTTTGAGACTGCTGCTTCAGTTGAACCACAAAGCCTGTATTGTTTGTCTTCATCTAATTCAGCCTTGATAGACAGCTGTGACAGTTGGTCTGTCCACACGGTCCAGTGAAATTCTGGGAATGGGCTGTACATTAAAAGAAGAAAGCATATGAAATCTTCCAATTCACACTGTTAACTACTTTTAAATTGTTGTTATTGTTGCTTTTATAGCTACTTTGCCATAGCATTCAATAGTCATCTGTGATCCAAACAGTACTGATTTTAAGCTTGGTATGAATGCTAATATGTAGAAATACTCATTATTGTTTTGAATGTTAGATTTACTTTTATTCCCTATCATCTCTTGTGCTGTCAGTAACCATATTTTCTGTAGAGGGGAGATGCACTCTACAAAGGTAATAAAAACATTGTTTGTTCACAAAGAGTATTATACAAATTCAGAATTAATTTTTTGGCAGAAAAGAGCACTTCTCTGCTAAACATATGCACTTAACATGATTTATCTGAATAAAGCTGAATGACATTTGCATTACTAGGAACCTTACTGGAAAAAAGGACAGTTTGGAACCAAGTAAAGTGAAGCAATATAACAATAAACAGAATTGTCTGGATTATTTTCTACTTGGCGAGCCATGGAACTTTGCGACATAGTGTTCAATTCAGGCAGAAAATTTTCAGTCTTTGTTCTCCTGTGAATTATGACAGTTCTATTTGTTCTGTACATTGCTGAGGATGGTGGTCTGGGGACTTACTCTGCATGTCCTGAGCTCGCTGCACAGCATGGGGATTGCCATGCTGGGCCACACATGACTCATCTGACAGAGGAGATAAGGCAAGGGTAGTCTGAACCAGCCAGTCAACCCCATAGCTTCTAATTCCTGAGAAACACCAAGCTCTGAAGGACAGAGTCGGTAATGTGGGAGGCGGTAGCTTTGGTCACTGTAGCTATTAGTGAGGCCCCCTGTCCCAGCATGAGGGACATTGCAGAGATCTGTGTCACTGGAAGAACCCCAGAGGCACAGATGGCAAATTCCAGTCTGGGGCACAATGGAGATGCAAACTGAGGGCTCACAAAGGGGAGGCCACTCCCTTGGAGCAGATCGATCGTCAGTCACAAAATCATTCCCAGGCAGTGGTAAATGCAGAGTCAGAAGGCATCCTTAATGCACCTTGTCAAGAGTTATGGGGAGAGCTGCTGCTGAATAATGAGTTACGAGCTCTCTGAGTAATTTATGTGTATATTAGGGGCAGCAGAAACAACAGGACAAACCCACACGCTGCAAGTGAGCTGGGTGAGGGGGACCAGATATTGCTGACCACTTAATGTGTTTGTAACTGGGTGTATTGCAGAAACATGTGCTTCCTTTGGAGATAAACCTTGGCAGCATGCATTGCTATAAATGCACAGAAAATGTAAAGCAAGCAGCCCACCATGAGGTCATCTGTTCATTTGGGGCTTAGCAGAGTAGCAATCAGCATGTTGCTCCTTAGGCTTAGAGAAATTTTTATTTCTGAAGGTTATCTCCATCTCCTGCCCACACTTAATGAAGTATAACCCCATTATCTATACAATGGGTTCAGGATTCCAGTGCGGGTCAAAACCATACTCTCCACCTGCAGTGCCTGCAGCATGTGCATGTAGCAGCTTCACTGGCTGCTACCCCTCTTCCTTCAGCAGTTACTCTCCAAGCAGCTGCAGCCAGAGCCCCACACCAACATTCAGTTACCCGACCCTGGCCTCCCACTGATCTGCATCATACCACAGGGCAGGAGAAGTCTCTGCTGCCATGGCCTGGCTGGACTGTCTGTAGTTTTTGACAGGGGCCTGAAAATTTACAACAATCTTAGTTGTCAGGTTTGGTACTAAAATATTGGGAAAGTAAAACAAAACTCTGTGAGGTGGAAGTCAACTGCCTTCTGCCAGGTGAAGGTCTGTTCTTGTCTCCTTGCACTTAGCAATGAAAAAACCCTCCAAAAGTGGAGTGAACCATTTTCCAAACCTGACAATTCTCAGGTTATATGCACAGCTCATTCAGAAGATGTTCTCCCTTTGCATACAATGTATTATTAACTACTGAGTGTTAACTGACAGGAACTGTAGTAGTAATATGGCAAATATTGACATTATGATGAAATCTGAACTAGATTTATTCTCTAAATAAATATGTTCCTTATCTTGGAGCTGGCTGATATTCTTGTGGCTGTGAAATACAGATACATTGCAAAGCAAATGATGTAATGTCTCCACCAAAAAGTCCATCATTTCCCTTTCCTGTGCTCCCTTCCTGTGTTTGCTGTTCTTTCAAGCATTGCCTTGTGCAGCAAAATTCTAGTCACATAAATAATACTACTACTACTACTGAGGAATTGAAGTTAGTAAATTTGTCTCAACATTTGTCAAACTTTTTTTTTCCTAGGTTTGGCTTTGAAAGAAAAAGAAAACCCACTGGTAAAAATACTTATAACAGTTTTGTGTCTTAAGAACCAGATCTAATTATAACAACAAATTCATTCACAAAACACACCCATTCTAATTATGGATTGGTCAACCCACATTCATTGAGTGTTGGGATTTTGAATCAGTTTGCTCTCTGGAAGTATTTTTAAAGGTAAATGTTAATAGGCATAATGCTTCCCATAATTTTAGAGATTTATTAGAAATGTGAATTATAAGTTTCCAAGAGATGTTGAGCAGTTGCACACTTGTTGGTCACGAAATCAATGACATAATACCTAAAAGCACCTTTGTGCCTCATCAGGCAAAAGCTGGCTCCACAGGCTTCTGATAAACTGTAGGAAGGTATTGGGAACAGGAAGAAATTTAGCTCTCGGGAGAAGGAAGGTGAATTGGGGCAGATGCCTGCTGTCAGTGATCTTCCCTCTGCAAGTGATGTGTTCTTCAGTTTCCTCTGTAGTTTTCTGGAGCTCTCAGAAAAATTTAGAGCCTTTAAACTCTTAGTTTGACTTTAGACCATGGTATGATGTGCTTTGCACTTTGGGCTGTGTTTCTGGGCTCCCACTTATCCAAATCAGAGAACCTGCTTTGAAAGCACTGTGCCTCCCTAAAGCTGCCTTTTGCCCTGGCTCTCACCTCTCCTTTGTGTGAAAACTGAGTCATATGTAGACCAATAATAAATTCTAGGCTTGATCCCAAAATATACCTGGGAGGTAAACAGGAATAAATTGGTGTGGGTTAAAGGATAGGCTCGATCCCAGACATTACCTTGACAGGCATGGGGTAGTGGTTGTGTATGGAAATAGATGTGAGGTGGGACATGAGTCTAGGAGGAAATAAGAGTGGTCCCTGGCCAGCGTCCTGGTGTGCACCCTAAAAGTTGGCTCATCTGTGTTCCTGATTCTCAGAGGATAATTGAAGACTGCTGCTCCCAAGGAGATAAAAGTGCTTAACAGCAAGGCAACATAAAGAAAAAATAGTTTTACTGAGAAATTTCAGCTGAATTTTGCTGAGACTGATGAAGGAACAAGGAGAGGAGATCCATGCACATGCAGCTTCACAAGAAGTCACACCAATCAGCGTTTTCCAGACCCTGCCAGGGTGAAGCTGCTGTAAGCAGAGACTCACCTTCATTGAGTTTGACTGGTGGCTGCAGCACTGGTGCAGTAATGGCCTCGGGCAAACTATTCCTTTCATGGTTGTCACATCCACTCCAGGGAGAATGAAGGGAAGCTTCCTTTCTTGTAGAGATGGGGGTAGCCTCAGGGACAATGTTGGCTGTAGAGAAAAAGGGGAAAATCCTCTAGGGGTTGAGAACTGTGGAAGGAGCACAAATTTTGGCCCGTTTTTTCTTTCTTGGCTGGGTTCCACAGTGGTATCATCAGCCATGGAGTTTGCTTTGAGATGTGTTCCTCCTGTCTACATCAGTGCTGCCTGCTGAAACATCAGGCAGCTGGAGAACCACCCACTACACCTCCTGAGGCTGGACCATGCAGGACAATTTTGGAAGTGTTTATCTGCACATGTATTTATGAAACTGTAGCTGCCATTGAAAGCACACCTATGTGTGTGTATTTATCTCTTTAGAATGCTACACATGAAAAGACTATTTTAAAAACAAAAATAATTTAAAATGGATTGTGGAACTTCTAATCAAAGTTAATATATGCAGTATGAAGACTATATGCCTAGCATCAGCTCACCAGCCCTGTTGGTATTTTATGATTGGGTTTCTCTCTTTGCTTAATGAGTTTGTGTTAAAGTCCTGCTCGTTTTCCTTTTCCCCCATTATTCATTTTACAGCCCCAGGTCTTTTATATTGAATGCTGTTCGAGACTTTCTCTGAAGACATTATTCACTTTCTTGTGAGCCTTTCTCTCTTACAGTACTTTTTGGAATGCTTCAGATGTATTAAAGAACTTATCTTGACAATCACTTTGCATATGCCTTCTCCCCTCTATCACATGCGGTTTCCTCTCTGATCACAGATTATCTGTATGATGCCAGGTATAAGAAAAAGGCCCAACAATGAGCCATGCCAGAGAGAGATTCTTCATATGGACCTGCAATTCATGTAGCCCTTGTCCAGGAGAACTTGTTATACCTTAACTTAGCCTTACTTGCAAATTAAAAACCCAGCATTGACTCCATAGTCAGATCACCTCTTAAGTCTTCCCCTTGATTTCCTGGGATAATTACTTCTAATGCAAGCTTTGTTTTTCAGTGCTCAGTTATTTTTTGTGATTCTTCTGTTCAGTATCTTCAAATGCTTCTCACCAGCGTTTTTCCTATGCTGTTCACAGAGACAGTGGCAGCTTTTTACTTCTGCTTGGCCTTCTCCAGAGCCTGACCTCATCTTGATCCAAAGAGGCCCTCCCCTCCACAAATGTCAGGGAAACAACTGAAGATGGGTTAAAAGAAGGGAAATATTAGATAAACTTGGAAAGAACTTGCCCTATAAAGTACACAATTAGCTGCTTAAGCCTTGAATAACAAAGAAAAAGAAAGCATAAAGACAACAAAGCAAAAACAGCATAAAGGAACTTCCTTAAGCATCCTTTTCACTAGCAGGGATGTGGTTGGACATATTCCTTCTCTATTTCCATCTCCACTTGCTTGTGTTGGAAGTGATCCATTCTGGGTTGTATAACACCAGCTGACTAACCCGCAGCCAACTCCCAAATCAGTGATCAGAAACTACATCCAGCCAGCCTTATTCCCTGAGACTGCTTTTCTCCTGCACCTTTCCCGCCAGTGACAGGGAATTGGCTGCTTGTCCTTGGACAGCAAACCTTATCCAAAACCCTGGCTGTTCACCACATTCCCTGTGTTGGGTTACCTTCCCAACCCCACCATATCTCCTTAGAAGGAAGACGGTAAAGAAATAAGGTCAAAACACAAACTCCATTCTTTTATAAAGTAAAGCACGTGAGAAGGCCAGAACTTCAAGTGCATAAGCACCTCCAGTGCTTATTATTAAAGGTGATGTTTGTGTCTGAGATGGAGACAAAAACAACTTGATCTTACATAGACATAGACTCTTTTCCTCCCTTAGGCTTTAATATAAATATACACTACAACCAGTGCTTTCTGAAGTGCCTCCCATGCAAACATCTGACGGTGGTGAGCACAAAGCAGATGAAAGCTATGATAAGTCGGTGAACACATACAGCTGAATATGATACACCATGTCAGCAGTATTTTGAATAGCAGGTATAAAGCAGTTCTAGAAAATGTGTGTTTAGCCTCATGTTATGCAGATACCGGGGTTTTTCTTTTTGATGCACTATAGGTCCATAGGAAGTGAGTTTCATTGTCTTGGATCGTAAGTTGACAATGGCTTGGTCTCTTTAGCTGGGTAATCATGTGTGCGGCCAAGCGAAAAGAAAAAACAATGCAAAGCAAAAGTAGCTGAAAGATTTATTCATGGCTTAGAAACATGTGGTAGCTCACATAGATAAGGAGATGTTTACTCAAGAGAAAAATAACAAACAAACACAAAAGACTCTGAGAGCTGTGTGCTCTTGGCAGGGAAGCCACTAATGATTACCAAGTGCATGAGTCTCAGTGTGAAATTATAGGCCGTGATTAAGTGGATGTGCTGCACCATTTCGAACCTTCTTGATTTTATGTTTTGACCAGCTCTGTTCCACACAATTTTAAGTGGAATCCTAGAAACACAGGAGGCCAGAGCATCTCAAAATGCCTGTGACTAGGGCTGTCATGAATGAAAAAAAGTTCTTGCAAAGCCAAAAATCTGTTTTCAACAGGACCCAAGGTATCAGGCCTTCAGATGATGATATGATGGTGCAAAATTTTTACAGGTGTCCTGTAAAGACGTGCAATTGCATTACATTATCCAACCACTAGATGTCTGCATACTATAGAGCTTCAGGCAGGGTTTGTTCCCCAACGTAAAAGGCAAACAAAGAAAATGTGTATCTGCAGATGTCTCTCTCTGTATCATAACTTGGCATCTGTTTTTTCTGACCTATGCCCCTTGTCGAAGGAGGCATCTGTGGGCAAAGAGATACTCTGCAAGAAAAATTATATTATGAAAATGACTGGTTTCTGTTAAAACTGGAAAGTAAACTATAGATTAGACCATGTCAGACAAAATTCACAAATACCAGAAACTAAATACAGCAGGGCCATCAGTGATTTTAGGAGCACTCTAAGTCCATGTGCTGGTTTGATTCCAGTTCTTCAGGGAGTCCCACCAGTTTTTGTTGCTTATTATTTGCAAAATGGAGCATCATCTGTTTGATTTCAGTGGAATCAGAGCTGTTAGGAAGTGTGAGGTGAGCTGTGAGCACTGTGAGCCTACAGATAGTCCCCGAAGTGCTTGCTTTGTAGTAACAGTGTTAAAACAAGGACACATCTTTTCTGAAATGTAGGACAGCCCAGACTAAGTGTGCTCTGCATGGGCCGTTGTTTACACACTTGTTTGGCATAAACACTTTTCTCACAGGGTTTCCCCAAGGCACAGTGATCAGCAGCCCTTCCTAGGTGCTCGCTGTGCTGAATTGCCAAGAATAGGGTGGGGAAAAAACAAATCCTGTGCTTTCAGGGCCTTTGCTACTGCCTGGAAAGCATATACTGCTTGAGTTTAGATACCCAGCTTCAGAGGTCCCTCTTATCTGAGTTCATGGGGATAAGTGAAGGCTGTGAAGTTTTGTGAAAATTACTGGTTTACACAAAGCGGTACCTGCAGTGTCTCAAGTGAGCACCGCTGTACAGGCAGATTATCTGTGTCCTATAAGCCTTGAATTTGAACTCTTTCTCCCCTCTCCAAAGGCCTCTTCACACTTGTATCATATTGCTTTTCTTTGTTGCTCCAAAATACAACTTTCTCTTTCTTCTCCTATCTGCTGCCTTCCCTTGCTGTTGTGAATTCTTTCCCAAACACATTTAGTAGTGGGAGGCTGCAGAGCACAGACATTTTTTGTGTGCCACTTGATATTACAGTATGCACCCTTTCTCAAAAAGTTTTGAATGGTGTTCAAGACTTTCCATGCTTCTTTACATCTTTTGGCTAGTTAATCAAGTAACAGTTCCTAAATTCAGTTTATCATTAACAAAATTGAATCTACTATTCAAGATTCATTTTCATTTTAGAGTTGATTACCATAATTGTGGTTAGTGTTACACCACAATTAACTTTGTTTTTAATCACTAAAAGGCTAACAATCTCATTTCACACTGCTTTCATCTGGGTTCATAAAAGCAAAAAAGGAAGGTCTGATAGGTGTCCTGCATTTACAAAATGCAGGAACTTTCTTTCAGTGTCCTTAATAGTGAGTGTCAAATTTGTGAAGCTTAGAGACAGATCGATGAGGAAATTTTTCTCTTTTTAAGAAGTGGAGGAACAATTGATAAACTGTCATTGCTACTCCTTTTTTAATTAGAGCAGAATCCTGTTGCTGTTTATGGGAATGCTAAACTGTGAAGTTCTTCAATGTAATTTTAATTTTTTTTTAATTCACAGAACCCATTGAAATTATTTTTCAAGATTATTTGTCTTGAGACAAATATGTGCTCAATCTTAGTGTCTCAAAAGTAAGGATTCAATGAAGCCCTTGGAAGACGGGTCTTCGTTCCACCTGCAAGAAAAGGAAGTGCTCTTCTTGATATTTTTAGAACTTTTCTGAATTGCAATGAAGTTTTAAATAAGTTAGAATACCCTAAATTACTGAGATTTAAAATTTCCATCAATTTTAGTAATTTTTTTAGGGCTTCTGTTATATTAGCTAAATTTCTCTTTTCACTGAGCCTTCAGCTCCTGTATAGACCAACCTGTTCTCTACATTTGTTTTGTTGTGCAATTGTTTTTATTTCTCAGACAGAGAAAAGAAAAAGGAATGGTTTTTGAGAAAGTATCTGTCAGTTGTCCTGTAAATGAAGAGAGTGATAATATGTGGTTACATTACCAGGTCTTAATAAGGAAGACTTTTTGATCTCAAATACACACCTCCTCTTGCTAATTAACCAGTTAAAAAAGAGCAATCTGGTATTTCTTTGGGAATATTTTCATATAGGAAGAAATTTAGCTATGCATAGATGAGATTGACTTTACTTTTTTTTAATAATGCTTATTTCCTACCAATTTCTAAGAAGGAAGAACCAAAATATATTCAACCAGGTGATGAGACACCCCTCTTCCACTCACTTTCCTTATGCCTGTCCCTTTCCCTAGCGGCCAGAAGAATGAGTGAAAAGTGTCAAAATATGGTGTCCTTTCCAGCAAAAAATTCCAGCTGACATTTTAACTGTAGTGGACATCTACTTGAATGTAGATGTCCTACTTTTGGAAGGGACCTTAAAGTCGTCCAAATCAAAGCAGTTGCACCAGTAAGAGGAAGAAATTTGGCTAGAACAAGGAAAGAATTAGAGTCAGGTCTAAATCTGCTCTCAAGGGCTTTTCAACTGCTAATTTAATGAGATCATGTGGGGTTTTATATCTCCTTGTCTTTCGTTAGATTTTAATGAGCTCTTTTTCCTCTTCTCCAGATTGAGTCCTCCCATTTTCTTGTTACATTCTTCCCATTTGTACCCAGCAGCACAGCCTTACCTTCAGAGCTGCAGCAAAAAATACACCTAAGTCTGTGTGTGCAAACCAGACTGCACCACCACAGTGACTGGCAATTACTTATGATCAACTAACATTAAAGTGGAAAGCTTCACTCTATTAGGCTTGGTCTTTATGAAGGAGACCACAGAAATTCACCCAGTAATTCCTTCATCAAGTTGAGAAGCTTGCATTGACCTTCTGCCTCATCTTGAGTTGCCTTTAATCTGTATTCTCAGTGCTTTACATCTGGCACTATGAGTGACTGTATTTGCACTACCTGCGGTGTTGGTTTTCAAATCTTTTTTTGTTTTTTAATTTTTTCCCCCTTTAAGTCACTTTTTTTTAAAAATTATTTTTGCTCTTCAGCTTTCCTCCAGCTTTTATACTTTTTGCTTTCCTCCTAGATTCTTTCTGTCAGATACCATTTCTGTCAACAGGCCTCACGCAGGCTGTACTTCCACAGCGTAAGATCTGTGTGCTCCTGGATCAGCCTGTGGTACAAATCCAATCTGAATGAGGCACGGGCATATTTCTCATGAATTAGCCAGAGTACAGTATATGGATATATGCCAGGCTTTATCCCAACTATGGGTAAACAGATGATGTGTATTCGGCATAGAATTAGAGTGGGCAGGATGAGCTAAAAACTGATCTGTCAAGACAGATTGAAGTTGTACTAAGAATTCAAAATATTTGGAACAAATTTGAACTGACAGACTGAAGTTGTTTTAGTGCTTTGTGTCATATGGCCACAGGGTTTTTGATCTTGTAATAGGCATCTTAAAACAGGTTTACCATCTTGTCTATTTACAGCCTCAGTAAAGCTAATATCAACAAAGTAATGAACTTCCTGCTATTAAGACCAGAAAGAGTCCTTCGTGTAATTTCATCCGATCCTTGAATGACCCAGACAGTAAAATTTCCTTCATTAATCCACAATGTGTTCAATATCCTTCTGTCATCCTTTAATATCAAGGCCCCGTAACAGAAAATATGTGAAGCATCCAGTAATGTTGTTTGGACAATGTTGTTTGGATAATACCGTCAACGCTTCATCTGGGTAGCGCCTGTCTGGGATTTGTACCTAGAGTTACACTTTCACACAGAACCTTGGCAAACCTCTCAGCTTAGAAACAGCCATCCTCAGCCTGGGTCTTGGCACTCCCTGAGGAGCAAGGCACCAGCCATGGATAAGACACAGCTGTGGCTGGCGGTTGCCACACTGGCTAACTCCATTGCCTGCTGCTTGCCAGCTGAAATCAGCGTTTGGCCACTGGAGTCAGAGCATGCTTGAGAAGGGTTTACAGGCTTGGCACATCCATGGCTTGTGCCTCAGACAGACACATGATGGAGATGCAGTCTAAGAGTACTACTGGCTCCTATGGCTGCAAAAGAGAGCCAACTAAGGCAAATCTTCTCCATCCCTATCAGGGGAAATCCAGTACCGAACTCTGAACTTTTTGAGAGGAAAGTTTTTTCTGTTCTTTTGTGTACCTGCAGATCAGGTATATAATTAGGGGGGCAGTTGAGAGAGAAGATAAGATGGAAGACAGATGCACAAATTGATGGAAATAAATACAGAATCTTTCCTGACGCTGAAATCAGATGACAGGTCTTAGGTGAACAGCCAAACAAGACCACTTCTAACAGGGACACAGGAATCTCTTTGTGGATGAACTGAGAGTGACAGAGATCTTTTTACTTTTAAAGTTTTTAAAAAATAGATAATATGGGGGACTAAAGGCACATAAAAGAACATATGCACTTCTTGGGAAAAATGTTTATCGCTTTCTACCCACTTCATTGCATAAGACTGATTGCATCTGATGGTAGAATGATTGGATTTGGCCAAAGTGTAATGCTTTTCCCCAAAAATGACAAAATCACATTTTTGATCTAGTAAACAACCTACCTTTGTGCACATTCAGTCATCACCTCACAGAAATAAGTTTCCTTTTTTTTCACACCTGTTAGTCCTTCAGCTCCAGCTGCAGGACCAATGTGTCTGTTCCCTTTTCCTGACTCACAGATCTCCAGAATGTGTGTTTTTTATACAAAAAATATCTTTCTTTGATGTTTTTTAGGTACTGGAAAATCAGTAAGGATGGTCCAAATACTTCATGGCTTCAAAGCTCTGTTATGGACCTATCCCCTACATATCACTTCAGCCAAGTCATCTCTGAGCAGCAGGAGATGGCCTGGGAGCTATTCATTGCCTCATTATCATGTTTGTTATATTCTTGCACAAGTTTCCCTCTAGCCAGGGAAACTGGGAGCTATTTATTGCCTCATTATCATGTTTGTTGTATACTTGCACAGGTATCCCTCTAGCCAGGGTTGTAGTAAGATATTCTAGTACTCAGAGTACCTAATAGTTTACTCTTCTAATAATGCAGCTTGAATAAGTATAGAATGATAGAATGGCTTGGGTTGGAAGGGACCTTAAAGGTCATCTTGTTCCAACTCCCCTGCCATAAGCAGTGACACCTTTCACTAGACCAGGTGGCTCAGGGGCCCATCCAGCCTGGCTTTGAACATTTACAGGGATGAGACATCTATAACTTCCCTGGGCAACCTGTTCCAGTGCCTCACCATCCTTACAGTGAAGAATTTCTGCCTAATATCTAATCTCAACCTGCTCTCAGTTTAAAGCCATCGTGCCTTGTCGTATCACTACATGCTCTTGTAAATAGTCTCTCTCCGTCTTTCTTGTAGGCTTCCTTCAGGTAATGGAAGATGTAATTAGGTCATCCTGAAGTCTTCTCTTCAGGCTAAGTAATTCCAACTGTCTCAGCCTTTCCACAAAGGAGAGGTGCTCCATCCCTCTGATCATTTTGATGGCCTCCTCTGGACTTGCTCCAACAGGTCCTTGTCCTTCCTGTGCTGGGGACTCCAGACCTGGGAGCAGTACTCAGGGTGGGGTCTCACAAAGATGGAATATAAAGACAGAATCACCTCACTTGATCCCTGGCCATGCTGATTTTGATGTAGCCCAGGATACTTAAATACTTAAAGTCTCAAATAAATAATTCAGTATTAGAGTAGCAGGCCCTAAATATTGATCATTCACAGAAAGTTACTACAAAATGGCATTGCTTTTGCTTAGCCATGTAGTCAGTCTCTTGAAAAAGAGACTGGTGGTATTGCTAGAAATGGATGGGCCTCAAGGTTACCTGCAGTGAGATCCCATCTGCTTTGGGAGGCAAAGGCAGAGCCACCTCAGTGGCCCTGACAGAGGTCTGAAGTACCACTGCTTGATCCAGGTGCTCAGGTCTTGAGCTGGAAGGACTTCATGAAACTGCTTGGTCCTTCCTGAGTCACTGAAGGAGAGGTGTAAAGGGGTAGCCAAAATAAAGCTTTGTCCTCCCTGCTCTGTGCCCTACTTGTGTGGAGTTCAAGGAGGCACCCTGAAGCAGGCTTGGCAGGAGCATACACTTCCAGAGGTCTCCCCTTGCTGTACGTGAGCCTGTTGCTGCCATAAAAACACGGGGATGTTGAGCTGCAATGTCTTGTCCCATCCCAGCACTGAGGCAGAGTGACCGATGGGTATATGTACAACTTGCCTTAGAGACCTTCCCATGTGAGCCTTCCCCACCTCCTTAGAAAGCTTTTCCTCTGGGCTAACTGCACTCAGCTGCAGTGACTATGTCCCCTGCCTTGTCCCCATCCCTCATGGGTTCTTCAGGGTATGGCAGTACAGCAGGGCACCGTAAGGGCTGGGGGTCCCTGGGGTGGCAGGGCTGGGGCTGGCACGTGCTCCTGTCCCACCACCTCACCCAGAGCCCTCCAGCCAGGGGCACCAGGGCACACTGTCCAATGTCAGGCACCTCCCTGGGGAGGGACAGCCCTGGAAGGGCCCTCAGGCAGTGACACAGAAATTTGTTCTTTTTTTTTAATGCCTTTAAGTTGTGTTTGCATCGTCAACAGTCCTGTCCTCCTAAAAGAGCCTGGTGCCCATCCCCACTATTTTCTGCACCAGATATTTTTCTTAGTTGTGTTGTGTCTGTCATCTCTGTAGTGCAGAGAAGCCACCATCCCACCTGAGGACTGTGATGCAGGTGACCACCAGATGCTGCTGATCCCAGCTGGTATCACCTCCGGGTTTTTCCTGATGACCTTCTTCCCTGACCTCTATGCCTCCCTCATGGGGCTTACCTCGGCAGACACAAATTTGACATTGGCACTGTGAACTCTGCTGAATTGCAAAATCTGCACAACTTAATTTCATAGGCCTCATCAACAAGTCTTGGTACTAAAGCAGCTGATTAAACAGTAACTAATTCCCCTTTGTTGATGGAGGGAAAAGTAGAACAGTAAAACCTCTTGCATGTTGCCCATCTCCTGAAGTTAAAAGGGTAAAAAGGAAGGAAAACAAATAACTATGCTTTGGATAAAACAGAAAACCTCCTGATCAGAAAAGCAGCTATTTACACATGCTCCTAAAATAATCATGTGCTAGGCAATTTTGAATTAATATAATTTCACACCTATGTCATAGCTCTTTCTTCATTCTTTATGTACATTATTAATCCATAAGTGACATCAAGCAGCTCACTGGCTTCTAGCGGTGAGGAGGAATTTTGCCTGAGCGGTCTGGGGAGAAGAAGCAGAGAGAGAGAGGTGAGGGAACTTCATGGTGCTGGTTCTCAAAAGCCAGGCTCTCCCCTTCTGCTCAGTCAGGCTCGTCCATCCTAGTGGAAACTGCTTCAGTAGTCCTGCATTAGATACAGAGAGTCACCTATACCTTCCTCCTTGGCGTGGGGTTTTACCACCGGTCTGACTGCCAGTGCTTCAAAAGGGCTGCTGCAATTTCCTTGCACATGAGAAAAAAACCCACAACCAACCTCTTCCACCATTTTGCTTCTGTTCCATAAAAACCAACAGCTTGAGGTGGCAGGATGGCATGGAGGGGTGAAAAAGAAGATGATCATGCCATGAGCCCTCTGAAGTCTTGTGGTGAACAGCTCTGTGATCCTGTCCTGGGGCAGCCCAGCCTGGGATGAAGGTGTTCTGCTCTCCAGCAGCTCCTCTTGAACACTCTTGCCCACTAGGTTTCCTCTGCCTAAACAAGGAAAAGGCAGCTCTGATACACAAAGGCGGAAACTGGAGTCAGTTTTTTTGCACACCCGACTGATGTTTCCAAGTGTTGCCACCAGAGGATGTACCAAGCACATTTTATGCTGTATCAACACATAAACACACAAACAGATTAAAGTAGCCAGATTTACCAGCAGAGGTAGCATAACTTCTGTATCAACACAGGAAATATCAGTGTAAACAACAGTTCTTGAAATAGAGAACAGAGAGAGAGAGGTAGGGAAGTTACACACTATATTTTCTGATGCATTTATCCCAGCTCTGTAGTATTTAACATATTAAATGGTAAATGCATTTCTGATTTCTCTTCTGCATTGCTAATACTGGGAATGTCTACCCTAGGCCGCTTGCAGTATTTAAAGCAGTTTCTATCAAAGACAGCAGCCATTTTGATGTTTGAATATTTTTCATTGTGATAGTTCATCTTCTAGATCTGGGGTAGTCAGTAATTTAGACACCAGGCAGAATAGAGTGTTCAAAGAGACAATGGCTGCTGGAGTGAGGTACTGACTCAAAAGCCATTTGAAAAATGGTTGCTATAAAAAGGAATGGTATGTGTATCAACTGTAGATAATGAGACAGCATTTAAAACTGGTGTTTTAGGGAAAGATCAGTAATCTTCTCAAAGACAATCATCAAAGTTTTCTTAGTGGTTAAACTCTGTGTCAAAGTGTACACTTTTAACTGAAAAAAACCAAGTTGATCTCACCCTGGCATTTTCCCACTTATTACAGAATCTGAATACTTCCAGGAAGCCATAGGTATACTTCAAAATGTACATTCTAAAAGTGTATAATGTTGTGAAACATTCAGGAATACTCACCCTGCATTAATTGTTTTTAGACTTCATTAATGGTCTGACTCTGACCATTCAGTGTCTGGGTCAGTGACAAAACACCCCATTTAGTGGAAGAGAATCAAGCCTTAAAAATGTATTTTAAAATTATTTGCCATAACACTCTGAAATAAAGATAACTCTACAGGAGTTTTATCTTTCATCGATAAACTGAGTTATGTAGTCATGGTTCCATCCTGGAACCAACTCATTTATGTCTCTGTGTTTGTTTAGGCACCAAGTCTCAACAAATAACTGAGGAGTGATTAACTTTCTAAAACAACCTGTTTACTCAGCACATGACCCCTCTGTATTATGATAAACAAACATGAAAACAGATGGATTAAGGAAAGATTCACTGCTCTCTGCTGAAGTCTTCTGAGAAGAATTATTCTGGATACATGGTAAATTGCAGTTATTGTTTATTTGAATGGGCTTGTCAGTATAAAAATTAGCAAAATTATTTCCCTTCAGTTACAGTGTTTGCAACATCTGCAAATGCTGTAGTAGAGAGCAGTGGATGAACAGATTAATCTTCCATATTGTAAATACAATCATGTTCTTTCAGCTGTCAGTGTACTAGGGTTCGTTTCTTAACCAATCCTACATTATTTCAGTTTTTGTTACTATCACTAGTCGCTTAATCCTGTCCATTTGAACTCCACTTGCAAGTGCTAGGAAGCTTGAATGTTGCAATAAATTTGTTTATTGATCATCCAATTATAAGACAAGTATTTTTTCCTTCTTCTTAATGGAAAACAAGCAAATTCTGAGGACATTTTCATACTCTTGTATCATGGCCAGTGTTAAGTATCTGCCCATGACTGCTGGAGTTCCTGGCAAATCTGTAACACATCAGGTGGCTGATCACTTCTAAAAGTGGGAAGTCATTCCTCCCCCATCTCTGTGAAAGCAAGCAGGGAATTTGTAGCCCTTGGTAGCCCAAGTCCCTGTTCACACTTTGGCCCATGCAGTAAACAAGCCATCATCGAAAGCTTCTCACAGGACTTTCCTTGAAATCCCTCACCTCTAAGAAGTTAGGATATAACATTCCTACTCTTGACTGCCTTTGAATTTTCTGATTCCTTTATTTCAGTAGCACAAAAGGAAATCAAAAACATCATAGAACTCTTATACACAGCTGAGCAAACAAAACCCAATCAACATCTAAGGCATAGAGGAAGAGAACAGCTCAAATATTAGTGTATATTTTGTTAGAGCCTGACTGACTGACTCCTCAGAAGCCCATTCACTCTCAGTCTCCAGCATGCTGGTGTAAGGGGGAAGGCATCCTCTGGATACAGGGTCCTCTTGATGCCTTGTAGAGGCTGACCTGGAAGAGAGGCTAGACAGAGTGAAAGGATAAAGAGCAGGTATTTATTGAAAGGCCTTTACAGGGCACACCTTGGGCAGTGCAGGAGTGTCGCAGAGACTACACCCAGGATGGACGACAGTCACACGTTTTTCGGACAGATATGTTTTGTCCATTTGCATATCAGAGGTTAATTGTCCAATTACAGCTTCAGGTAGTGGAGTCCCATTCTCCCAGTTTGCTTCCCTCCAACTCACTTTTGTTTACATTTCTTGGGGCCNAAGGTGTCCTTGATTCTCAGGCCTAGAGAGGAATTGTTGTGTCTGACCAAAATGGGAAAAGCAGTTGCTAACACTCTATATGGAGTTCAGAGTTACACACTAAAGAATTACAGGATTACAAAGATATGAAAATATAAAAGCTAAAAACCTAAGGCATCTCTCTAAACTCAGGTGTCCCCCAAGCAAGTCCTTACACCTAGAAACACTCAGTAAACAGACACCAGACACTTCACAGGGCAGACTGGGGAAGAATTTGCTTCTGAGAGCCGTTTTTATGGAGAGATTGGAGAGCCAGGCACACCTGGTCTAGTCAAGCCATTCCTTGGGATGAAGTCATTGCTGCCTGCTGCTACCATGGGCCCAGCTGTGCAGTCCCATACCTCCGGCATCTGCACCTGAGCCTCAGAGAAGCACAGCCTCCAGAGGAGCCTTCAAGCAGGGCTCAGGATTTCTGCAGCCCCCTCCTCTCTCTTGCTGAGCTGTCCTTACACCCAAAACAGGATCCAATTCCCTGTCCTCAGGAGCACCTGACACATGCACTCTTTTGCCCTTGTGTTTAGCAGGTGTCTGCCATGAGGTGCTGTCACTTGTGCAATTGAAGTGTAGGCAACCCCCTCAAGATGCAAGAGGTAGGACAATGCCTGAGAAGCTCTGGCACTCAGTGAACAGTGCCAGGCAGAGCTGGTTAGAGCAGCCTTTCATCCTAGCAACACTCTTTGCTCTGGTGTTTGCACGCATGCCCCTAAAACTGAATTTTTCTCATAACTGTAATGTCAGAAATCTCAAAAGCATTTTTGATTAGCTTGTTGTGGGAGATTTCAGCTGTACTTCATATGGTCTTCTCCTCTGTAGTGGACAAATCTGGAGCCAATTTCTGGTGTGTAACTTCATCCAAAACCTCACTGTAGTTGCTAGAGCTTCTGAGACTTCTCAGATGGGTGGCTGACAGGAAGCTGCCTGGTTACATGAGTTTTAACACATCTTTCAGCTTACTCTGAGACACAAATGCAACATCTGCTAGAACACACAAGGATGTCATGTGGATTTATGATATTTGCTCAAGGATTCTGGAGCCATAAACCAATGAATGGACTACAATGAGATAAATACAGTATTTCTCGTCTGTCAAAGGCAATTCTGTCCCGATACTTTTTAATGCATTACTTAATTGAAAGCAGTTACCATTTTACTCAACCTAGCAATTTGAAAGTTTAAAAGATAAGCTACATTTCTTTGTTTGACTATACTGTCAAATGCATTTGGAAATAAAATGCTCAATCGCGATAATGTTAAGACTGCTCTTTATGTTTGTGGGTTTAAAATGTTAAACCTAATAATACTCCTTTTTTGAAAATGGGCCAGTGCTACTTCACTTGAAGTCAGTGGGAATTTTGCCAATAACTTAAATGAAAGCAAAGTTGGGGCCTATATATTAGCTTCAGGCTTTAGGACTCCATAGGAGCCCAGTACTTCCACTTTCTTAAAATTAAATATTTCCAACTGCACTGATCTCTCTGGCTTTAATTTGCTGCCACATCTCCAAAAATGCATTAAAACTAACACTGATAAAGAGGGAAATATTTTATTATATTGCTGCCAGATTATAAAGTTTTAAAGCAACAATATACCCTTGCTTTTTATTTTGTTTTTTTCTTCTTCCCCCCCCCCCCCCAAAATATTTGCATTTCTCAAAGACATGAGAAAGTGGCAGTCCTGCAGGCAAATACGCACAGGAGAATTGTGAAGCACAGGCTACATCTGCATGTCTTCAACAAGCCTGTGCACTGCCTGGGAGGCCACCTACACACAGTGACTGAATAGCTATAGCTGCTGTAGAGACTCCAAAGAGTTATGGAAGACGATTGTCTTTTAAAAGATTATTAAAAATATTGGTGTGTTTTCTTAGTACTCATCCATCTTGTTTTGTCACAATTGCTCAAAAGGAAGGGTAAGAAAAGTTTAAACATTTTGTGGCTGATTCTAACCAAATTGATTAAATAAGCTCTTTTTCAGTTACTAGGAAATTCTAATAAACTCAGTAGGCAGAGGAAAGGTGGACCAGATAAGTTTAACCTGATGTAGAGAATGAATTGTCCTTTCAGCACTCAGTCTTTAGAATGAACACTTGATATATCTCACAGAAAATAGTTTCTGCATTTAGACCAGTACTTAATGAACCTCAAGTTATCGCAACCAATGCTTTAATTATGGCCTGAGAATGCAAGTAAACATGAAGGAAAGCAAGAAAGAGACAGGACCAAACTCACTACCCTACTTACACATCAAATTTGAGATGTCAGTCTCCCCATACACCAAATTAATCACCTGGTTTTGGAGAGGCTTCCTTCCTCTCCTCATTTGGTGATCAGATAGCTCAGAGGTGAGCATTGCAGCTCAGCTACAGATCAGGTGGCTCAGCGACATAGAGTCACTATCCCTGCGTGCCTGATTTCCTAGAACCAGCACACCTTCCAGGCTCAAGCTGAGGGTTTATCTGCAAAGGAGTTCAGAAAAAGTGTGAATACACTTCTGAAATCATAGAATCACAGAATGGGTTGATTGAAAGGGACCTTTAAAATTCAACTAGGTCAGCACATAAATATCATAAAAATACCATATTTTACCCACGATTTCTTCTTTGTACATCATTTCAGCACAGAGGAATACTAAGAGTTATGTTCTGATTCCTGTGACATACCAGAAGTCATGGTCTGTCTCCCTCTGCTCAGCAATTTTGAGGAACTAGTCTATCCACCCCTTGAAAAAATCCCAGTATTTTACAAGTAACTGAATAGCTCTGCATCCTTTGCAGGGAAACATGCAGAATTCATCCTCTCCTTCCCTCTACTGATACCACAGTATGTGGGGCCTGGTTTAGAGACTCAGAATATCTACAAGATCCAACAGACTTTGAGCACTTTTGAACAGCAATGCTTCCTGAAAACCAAAATGTCTGCATGAGTTTTTTCCACAGCAGGATGTTCATTTGCAAGTTCAACTTGAAGCATATTAAAAGTGTGTTATTATGTCTTTCTATGAATTATATGTATGCAGTAATTATTCCTTCCTACTCTAGGTAGATAAAGACAGATTTGTTTTATTTTTCTGAGAAAGATGGAGTTTGGGGTACAATGTAGTGGTTAAATAATTGCCAAGTCACCATAAAGACATTACTCCATCTAATGTGCACAATCTCACATTCAGTCAACTGATAATACAAGCCAAGCAGAACTAATCAAAACATTGAAGGTGGATGCTTGCTGCCAGCATCTCTCCCGCATTTACCAGACAAGCTATTTACAAACCTAGAATGTGAGCTACTTAACTGTGAGCGAATTGAGTTTTGAAAGTAAAATGTAGCTAAAATTAAATAAAAATGTTCACTTAGAAGAGCTGGAGAGTTGCAGGCTGGCTACAGATTAGATTTTCAGTAGTCATATCATTCACCAGTGATGATATCTTCACTTTCAGGCTTTCACTGACCTTCTGAAACCACATATCCATTGTTTCATAGAAATGGATGTTATCACTAGATTTCCCAAAATCTTACAAAACACAGCTTGAAAATAAACTCCAGATATCATCTTCTCACCTCTTCAAAGGGATCAGCATCCTAAACCTCTCCTAAGGGAAGTTTATGCAGCCTTTTATCATTTGTCTAATATTGTAGCCCAAGACCTTGTGAACTGATGCAGGTCTCTTCTGCTGATTCCTCCAAGCTGGCACTGGGGATCATCTTGTTAGGTGATCTAGCATTTCAGGTGTACAAACATAAATGTTTTTTCCTATGTGTTATATCATGACCTAAAAAAACCCAAAAACCAAAAACCAAAAAACAAACAAACAAAAAAAAACAAAAAACAAAAAAAACAAAAAACAAAAAAAAACAAAAAAAAAAAAAAAACAAAAAAAAAATTAAAAGAAATCAATTAGTGAAACTCACAAAATTAGATGGAGGATTATCAGGCTTAGTTAGATCTATTGACCTATTTTGCTTTTAGTGACAATCTGTTACCTTTTCATTTTGAGCAGCAATCTACTGATTCCTTGGTTTACTGCGTCCAGGTGCCAGCCAGGCTGCTTGATCACTTCTGCCTCCTGAGGAGGGGCAGAAAAAGTCAATAGAGTGAGATAAAGAGAGGGAGATCACTCCCCATTTACTGTCTTAGGCAAAACAGACTTGACTTTGCAAAATAATATGATTTATTAACAACTAATAACAGAACTGGATAAAACCAAAACTAAGCCCACTTTTCATCTGTGCCCCCTTTCTTCTGCTACCATCTTCTCAGTCTCAACTTCATACATAATTCTTCTGCCTCTTTCTGCCCTTGAGTGGCACTGGAGGATTGAGAGTGGGGGTTGCCATCAGTTCAAAGATCACCTTTGTCTTTGCTGCTCCTTCTTATACTCTTCCCCTCCACCATGGGTGGCCTTCCATGGGATACAGTCTTCCACCAACTTCTCCAGAATGGGTCCATTCCATGTGCTGCTGTCCTTCAAGAACCACTCCAGCATGAGTCCTTTCCGCTGGGTAAGATCTTTCCATAATGGACTGCTCTAGCGTGTCATGTCATAAAAATGGGGTATGAGTAAATATTGTACAAGGTATAATGTGATTAATAGAAGACCTGGATTCTGAAATATCCATAAAAAAATCAAAGTTGTAATATTCAAGAAAATATGGACATTCTCTGTACTAAACTCATCTGGTATCTTAAAATATGAATAGCAAAAAAGACTTTTTAAAAAATTGTGTTTGTGTACATCATGCACATTAAAATCACTGTTTTAAAATTGAATATTATGTGCTCATGTGATTAATTGTAATGAATGGACTCAGAACCACTGCTTAGTAGACTTAATATCAGAATTTTCTAATTTCTGAGTGTTTCAAATGGAATTTAATATTCTGTTTTCTTATTTTTTATCCAGAAATGTCTCTTTCTAGTGACAACCAATATTTAAGTATGCCTTTAATGTTAAGAGCTAGAAAAAGAGCTTTATCTATTTGGAAAAAAGTCAAGAAAAATGGCTGTGGAATGGATATACAGCAATATTCCAATATCACCACATAGGTAGGCTTCATAAAGCTGCTAACAATTTGTGTATAAATCTTGACATTTGATTTCATTGTTAGTTTATTTTTTATTTATATTCCTCAGCAGGCTTATAGATGTTCTCTAGTGTGTACTTTCATCAGCTATCTTTCTTCCTAACCTGTAAAAGCTCATTTTGATTCTCCTAGACAAAGCATCTTCATCGGATATCAGCCTTCTCATATCAGTAATTCTATTTCCTTCTGTGAAAGGTCTGATGATCTGGCTGCCTGGTAGCTACCACGATTATCTGACACACACTGTATCTGTACTGCTACTTCATTGCTTCCCACATTAAACTGAGGGGAAAGTGATGTCAGGAGACAAGAGGATGAGAGAATTATTTTGCATTAATAAAGCCCACAGCCATGACTGACTGATAAGGAACTAAGTGGTGATCGTGGACGTACAGCTTCACTCTCTTGATGGATGGAAAAGCAAAGGTATGTCTAAAAGTCATCACAGGGACTGCAATGGGTCTTAATCGGGTATATCAGTACCTGATAAGTGAATGGCTTAGTGAAACGCTGAGTGAGGAATCAAAATTGTCAACATGTGCCCTGTTACTTTCACTGCATGGTGACAAGCAGTTCAGAAAGACCAGCATTGAAGACTCTGTTTATCTCTTCAGGATGTTGCTGTCTCCTTCAACAGAGACTAAGCTGAAAATAGTAAGAAGAACTACATTTTAAGCAAAAATGAATAAGCCAAACATTGGCCACATGAGAGGAAGAAGTGCAGGATCCTACAGGTTTCCGATAGGCAGAAGACTTCTTGGATAACTGCTGCAAGGACAGACATGTACTCTTTTTGTTTCATATCACCTGTGAAGATTAACTTTGCATAAGAACAGGAAGCTGCTTGATGATAAAATATTCGTTTGCTTGTGTTTTGGTTTTTTTTTTTTTTTTTTCTTTTTCCTTTATATTACACCCCCAAATAAGCTTCACAAAATAGAAATTTTGACCACACTGGTTTGGCATTCACATTGTCTGTCCCTAAACTGGGAAAACCAGGACTCTTTTCAGGCTTGTGGGCAAGTGTATGAGTCTAGACTGCGTCCTAAATTCAACTATGTCAGCAAAGATGAAGACAAGCGCACATAGACTGCCAGCAAGCAATGCTCTGATTAGGTCCCCAAGTTACAGACCCACATGCACGTGTGCCCTTCTGACTTCTGCCAGATACAACCACTGATGGGAATTCATCAATCCTTATGCTTTTACTCAGATTTAAAAGATAAGTAATTTTGGCTGCATGAGTGAGCCAAAAATTTCCTCTGATGCCATGTCCCCTTTCTATAGCTTAAATTTGCAACAAGAGTTTGAAGCAATACCCACAATACTTTCAGATTTATTCCCCTGCAGACTTACCTTTATATTTAACATCCATTCAATTAATTTATGTTTCTTTAGAGGTAGTACTAGGTATTGCATTAGTTAAAGGATGTCCTATAATGAATACTAAACTGATAATTTGGGCAGTCTCTGCTGAGAGTCTTGGTGGGAGCAGACCAATTTTCACCAGGAAAGAGCAGGAAGTAATGAGTAAGTATTTACCTAAGAATAATATCTAGATTGTAGAAGTTTTTAGGTGAGAAAAGCAAAGAAGGAATCCAAAATACATTGTCACAATAAATCTAGCATTCTCATCTGTTCCTGGTTTAGCATTTTCACTTGACAGATTAACAGAGATGTGTAGCATATGGATTGCTGTGCTATGAATTATTGCATGTGGTATTCAGGCCTAAACTACAAAACTCTTTTAAAATGATCTACAATGGAAAATTGTAAGTAAACTTTTCCTACTTGGATCAATGCTAGTATTAGTGATGGGAAAATCAATTTAAGAATCAACTAAACCCTGAAGTTCCTTGAAATTCATGACTATATGACTAATTTTATTTATTTAAATATTCTGTTTTCCCATTTCTTGTGTTCCTGGTTACAGTTCACACCAAAACAGACAAACAAAAAAACTCAAAAAATACCAAACCAAAAACCCCCCCAAAATCTGCAGAAACCATCCCACAGTCCTCCCAGTCCTTCAAGACTTTTCACATACTGTTTATGGCTAAAATCACAATGAAATGTATTTCAGTTAGACACAGATGCATACTGACAACACTATGATGACAGTTCAATTACCATAATACATTCAACACAGAATGCACTTGTGAATTTGTGACTTTTTTCCGTAAATGACCCTACTGAGAGGTTCCACAATTTTTAGTACTGCTTACCCAAGGCCCTATTTAGCTTTTACTAGTGGTTTTAGACACAGTGACTAAAATCCAGGCCTTGTGAAGTAAATGCAACTTTTACTATGTAGGTATTGAGTCCAAGCTCTTTATATTCAACTTACTGCATGTCTGCTGAAAATACAATACAGAAGAGAGGAAACAGTCCAGGAGGCTCCTGGAGTGTGTGGAAGAAAACTTCCTGACACAGCTGTCGAGGCAGCCACCTAAGAAAGGCACTTACTGGACCTGCTTTTTGTGAACAGAGAAGTACTGTTGGGTGATGTGTTTGTTGGAGGCCATCAGGTGCACAGGGATCATGAAATTATTTTTGCTTCTTGGAGAAGTAAGGAGAGGGGTCAGCAGAACTGTCACCTTGGACATCCAGAGTTTGGACTTTTTAGGAGACTGATTAAGAGAGTTCCTGGAGAGGTAGTCATGAAGGGCAAGGAAGTCTTGGACATTTTCCAAGAAGGAAATCCTGAAGGTGAAGGAGTCCACTGTTCCCATGTGCCAAAAGACAAGATGGCAGGGAAGAAGGAATCCTGTCTGAACAGATTTGTCTAGAATTCAGAGTAAAAGGAGAGTTTATGATATTTGGAAGCAGAGGCAGGCAACTCAGGTTATGAAGTTACACAGGGGGTACATTAGAAGTCCAAAGCCCAACTAGAACTTAAAGTGGATAGTGCTGCAAAAAACACTAAAAAATGTTTCTATAGATACATCTGCAAAGAAGGGGAGGCTGAGGAGAATCTGCATTCTTTTTCAGATGAGGGGGAAACATAACGCCAAAGGATAAGGAAAAGGCTGAGATACTTAATGGTTTCTTTGCCTCAGTCTTTAATAATATTAGCAATAAGGCAAGTTAATCAGACTGGTTTTTCTCTGGTTGCCCAGCCCCTTGAGCTGGACGACATGGATGGGGAGCAGAATGAAGCCCTTATAATCCAAGGGGAAATGGTCAGTGACCTGCTGCAACACTTCAGCCCACAAGGCTGCATCGAAATGGATGGGATTCACCCAAGGGTGCTAAGGGAGCTGGTGGCTCACTGAGCCACTTTCCATCACTTACCAACAGTCCTGGTTAATCAGGGAGGTCCCAGGTGACAGGAGGTTAGCAAATGTGATACCCATTTACAAGAAGTGCAGAAGGAGCTTCCAGGGAACTACAGGCCTGTCAGCTTGATCTCTGTGCTTGAGAAGGTCAGGAAGGATGGAACAGACCATCTTGAGGGCCATTCCACAGCTCATGCAGAACATCCAGGGGATCAGGCCCAGAAAAAATGGTTTAGGAAAGTCAGGTCCTGTTTGACCAACCTTTTATGACAGTGTGACTCATCTAGAGGATGAGGGAAAGACTGGATGTTGTCTACCTGGACATTTGCAAAGCCTTTTGCCCTGACTCCCACAGCATTGTCCTGGAGAAACTGGCTGCCCATGGCTTGGATGGGTGTTACCTCTGCTCAGTAAAATCTGGCCGGAGGGTAAAACTCAGGCCCAGAGAGTGGTGGTGAATGGAGTTGAATCCATCTGGGAGCTGGTCACAAGCGGTGCTCCCCAGGGCTCAGTACTGGGGCCAATCCTGTTCAATGTCTTTACTAATGATCTGGACAAGGGGATTGAATGTACCCTCAGTCAGTTTGCAGGCAACACCAACTTGGGTGGGAGTGTTGATCTGCTGGAGCAAGGCTCTGCAGAGAGATCTGGACAGGCTGAATAGATGGGCCAAGGCCAATTGTATGAGATTCAGCAAGGCCAAGTGCTACAGGCTGGGACAGAGTGGCTGGAAAGCTGCCCAGTGGAAAAGGATCTGAGGGTGCTGGTCAACAGCCGGCTGAACATGACCCAGAGTGTGCCCAGGGGACCTAGAGAGCCACTGGCTTCCTGGCCTGTATCAGAAATTGTGTGGCCAGCAGAACTAGGGCAGTGGCTGACGTGCTGAAACCATGTTCAGTTTTGGTCTCCACGAGAAAGACATTCAAGTGCTGGAGCATGTTCACTTGATGATCTTGAAAGACTTTTCCAACCTATGTAATTCAATGATTCTATACTCAGATTCCCATTCCCCAACAGACTATAAGAGGGATGCTAAGAGTTCATGTGATTGTCAAGTAATGTTCCTGGCACAGTCCAGAGAGTTCTTCACACTGGCTTACTGGTGCTGTGGTCTTTTGCACTTATCATACTCTCTTTAATTAAGAGATTAAGAAACAAAGATTAGGTTAAATCTTAATTTAAATCTTAATTTGAACTCTCAAGGGAGTCTTGTTGTTCAGCATTACCCTTTCATTTTACTGATTTCTGAATTTAATTTCACTATGTTTATTTTAAACTCAAAACTAATAAAAACTATTGAGTAGGTAGTCATAGCTGTGTTACAAGAATTTTCCAAGCAAAGTCTATATTTAAAATGAAGTAATTCGGTTAAAGAGAATGAATTTCACAGTTTTGAAAAAAATTCATTTTTGATATGACTCATGACCATGAAGGCAATTTCTTTCATCAGATGTACTTGCAACAGATATGGTTTTATACCTAAAATCACTGCCAATTTTATCTGCTGAATAAAATAATTTAATAGTAATAATAGTAATAATAATAACAACAACAATAATAATAATAGCTGTGAAAAAATAAAAACCCTCCCATGTACATCAGGGAGGTTTTTTAACTCAAAAAGATGACAATGAAAATGTTATTATGTTGATACATACTGTGTTTTAAAACTTGTTTAAATATCAGGGCAGGTCTTAGGGTGTATGTTGCTGGACTACATAATTTTTTACATGGTAAGTCCACGTTGGCCTATTATAAGACGTGGGGTCTGTAAAACCTCATTCATGTGTGGCATCTGTCTGTTAAGAAAAGGCATGTAGACAGCTCTTATAAAGCCTTAGATACATTAATATCCCTATCCAAGTTAAGGTGAGTCTGTTATGTGAATGAGAATTGTGTAAATATTAAAAAAGCATATATGTTTAATTTCACATTCTAATAATTCTGGAATTTTCATTTGGTACTGTCTCATGAACACTTAAGTTTAGCATCTGCTTCTTAAGCACAATATCTTTCTGAAAAAAATACTTTTTGGAGTATACAACAATAGCAAAAAGGATTAACTCAAGTCGACACTGGTTATTTGAAGTGCTTCTTGAAGTGTTGTACCACATGTCAATATTGTGTTCACCTATTGTATCTGAAGTGTGCTACAAACTTTGGAAATCACATTGCCTCAACCACACAAAGCATTTACTCTTTCTTCCTGCAAAACAAATAAGTCAAGTGGCTTCTTTAATCAGGTGTTTCTTCCTTAAGGAAGGAAAATTTGGTATTTTTCTTACCACTGCTGATACTTGCCATCTATAAAAACGTTGCCTGGCTTTCTACAAATTCTTTTCACAGGCTTCATTGCTCTTCTCTGGATAGACATGTTGCCCATTTCTGACAACAACAGATGCAGTGCTTTCAGACTCTACAGAAAGTAATGGTGCCTGACATTTCTAGGGTGAAAGTCTCTCTATGCTTTTAGTGCTAATGGAAACAGACTTTTATTCTTCTTGAAAATCCTAAACCAGAATGTAAATGGCTATGTAGTAAACAGCACAGATTCTTTTTTAATCACAGAAAATAAAGAAACCCTCTTATTGTAAAGTTATAGAAGTTTTGAAACAACCCAACACTTTCTATCCAGAGCTTATTTTCTTTAGAACCAATTAGATAACATTTATACTGAACATCTACCTATATTTATACTTTATACATAACGGAATTTGACAACAGTTTGCATTACATCAGCGGCAAGTATTTACAAATGAGAACAAACCTCAGCCAGATTGGCTATAGAGATTCACAGAACCATTTTAAGTTAGGATGGTGTGTTCAGATGGCTTATACTAAATGAAAATCTCAGTTACTTTGAATTAGTCCTATAGCCGTTCTGAAGTAGGTTCTCTACTTAGCGAAAGAGACTTGATAAATAATATTTTGGTTTTTCAATAGGAGCTAAAGATCCAGAGTAAAGAATTCTTTATGGTCCAAAAGAGGAAGAGAAATTTTAAGATATTTTAGAGGATGATTTGAAGGGCAGGTAGTCTTCATAATGGGTGGTTTCCTAACAGGCTTAGCATCTGGGAAATGATATTTTGTGTATAATTACTGAACAATGATCCTTGGACATAATCTAATTCCTGTAATAACATAGATTTAGTGTCTAGAACAGCTTCTTTTGAGTTCTTGCTTCAGGCCTGAAAATCTGTGATATTCTATGTTTGACTACCATCATATTTACATTAGACTGAAAGAGGTTGCTAAAAGAGTGCTGTTACTCATGGTGCTAAAGCCTTAACACCCCAAGACACATATCCATTCTGATGCATCTGTGTCATGCATGTGCAACTGAATGTGATGGGATTCACCCACACTTGATGTTAACTGAATACTTCACACTTTGTCAGACAGTGGCCTAAGTCCTTGAAAATCATTGATGATCAAAATTTCAAGCTGACCATAAGGTTTCAAGTTTGCAGACATACTAGATTTTGCATGATGCACTCAGCACTATGTCACTGAGGTTTTGCCCGTCGTTGTCAGCTTTGTCATATTGGCTTTTGGAAAAAAGTAGTTCTGCAGAGGCCAGTTCTCAGGCAAAAGAAACTCTTAATGTAACAAATAAATCAAGCCAATTTCAAGACTTTTTCAAATAAAATGTTTTAGGTTCCTTAGTTCAGTGAAATACTTTAATCTGGGCAAAGCAATCTGAAACAATTCTCAATAGGGTTGGAAGACATAAAATCTAATTGAAACAGCCCCATGAAACATATTAATTTACAAAAACTGCATGATCCATCAGAAAATTATTCTGATGGAAAAAAAACTGTGCTGATCCCTTTGAAACTTTACTTCAGGTAAAATGCAAGATATTTCCTTCCAGCTTTTGGCCTCTTAAGAAGCTACATATTGGTGTCTTTTAAATCAGAATGCCACTGATATCAGGGTGATAGTTTGGTGCCATCAGCAACTGTTCAGAGATATGATCATACAGTCATTAAAGAGGCAGGTTCTGAACTAATTTCTTTTTAGTTGTGCTCTCATGAAAGTTCCAAAACCACATGAGCTTCATTTGAAAGCTAGGAGTGAAACGCCTTACTTTAATTTTTTTTCACTCAAGTTTTCTCTGGTTTTGTTTTACTTAGCCTGTTTCCTCCTGGCCTCTATGGGAACAAGAGTCTCCTATGATCATCTCAAAATGTTGAATCCATGATCATCAAAGTCTTCTAGGCCTGTGGAATGACTCTTTTAAAATCTGTGTCTTTTAAGGCCGTGCCTGATACTCTTTGGAGTCCTTTTAGAAAACCATAGTCCACCTGTCTAGACAAAGAAAAGAATTGTCCTAGCTATTAAACCAGATGCTGAGCCTCTCTCCGGCCTTTACATCCTCCATTCGCTTGACTGTAGAAATAAATTTTTTCTGGTAACCTTGATTATGTCAACAAAGTAAAGAGTTAATCTCAGCTGGGTAACTTCTTATGCGCATGTGCACACACACAGAGTATGCAGCAGCAGAAGAGCAGGAAAGCTACACATATGGAAAGTCATCAAACTCCCGAACACCGTCATGAATGCAGAATTTTGTCACCCACAGAAGTTTTGGTTTTGATAGGAGTTACGATGGCTGTTTCAGGTCTCAGTCTTTTTAGTCTTATCAGATCATATGTGGCAATTTATTGGTTTCCACTGACTTGGAAAGTTTACATTTGAGAGTTTCACTCTACTTTTTTTTTTTAAAATTTTCATAATGTTCTGATGAAATTTCACTAAGAAATTTCATACTTCAGTTTTCTGTTGTCATCTGAGTACAGAACTCTTCACAGTTCGCAGCCATCAGCAGAGCATAGTTACATCAGAGCTCACCAGGAACACTGACTCAGAAGGTGTCAAGTTCTTGCTATAAAATGAATACTCAAAACTGAATGAAAGGTTAAAACTAGACAAGAACTTACCAGAAAAATGGGATATATATATTAACACATAGGTATTCCACAAATGGTCCCATCACTTTTGTTCAGCCTGGATCAATGGAACTCTTAACATAATCCAAACAAATTTTGTGTAAAAAGAACACTTTCTCCAAAATCAGACAAGATTTTCTTTTGAATGAAATGATATTAAGTGGTCCCAGAGTCATGTGAGTACTACACATTCAAGCATTTCAGTACTTTTAGGGGAAGAGAAAGACAATCAGGGTCTTTACTCTGGCAAGGGCCTGCAAAATATAATGATTAGGAGTTAAAACAACTTAAGTGAAAGTAGAAATACAGCAGTACTTTTTTAATAATGAGGTTATTTATGATACAGGTTACTAAGAGAAATAAGAAAAATTTTAAGGAAGAATTTGTTCCTTTCCAGTCAAGATTTAGTATCAACCTCTGGAAGAACCCTCACTCAAGCACAGGAATGCAGAAATCATCTTGTGCTTGATTCAGGAGCCAAAACACGAGTATTTAGTGCCATCTGAGATGCTCTAGGAGATGTGATCTGGTTTCCAGATGTGGTGCAAGTACAGGTCTGTCTTTAGAGCAGTATCACAGCTGCTTCTCCTGGATGTGTGTCTCATACCCTGTGGCATCTAAAGTGGCTCTAGGTGTTTATGTGTGAGCAGCTTGTACAATAGGAAATGAAGCTGATCTGCTAATACTTGGCTGTTCTGCATTATTTCTTACAATTTTTAGATGAAAATGGAAACGAGATTGCCTTTCATTTTTCTGTTCTGTAACATCAAACCTGCGAATCCATAAAGAGAATCCAGTAACCTTATTCCTGGAAATTTGCAAGAAGGTATATGAGCTTGCTTCTCTGGAACATTCTTAATGGGTTTATTCTGTGCTGCCTCACAACAAAAGTAAATTTCAAAAGAACGTGCATTGTGACACTGTTTGAATTTAGCCTTCACAAGCAATGGACACACTATTTTCCTGTTGCATTTTTTATCTGGATTTTTTAGTCATTTCTGAGTAATGCTTTTTTATCCAGGAGAGCTCTATGAAAACGTAAGTGTAAATGCTACACAATGTGAGCAGGGATAAAGACAGAAGCAGTGGATTCAAGGCTTTTGGGCTATAATGTGCTGCTTTCTAGATAATGGTCTCTCTTGGTGTTATAAAGAAAAGCAAACATATCATTAAGAAAGAGCACCATAAAAACTGCCTGTCAAATATCTTAAGCTTCATTAGTTTAGATTAATGACTTCCTTGATCTACATGACAATAGGTGAAGCAAATCTTTGTTTATTTATTGACAATTCAATGTAACTGTGACATGCATAAACAGGCTTCCTCCTGATTAGTTCCATGTTTTAAAGTAACTTTGTGTTATAAAACTTGTTAACTACAGTATCATTTTATTGAACTCTGCTCTGTGAATGATGTGATCTACATTGAAAGGCGTCAATATTGCAGCCATTCCTGGCAGGCATTGGAGCATTATGTACACAGATTGGAGCAGATATCTCATTGTACAAATCCACGGACCCAGAAAATGTCCAGTTATTGAGACTGCACTGAAAGGACAATGTTTTATTCATAGGATCTGTGATGCAAGGTCAGAGAATGAAACCTGAACTAAGTGTAAGGCTCAGATTAGTTTCATGGTTGTGCAGAAGACCTCCCTGAAATTTAGGTCTTTGAAAGCACCAGTCCTTTCCCAAACACCCATGGCAAGGGTTTGTAGCACACAGCATAGCATTTGTATGAATAAGTTGTTGGGGAGTGATTTCCAGTGTGAAGCTCCTGTAAAGCTCTGCAAGAGGGAGACAGAGTGGCAGAAAGTAAGTTATGCAAGCCTTTTATAACAGAACAACTTTTCCAGAAAATGCTTGTGGAGTAAAGGTACGAGGATATTGAATTTTATCATGTGTTTTTGTTTGTATGAAATAATTTATATTTTGTTTCATTTACAGTTTGGAAGCCATAGTACCATTGACACCCAGTGTCAATGAACCTGGAAGCACATAGCTGAAAGTGACTTTCTTTAGCAGTAGCTATTTTAGGCATAATGGGTCATATTGTCTCTTATTCTGCCACTTTCATGCTTTCAATTATAAAGATCTGTTTTCACTGACTTGTAAATTTGCCAACTTGTTTGGGCTGAAATTTTATAGATTCAGTGTTGACTTCAGCTTGCAACTCTTGGAAAAAGCCAACCGAAACCTGTCAAATAAGCTGACATAAGGATCAAGGTCAAGGCAAAGAAGGGAGGAATGGGAAAAAAAAAAGCTTTGCCAAATTTGCACAAGGCTGAGTGAACACAAGTGTCCTGAGTCTCACTATTGTTCTGCTGCTGGTAAAAATGACGAAGTAATGGCAAACTATTATCTCAGGGTTCCACAGCTGACCTGCAAGAACTACTTTGCTGCTATCTGCTCTCTGCTAAAATCCCCAAAGTTCTTCTCCACCTCTGTTGTTTGTTGTCACATGAAAAAATTTCTTTTGTTTTCTTTTAAAAACACTCAAGAGGTCACATGTAAAAACACACATGAGAAAAGCTAATAGGGTAAAAATATTAAAACAATTTTTTCTCCTAAACTGTGAAGGAAATGTCTTCAGTAAAATATGTGGGTCCAACAGTTAATCAAATTATAAAAGGGTCATTCACTAAGGTGAGGCTATTGGAGAAAAGTAGCCTCAAAATTAATTCCTTGTGTCAACATTTATTGCAGAAGAGGCCAGAGAGATTCCTACACTAGAGCTACAATTTACTAGAACATAGGCCCACAGGACTGCTTCCATCAGGAATTCTTAAGCAACTACTAAACTATTATCTGTGAATAGTAGCCTGTCATTTAAATGACTTGTGTTACCTGAAGGACGGAAAGTGGCAAATACGACATCAAAATTTTTAAAGATTTTCTAGATTGACTCAGACAACTACAAACCAATATATTATATTTATGTAAGAGCAAATCTATAGGAATATTCCGTATTTCACAGACTGAGTAATAAAAGAGAAAAACATGATATACTAGGAAAAAGCCAACCTAGCCTTTGCAAGGAGAAGTCATGACTCATGTATCAGTCATCTTCAGAGGAGCCACTGAGCATATGGTTCAGGTGAAAGTATAAGAAACAGATGGTAGGAGTGGGTAGCTGGTTTTCAGAAAGAAAGGAGCTCAAACATATTCTACATGTGAAAAATGTGCCATTCGACATATTCATAAATGGATATCGCTTGAATGATAAGGAGACAAAAATCTGAAAATGATCCAGAATTATTTGGGATAATCTAAAGCTGATTGTGAGAAGTTGTCAAGGAACTCAAACCTACAAGTAGATGATAAACAGTTAGATGACATTATATGTTAAGAAGTGGAATTTAAAGCCTAGGAAAAGAAATAACCTACAAGTATTAGTATAGGATGGCCATCAGTCTAATTACTACCATTTCAGAAAGATTTTTTAGCTGTAAACTATTCTTCAAAACAACAGCTTAGAATTCAGCAGTGTCTATAAATATAACTAGAATCTGAAAAATAATCAGGAAAATAATTAGGAGAATAACAGAATACATAATCATGTCCCAGTGCATATTAATCATCTATTAATATTTCAGGATTTCATTATTCTAAATTTAAGGACACTGGGGCCCTAGGAATACCCAAGCAAAAGAAAAAGGTGTAATAGAATTGCCAAGGATCCAGACAAAGACAAAAAAAAAAAAAGCAGAGATGTGGATTGTCTTTCACATAACTAGAAAGCAAATAAAAATAAAATAATTTGGAAAAATAGGCTGCAGCACAAGTGAGAGTTGTAGAATGGAGATGATCAATAGCAAACAACTGACAGTGCAAGTTGTACCATCAAGTGAAATTGTCAGAGTGGACTTTGAAAGACACAAAAGATATACTTTTCATGCAGGTATGGTTTTTAAAACAAGTTTAGAAGGGGACCTCAGAAATTCAGGCAGGCTAGATCCACTGCTGGCCACCACACATGATGAGCTGTAACCTCCAGAATAAGTCATTCATCTCTTGCTGGAGGCTGGCTCACTCTGCTCAGAGGAGATGTGAGTCTGGGCTCACCTTCAATGCCACTCCTTCTGCCTACATTTACATTCAACAATAAGAAACGAGAATAATGGAAAATCAAAGTTCTCTGTGCAACTCTTATTTAAAATTCCTTTTCGAATACATATTATGACATAAGTATTTATTACTATTTATTGTTATCATTTTGCCCTTTTCATCTCCTGCAATGCTCTCCCATTCCTTGTAAGTTCAGGAACAGTTTGGAAATGGAGCAATGCTGTGTATAAAGGCGGCCCTGGCAGAATATATTTTCACCAGTTGCAGTTGTCTGGTGACTGTCACAGGGAACTGCAAGAAAATAGCATATCAAATGAAGTCAAAATCCATTGAATACAGCCTGGAGAACCCTCTCCTACTGCACCTTATCTTGTGTGCCAAGGATGTCTTGCAGGCAGATATCCACAAACCTCCTGCCTTTGAACTGCATAGAATCAGCACTGCAATTGTAGCCAACCTATGGGTGTTAGCTGGAGGTATGTTTTCCATACTCTGCTTCCTCTTTGGGATCTCTTTCTTAAAGGGGGTCTTAACTCCAGTCAGTCTGGTGGAATTCAGGCTCACAACCAAGAGGACATACAGCCATAGAACATCAAGAAGTCACATGAAATCAGTGTTTTTACAGCTCAACATCAATTTTTACTAAAGTACCAGGGAATCTGATTCAGGAAAGTACTAAGAACTTGTAATTTCAGCTGAAGTCAATAAGATTATGTAAGCTGCTATACAGTGTTAAGTGCTGTGAGAGGTCTGATTTTCCTGTGTCTCAAATTCTGCTTGCTAATCACTAGAAGGATTTATTTTCACATATGTGTTAACCACTCAGGCTATTGCATAATATTCATGCCACTCTTCAGCTCACAAAAGAGTGGTGAAAATAATTAATTAATATTGATGTGTCACTCAATTGTGGATATAGTGAGTGTCCCTGAAAGGAAAAATGTATTCTTCCATTTTTAAATCGAAAGATGTGGGCAGATGTTGCAGAATGAAAGAGAAAAATAAATCCAGAATATTGACTAAATTATTCTTAAGACCATTTTGCATGCTGAATGAGGTAGGTTGTATGTGAGGAATTATTTTGTAATTGAAGACAACAGTAAAAGACAATAATAAAAATATATGCACACAACCATACAGTAGCAATCCTAATTTTGACATTTCCTAGATACTGAGATCTTGCACTGAAAGCTTGCTTTTTAGATGTGTGATTTGTGTGTAATATAAACCATGAGCTTTATATCAGCACTGATTGCTAAAAATTTTTTATATATATCCATCCAACACTTTCAGTGTAATATTTTTATATGAATTGAAAATAAACATATTCTAAGGCAATTTTAGGAACATTCACATTTTATGGTTTAGCCTGTCCAGAGTAGTGCTAGATTTATGCATAATAATGTCATCACATTCAAAAGAAATAGAGAGTTCAAGGGTGGGTGGGTTTTTGCAGACCGGTGAAAACAGAAGCATTGGTTTTCCCCTTCATATAAGGTCTATATTTAGCAGAGTGTGACCATGCCATCACACTATACAGAAAAAGTGATAAAAGCAAGGCTGTACAACCAGACTACTTATCTTGAAAATAATTCACTTTCTGTTATACCAAAATGGTGAGAATATTGTTGTCTAGGAATTTTTAATATTTCTAGGCTGTACTTCCATTGCTGGTGTCATGGGCAGCAGGAGCATATACTCTGTTTCAACAGGTAGAGTCTGAATAATGTTATTTGTAATTTAAAAAAAAAAAAGGCAGGTACTAAACCAATCACAATAGCCCAGAGTAGAACCACAAAATGTGCTCATAATTCACCATTGTCCTCAAGAAATTGGCTCTCTTCTACGACATCATAGAAGATTCTATGTTTCAAGAAGAAGAGATTAGGACAGAAAAATTACGTTCTTCAGCTCCAAGATGCGATGAGCAGAGTAGTCATCTGCTGCCTTTACTTCTTTCATGTGATGTTGGTCTGAAGGAAATTGTATTCTCAACACTTCTTCAGTTTCTCAGGCAGCATTAAAAAAATAAAATCCATATTCTTCTGTCCTTCAGATGGTAGTCCTAGAGGAAAGGGGTTTATCCCTGTAGGAGACTGTTAATGAGCTTGATGGAGCAGTGAAGATGAATTTTTATGTATTATGTGTATTTTTTCCCCTTGAATTAATAGCTGCAATCTATTCTTTCTTTGTCTAGTCTCTTTTATGTGGTAGCTAGCTACTTTGTATCACAAGCATCTGGAAGATGAATGTTCAGAGTCTGAAACGTTGCTTTCATCCTCTATCCATGCTGAAGATCGTACATCCAGGTTAATGTTAACAATACTCTGTATGTAGAGTCAGGGAAGCAATCAGAAGGAACTGCTTGCAGGTCAGGAGTGGATATGTGGAATTTTCCTTGTAATTTTTGTATCGTGAAGGGCTTCAGCTGTGCAGGCTGTGCACAGAGGTTTGGTCCCTGTACTCTTGCCTCTTCTGAATCACACTGAGTACTGCCCAAACCTAATGTGCTCTGCTGTTTCCCTGTTAGCTGTCCTTTGAGGCGACATCTGAACCAAGTCACTTCGCTGAGCTGTTGGTATTGTTTTCAGTAGGTAACAGCACCAGCAGGAAGGCAAAGAGTTGCGTACATGGTAGGGACGCAGCATCTCTGTTCAGAAGAAAGCAGCTTTTTCTAGCTCCAGCAGCTACAAATTTGCTGATCTCAGAAGCAGTAAGGTTTATATCCCTTCCTAACTTACAGCAAATCCTGTTTAACTGAATTTAAAGCACACTTACTGCCAGTATAAATGCATGATCCTTTTCAAATCCTACTAAATCACTGGTCTCAGTGATTTCTCTGGCAAGGAAAAAGCCAAAGGAAGCATGGTGCAGATTAGGATGTGGATCCTGCCTGTGAAGGAATGGTCTCATGGACCAGGCAATTAAGACAGGAGTGCCTTAAAAGGTTCAGGTCCTCTCTCTGTCTGGTTTGGGAATGTTCCCATTCCAGGATGGCACAGGGAAAGAGATTGAGATATAGTTAGATGTCTAAGACTTATCTGTTGCGTTGTTTATAGACAGATATTTTGCTCTATGTGGCCCAATTCCAGGCAAATAAAGCATTTTTCTTCAACTTGATAACCGCATATGACAGGACATCCATGAATATCCTTTACTCTAAAGGGAAGTGAAGATTGGAAGGCCTAGCCATATAGAGGTGTATGTGCACAGGGGAAGTGTTTAAGGCCAGCTCTTCATCTGTTTAAGTCAGCATGGCATCAATGACTTCAAGAAAACAATGCCAATTTACAGTATCTAAGGATTCAATATCTAGTGCTGTAGTGAAATGAATTTTTCCCCCACAACTCAGGTGTTTAAGTCAGCTATCAAACAAGGAAAAAGGAAAGTCTTCCTCTTAAAGGATGACTCTGAATCTAAACCTGACCTTGCTGTGCCAAACTACTGCCCAATGGATCTCGTTCCTGTCCCTTTGTCAGATCTCTGGGGACCTACTCAGCTGCGTGGGATATAGCAGGCACCTAAGGCCAAGGGCATTGATTTATCCCATAAGGAAGGTTTCTGAGTGGAAATTATGTTAAAGCATCTCTTTGGTCACAGAACATGAAAATATACATCAAACAAAGAGAGATCCAGTCTCACAGCCTCTAATCACATGAACAATCATGCTGAAACCTGGAGAGTTCTGTAAAATGGCCTACTGGATAAAGACCGTTATGCTTAATGAAATTTATACTTTTTTTTTTTCTCATTGAGAAAGAACAATAGAATACATCTAATTCATTTCAGTTTTAAATAAAAGAATGACTCAGAAGCCACAGACTGATTAGCAAACAGGAAATGGAGAAAGACCTCTGAGTTGTAACTTTGAGACAATATTCTACTGTTAATCTCTTTGTAAAATAATGGAAGCAGACTTTAATATTAACCAGTCATTGCACTCTTAAAGGATCTAGAGAGAAGAGTAAGCAGTATCAATGAAATTAATCTAATAACATTTTTACTGTTGCCACAGACTAGAAATTCAGAGAGTCGGCCAAAAAAAGGAAAATATTCTAGAATTTCCTACTAAATTATTCAGTTGCAATAATTTTATAGATTATATTATGAAGTAAAAAAATGTTCATTTTCAAATTTAAAAGCTCAGTTTTCATAAGAGCTCTGTTTAGCTTGGTTCCATGATCCTGCCTTACTGCAAGAATAAATGTCAGCAGTGCTCTTGTCAAACAGGGTGCACAATACTTTTCACTGTGCTGTTAAAACTCCCTGCCACTACAACACAGACATGTAAGAAGTGTAAGTTAGGACTGAATCCAAAGCTTTTAAGCTCTACATTAGCTTAAGTTTATCTTTATTGAAATACAACATTTGTTTTATAAAACAACAGTTAGTGGTCTAATGTAATATAAATTGCTGCCTCCAAATAAGAGGCTAAAAGAAAATATATTGTTCCATTGAGATAGTGAATAAAAACAAATCTCAAAATAAGGAAAAATGGAGGTATTATCCCATGAGAAAGAGCCTTCTGAATCGATCTATTATTTCGCAGCTGGAAATGTGCCACTATTGTACTTCCACTTGATTATGAGTCTTGTTATCACTTCCTCTAGTTGATCCAAATTGAGTGCTTCTGACATTTGCAAAGTTACTCGCATATTCCACTGCACAGCAGGGAAAACCTTGTTAATGAAGAAATAACAAGCAGAAGAAGTGAATAAATATTTAGTTGATGGTAAAGAGTTACATTTGCTGGTATTCAAATGCTGAAAATAATAAAAAAACCCCAACCCAAGCCACAGTAACATGCCTGTTCATGTCCTCTAAAAAGGGGTGCTAGTGGTGTTTTTCTCTGTGCCACAGGGCACTTTCATTTCCTGATTCTATTATACACTAAGTGGCCACCTGAACCTGCCAATGAACTTGTTCTATTGTGTTTTTCTATTTTTAATCCAAAAGGAGTAAACACATTTCTCATCAGATGTGTCACACACTGCTCTACATTGGTGAGATTTATGAAGGTGTCACCGAGTTATTGCAGAGCCATTCATTTATAAATAGGTGTCCATTCTTCAGGAAATCATAAATGATAGGAGTATTGCCACCATTTCATAAAATCTGTATTGTAAGAAGGATGCCCATTAGTGATTTTTTTTGACTGCACTACACATGTGTAATTTGTTTTTTGTCCTTCCCCCATTACTTCAAGGCTTTTTCTCTACTTTATGATTCCGTTCAACCAGATTCCTGGACTGGATGGTCAACAGTAGTAGAGGAAGGAACATAACGACTATTTCAATAGTCATTTATACATAAAAAATAACACTTATTAAATTTTCTCTTTAATCAGGCAGGCTTTCAGACTCTGAGTCAGCTCTCCTGTTCTGCATAAATTTTTTTTTATAGTCTTCAGAAGTTGATGTAGAGGTACACTTAGCAGATGCTCTTCTTAAAACACCTACCACAGTTGCCCAGGAGTGGATATCTGTGCCGCTGTAGCCATGAGACAATGACATCTCTTACAATCCCCTGTCAAATTTCTTACCAGTGAAGAATCTTTAGTATATCATTAGTGGCATTTTAAACTAACTTGAGAGAAAAACTTCTTGTGCCAGTCATAAGTAAAACTTGCCTGATAAAAGAATTGCTCCAGAGACATGAGAATTAAAGGCAAATTGTAGAGAAAAATATAGATGTATTGAAGAGTCCTAGAAAAGGGAAAAAAAAAAGAAAAAGAGAAAGAAAACCCCAAAGTGTCAGCATCCTCTAAATTCACAGTTCTTTTAAATTTTATATGCAGTATTATGGCAATGTAATTAAGTCACATTAAAAAAGACTGGAGCATATTTTCTAGCTTATTAATCTTTCTTTAATGTTCATTTGGCACATGACACATCCTGTCAGAGTTTTCATTATTTTAATATTTCAAATATTATTTTTACAATCACCAACACTAAAACCCAGAAGAAAAATGTTTGCTTAGTGTGTTCGATGTCACTAGATTTTGAGTATGTTGCCTGGCCATCTAAGCCAAAATGAAGAGTCATTTTCCATGCTGTAGGTTTTTTTATGGTTTGTTGGGGTTTTTTTTGGTTTGGTGTGTTTGTTTTTTTTTTCTGTTGTAGGGGTTTTTTTTAATTGTTCGTGTGTGTGCATGTGCTTCATTTGCCTTGAATGAGTCAGGAAAAACACAGAAAAAACCCCAAACCAGTTACCTTTGCAGATGCCACCTAATTTCTTTTTAAAAATAGAATAATGTGATGGTTTGAAGGCTTTGAACACTTCAAATTTGATTTTCATTTGATATTGAGGGGTAACAATTGTATCTTTTAGCAACTGCTCTCTGTCATTTGCTTCTATGTCCTCGGCAAAGTTATGATTTTGTTCTGACAGCAGGAGCTTTGTTCCACTTTTGAAGTCCTCTTTCACGCATATAGAACATTGTGTTAGAAAAACAAATGCCTTCACTCTGGCACCATCTTTAACAGCCAAGAAATAACATGAAAAATCCATGTACAGACTCCAAACAGCAAATGGAATTGATTGACGTATGTTTAAAATAGATCCCTTTCTGCACTTTAACTGATTTCTGTGCCCAATCTTTGAAGTCTAAGAAGCATCCAGGAGCGTAAAGTCTGCCTGGCCTCCAAAACGAGGATTGTGCCTGCATGTGTGGTGTGTTAGATGAGAACTTTCTACTCACCTTTGCAAGGGACTGCCCTTAGATACAGAAGGATTCTTGCTCCATATGCTGAGCTATGTTTACAAACCACTGCAAAAATATGTGTTGGCAAATATCTTTCAAAACCATCAAAGTTCACCGTGGATCTTCTCTAAACATATGGGGGGGACAGAGGTTCCACAGACTCTCTGATAGCACAACTATTAGCACAAAAACCTAACACAGCCAAATAGATTTAATGAGAGGCAAAAGGGGAATTTTCTTCTGATTCATCCATTCTCCATCACAAAGCCGTGCTTCTCTCCACATCTTCCCACTGCTCCCGTTCACTGCTGAAGGTGTAGGTCTCTTTTTTGCTGCTGCAGTGCTGTGTCCCTGTGTCACCAGTTCCCTGCTCCTCTCCATCTCCATCCTCACATTTAGGTGTATATACACATTTTTATTCTTCTCCCTTTTGTGCATTTTTATTTATACTGGTCACTAATAAAGTGGTTCCTCAGATTTATGCATTAAAATATTACCTTTTCTTTGCGCCTGTTCCTCTTAAAACACCCATCTCCAGCCCTATCTACCAGACCTGTTATTCATCTACTAACAAAACAAATCAGACAATTCCAATGGAAATGTGCAGTCACATTTCAGCTGTTGGTCAAAGAGAGAAATCCTACTACACTTGTCTCTCTTTTTCTGTCCTTTTTACTCTGCTTTGAAGACATGAAGGTAAAGCTCCAATAAGTACACCAGAGAAAAGGAACCCAAACAAACCCACAAAGATTCCTAAGCATCACTGCATTAAAAGAGTAAGTCAGCAGTACCTTTAGCTTGAACTCAGCTTTTCTTAATTGTTTCATGTTGTAGCAGGGAATACATTTTAATAATGCCTAGATCTACTACTTGCTTTTCCAGCTGAACATATACCAAGCTCCTCGGGGCAAAGACAAGTTTTCTTGTTCCGTATAGATCTGCTCAATAAGTAAATAATAAATGGTTTGACTCAGGGGCATTAACAGCAATCAATTTTACCCTATTTTTAATGTGATGATATCAGCTATGTTGTCATACTGAGTTGGATATGGGCAAATGTCAGTCTCTTATTAGTAATATCTGATAGATTAGACATTGCTCAAAACATATCTATGGAAAACGACATCTAGTTTTGTTTTTTTTTATTTTTTATGTAGAGTGTACGGCATATCTGAATCTTGATCAGTCCTGTAGTTCAGTAACTGGCACCCCTGCAAAGGAGGTTATTTTCACTCATTATTATTTCTTCTCTCACCTGTACCTAGCCATAGTCTGCATCTGGTAAGGGGATGGTGATAAGAGGTTTTGCATTTGAATTTTCCCTCTTGACCTTTAAACTTCTTAGGAAAACAAATTACTTCCTTTTCTTTTATGGAATAACACCTTTCTAACTGACACAAACTCCCTGGGGGGAGCAGGACAAGCTGATAGCAGCCCAGGCCAGATTTCATCATATGGTGCTGAGCCCTGAATAGAGTATTTTTAGTTATTATAGCAGTATACAAAACCAGTGACCTGAGTACAATTGCTGTGACCCATAGATTGCAGTGTCAAGGAATTTTTCCAGGATACAGTCAGAAGTGAGTAACTTGCAGCGTCTTATTGTCTGTGCCTGTGTACAGACAAAACCTTGTGGGTGTGACTTAATAGAACTAGGCCATAGCTTGGAGAATTAATCCAGATAATTAGAGAGCATGGTGTCACATTTTTCTGTGCAGAGGGAAAAACAATATTTTAAAGGACAGGATTCACATACCAAAGTATTGCAGGTAATTTAGGTAATGCCCACCCATCTTTGCAACTTATGTCCACAGGGTTTAAGGAAACATACAACACATGATGTGTTGGGAATGATAGTCTTGTAATTTTTCGATCATTGTCTGGCCTGAAAGAAACATAGACCTGCAAAACAGAAGCATCAACATCAGTATTGATGGTCCAATATCGCTGGCAGCAGATGATCTACTTATATCTCCATAGTGATGGTGTTGGAGGAATCACATAAGGAGGATTGCAGGCCATCCGACTGCTTGTCTTTTTACTTTGCTTTTGCTGTCCCAGACATTTCCATTAAAACTGACATTCAATTGAATAAACAGAGGGCTTTAAATCTGATGTTTGTCACATAAAGAAAGAACCTTGGTGGTTGGTTTTTTTTTGCTTACAGACTTTTGCAACTGCACAGAGGCAGAGGCAGAAATGGAGGGTTTACTAAATAACTGCAGGTTATGTCCATGTGTCTAACAGGGGAGAACACATATTTTGTGTTGCAATGTGGCCCTAGAGGATACTGTGTCATCATCTCAGACTCTGTGTATGACTCACATAGTGTTTATGCGCATCTGAACTATGCACATTTCAATTTATTGAGGAAGTTAACCATACAGTCTACTGGAAAAGAAAAAAGTCTATTATAAGAAACTTGGACTTGAAGAGCATTGGGACTGAGTTTGAGCAGACAGCTGGCAAGATAATCAAGTGTTTGGTTCCTTAGGTCATCCAAAATTCAGGTGCTTAGAGCTCTATAGAAAGTTGTGTTCTGCAGAAGTAATATATACTGCAAATAAATCAAGGCAGAATGAATTATTTACTTTCTGATATTTAGCAGCACATTGACCATCAAATTTACTGGAAGGAGCACTTGCTCAATCTTGGAAAAAACAAGACTCTTCTCTAGCTCAGCTGTGAGACTAACTGCATCTTAATTTACACGTGGGATGCCATGGACCATTTGAACCCCTTTTCTCCCCCCGTGATTTAAGGGGTCCGTGGGGGAGAGGGGTTGATGATATCATGCTGCCATCTGGTGACCGCTGCCAGAAAGGTTAACCTCCAGGAGGCAACCCCAAACCCCAGCAAGTGCGGGGTTTAACTTGTTTGTGGGTGAGGAAGGGGCGAGAGAATGGGGACAGGCAGCTGCCAGGGCAGGGGCGCACCGACAGCCGCCTCTCCCTCCCAGCCCCGAGCCCCGGCTGCCTCTCCTCGCCCACAGCTCCTTACAGTGCTGCTGCGCAGAGCTGGCTTTAAATTTAATTATCAGGAGAGCTCATTCATTCACTCACTAAGAGAACCTGAATATTCAGAGCATAGGGTTTCTTTTTTTCCTTTTTTTTTTCTTTTAAGAGAGGCTTAAATACAGTTTCCATGGCAGTTAATCCAACTTTGACCCAAATTAAATTTCAACGTCTAAAAATTCATTCAGCCAGAGAAGGACAATGCTTAGCCCTATCTGAACGAGGCACAGAGCTGTGTGAGAACATTTCTCCTCCCCTGTTTTGCTCTTTGCAGAAGGAACCTCTGTAATTGTGAAGTCAGTTGGTGCTGCTGAAACCCTTGCCTGGGTGTGGGAAGCAGTCCAGTGACCTTCCCAGGGATCCTGTTCCTACACATGGTCCACTCAGGACACAAGGATTTGGTGGCATATTGCAGCCTCACAAGGCAGGGCTAGGAAAGGAAACCATTCAAAAATATCTTATTTCTGTTTCAAAATGAAGATTAATCCATTTTGTGTCCTTCTGCGGAAATAATATTCTCATTGATGCTCACTCTCATAAAACAGTATTTTATGACACTATCAGCACAAAACAAGTAATTTAGGTATTATAGCAGTATTTTAGATGATACCTACTATCAAAAATAGTATCAAAGACTCTCTCACCATAATGGTGCTGAAACACAATAGAGCTTCTATAATATAAAAGAACTTTCCCTACCTGTTATCACGCTGATGGGGACACAGTCCCTGTTTCATTCCTGCCCATAGTGGCAAATTACTTTTAACGTACTATATATTTCAGTGATATCTAGTTAAGATTTCATTATGACATTTCAGTATAAAATATAATGTACATTTCTACAATGTTTTCCTAAAACATTACTGTGGGTGAGATTTTTCACATTAACCACAATTGCAGAAATGACTGATGTTTAAATCTGAAGGCAATTTTAGTCATTATTAAACTTCATTATAAAATAAAGTACGTGGGTGGAATTGTGGTTTGATGCTTTTGTAATTTGCTCTACCTTTTCAATGTACTTTTCAGTTACATTAACTGAATCATTTCGTCTTATAGATGCAAAGATGAAGGAGAAGAACAAAAACATGCCCATTAACTGGAGCAGTGCAAATGTGCATAGTTAATGGAAACCATTTTGACATTTTGTATTTGATTCCATGGTGTGTCTACTCAAACAATTTCAATGGCATATTAGAACAAAATGCTACATTGTGCTCTTCACTAAGAATGCAAGTAATAGACTTCAAAAATTACCTTTCGACTGAAAGTATTATCTGTTAGAAATGAAATGTTTTACATTATGAAAGGCTAATAGCAATAAGGGGGAGCAATGGGCTGCAATGAGAATTGAGGCAGAGAGCTTTTTTTGACCCTGTGTTTCCCAAATGCTTGTGTTTTCACAAGTTATAGCAGAATTGCTTAGATAGCGACATAAACTCATCTGTTTAATGGCAATTATTTTGCCATGTTACAATTAAAAGCTTCTTGTTCAAGATCATATTAAATATTGTGGCAGCTTTTTTTTCTATCACAGATGAGATAAGCCATTGTTTTTACAAAATCAGTTGGTTTTTTTCCCATGATTGAATGAATTCAAAGACCAGATACTGTCTGAAACATATTTCCGCTCTGATGCTATAGCAAGGTTTACCTCTTCTACAAATTCTGTGTTTCACCACAGGATAATTTATCTGTTGGTAAGCATTCATAACTATGCAATATGTATTTAATCCTGGTTGACGAAAGTATTTTTAATTTCTTGTCATTTTCAGGCCAGGCAAAAATCACTGTATCTTAAATTTGACATTTGAAACTTCATAGAGGCACCATTCTTCTGATTGCCTCAAAAATATTACCCTATAACCACTTGTCTGTGGCAATACAGCCGCTAAACTTAAGAACAGCTCAACTGCAGCTCTGGAATGCAACCAGAAAAACAAAAACCTCTGCATATACATTTCAGGTAAGTGCTGGTTTTGGTATTTCAGCGAAATGTTTGGCTACAGATTTTTGCTTCCTTCAGATACACGATGGAGTGTTTGGCTGATGGATAGACTGCAAGCCTCTACAAGCTAATTCAGTTTTACAAGAGCTTAGGCTATGCTTGCCTTCCTTCTGTCCTCCTGCCTGCTTTTCTGTGTCAGGTTTTCTTTCCAGGTGATGTCTGGAATTCTACATCTGGCATCAAAAACTTGTTATAATTTCCAGTTGTTATCCTTGATTCACTCCAGGGAAGAAGGTTGTCACTTTTTGGCTTCACTTGATTGCTCTACCATATATGTACCATTTCTGGTGACTATTGCAATTTTTCACAAGAATGAGATATCAGAATTTCAGCACTCTTTATGCATTTCAAAAGAGAACAAAACCTCATTCCCTTTAGTTTCCAAGTCTTCTCTAGTGCACTGTTCCCCAGTCTTTGCTCTGTCACTCCTGTCTGATGGACATTTAAAAAGTGACAATACCGCAAATTAAAACAAACAAAAGATAAATCCCATTTCCGAAACATTGACTTCCATGTAATAAAGGAAATAAACAAGTTGAAGGAGGTAAAACAGAGCCAAGAGACAAATATTTAACATTTAGGCTAGCTCTTACCATATCAGTGTCAGCTGAAAGTTAGGAGCCAGCCACTCATTCCTATCAGTTCTTGCCTACAGGCAGAGAGGCCTTGCTTACTAATTAATTTTTTATCATAGTATACATATAATACTCCTAATCCTTGCATAATGCTAAGTGTTTCTAGTATGAAATGTTTGTAAATGGAAAAGCGAAATTTATATCGTTAAAAAAAGTGGACTGTTTCTTCTTCTTACAAAGCTTAGCATTTTATCTACTCTCTTCTCCCCCATTACAATCAGGATTGGGATGAAAGATAGTCTATTAAATTTCTTTTTTGCTAAATGCTTAAGCTATCCTTCAGCTGAAAAAGGAGGAAAAAATATCTGCTTTTCTTCTTACAGATAATTCCCATTAATTAAAGATCTAGTTCTCTGATTTTCTTGGATGCTCGCTTCTTTTATACAGTTTAAGACTCTATGGAAAATAAAGCCACTAAGAAAAACAATGCATATTCAAGATGTTGAGGCAATGCATCAGTGCTACTGGTGCTTTATAGCTTTTTTGTCTCTATTCATGTGTAGGCTACTGGAAATATTGCAAATGTTGCATCTTACACTCTTAGGTAACCTGATTATAAAAAGATTTGAAAATAGAAGAGCTCCTAGGCAGTGCATCTGCACACAGGGTGTATAATCTCACAGACTGATTCACCGCAGTGTCACTCATGTTGTACGCTACTGAAATTCTACTGGCACGAAACTGGACTATCAAACAGGAAAATTAGATCCTCAGACTCTTTTTATAGAAGCTGAGCTGCTTTGTGGTTTTATCCCTCTATCCATAGTATAAAATATGTATGAATAAGGCAGTTTTTGTTGAGTCATGGTGTTGAAAACATTTTGTTAACTTCAGCCAGCATAAAGATTTGTTTCCTGGACAAAGGTGAAACCTGGGGTCTGAACACAGCTGGACATGTGGGAAAAAGACTATAGGACAAATTTTGTGGAAGAGAGGAAATGTTACATTTTTATAATTATTGAAATTAATAGCAAAGTCAAATTCAAGCAAAATTATCAGAAAAATTATAATAATACAGGAAACAAGCAGCACAGGAAGGACATTGACATGTTGGAGCAAGTCCAGATGAGGCCACCAATTTGATTGGAAGGATGGAGTGCCTCTTCTACAAGGAAAGGCTGAAAGAGCTGGGATTGTTCAGGCTGGAGAATAGAAGGCTTTAGGGTAACCTAACTGGGACCTTCCAGTACCTGAAGGGAGCCTACAACAAAGATGAAGAGGGACTGTTTACAAGGGTATTTACAAGACAAGCTGGAGTAGAAACTGAAAGAGAATGGGTTTGGATTAGATACTAGGAAGAAATACTTTACTGTGAAGGTGGTGAGGCACTGGCAGAGGTTTTCCAGAGAAATTGTGGATGACTCATCCCTGGCAGTGTTCAAGGCCAGGTAGGATGGGAGTCTGAGCAGCCTGGTCTAGCGAAAGGTGTCCCTGCCCACGGCACGGGGGTTGGAACTGTACAACCTTTAACGTACTTTTCAGCCCCGGCCTTTCTATCTATCAGTACCACAATTCTAGATATTACATTGTTATTATCTTCTTCATGCCCATGACAGGCCTTACCAGAATATGATTTTTGGCAACACAATGGAGTAATTCTGGCTTTAGGTCACCCTCTATTGTTTTCATATTTAAGGTTTTATGTTATCAGCGGTTTCACTACAATAAGTTAGTAATAGGACCTAAAAATCCTACATATCAGCAGAAAGATTCCTCACTGTTGCAGCTATCAGGAAAGACAAGCATTTAAGGGTTAATACTGTGCAAGAATAAGCTCCAAGGAATCCCATTCTCAATGACATCAGTTTTTTTCATTTGAAGCCCCCTTTTAGCTACAGCAGCACTGTAACTTGGCTTTTGACATGTTTATGACAGTGTTTTTAGCTGGAGTATCATTCATAGTGTTTGAATGCTCTGAACCTCTAATTGTAAGGGTACCCCATTCCTGAGAAAGACAAATCTGTAGCATGTTAAACCATAAATTTGTTGTAGCATGAGCAGGGCTTTTCCTGTAAGGGTCCGACTCAGAAGAAATGCTCTCTTCTGTATCTTGTAGTGCACACCTGCACACTGAAAAGGGCATTTTTTCATAACTGCAACATCTGTTGGAATATTGAGAGGTGGTAGAAGGGCATAATTTTACCCAGAGTGAGTGGTGGAGTAGACTTAGGATGTGCTCCAAGTGGAGAATTCACATGTAAGCCACGCTAAACAAGGCTGAAAGGCTGAAATTTAGGTGGGTTGTGTGCTGTGGGTGAGGCCTTAGGATTTTAGCTTTTATATTTTCATATCTTTGTAATCCTGCAATTCTTTAGTGTATAACTCTGAGCTCCATATACAGTGCTAGCTACTGCTTTTCCCATTTTTGTCAGACACAACAATTCCTCTCTAGGCCTGAGAATCAAGGACACCTTACTGGTTCAGGCTCCAAGAAATGTAAACAAAAGTGAGTTGGGGGGAAGCAAACTGGGAGAATGGGACTCCACTTCCTGAAGCTGTAATTGGACAATTAACCTCTGATATGCAAATAAAAAAAACTTATATCTGTCCGAAAAACTTGTGCCTCTTGTCCATCCTGGGTGTAGTCTCTGCGAGACTCCTGCACTGCCCAAGGTGTGCCCTGTAAAGGCCTTTCAATAAATACTTGCCCTTTATCCTTTCACTCTGTCTAGCCTCTGTTCCAGGTCAGCCTCTACAAGGCACCATGGGGAGCACCAAAAGCAAAATGGATCAGGAAATCATATTTTGGGCTTATCTGTCGGTTTCTGAAAATAATTCCTGAGTCAAGACTTTTGCAAGACTTAGAGAAATCTCTGGTTTCTAAAACAAGACTATTCTAGATGTAGAGCTTTCAGTGTAAGGCAGGTCTGATGGCCTGGTTTCAAGGGAAATTTAAATGAAAGAGAAAGATTAGGCACCTCTGATATCAGGTGGCAGCTTACTTAGGTTTTTTTCAGATAATACTTTTGAGCTGAGGCATCCTTTACTGGATACAGACCTATATCAGTAGTCTTCTACATAAAAGGTTCTGCAGCCAATTCTTTAAAATCCTTTAGTAGTTACAGCACATAAGGTTTCTCAAAGACATATATATATATATATATTTATAAGAAGTATCCAGACAAAGATTACGTGTTCAGAAAACGTATATGAGGGGGACATGTTTTAGTGGTGAACATGGTGGTTGAACTGGGTGATCTTAGAGATCTTTTCCAACCTTATCAATTCCATGATTCTATACGCTTTAAGCTTCATTGAACTAGTTAGAGAACTATAAGAAGCAGTATTTCATAGATACAAAGAAGATCTTAAAAGTAAGGAAAAAAGTGTGAAATACTGCTCCTCGAGGTCAGACATAACTCCATGCCTCTTAAATTTAAGAGTTTGTTCATTAAATGAACAGAGACCAAAGATTTTATGCCTAAGTTCAGCTTACTGTATTTATGGAATAGACTGCTTTAGCATTTCCAAGAACAACTTTTTCTGGTTTTATTCCAAAACAGAATACTTGTAAACCAAACACACAGAAATTCAAAAAAGAAATTCACAATTGTGCATTTATGTTATTACTAGTTTAATACTATGCTGCAATTAATTTTTAAAGAAAAAAGTGAAACATCAAGCATTTTGAAAAAATATTAAGCTAAATATTTGCTCCTAAAATTCTTGCATAGATAAATATAAATTATTTTATAATAATATTTTGGAAATCCTTACATTTGGCTTTCCACTTTCGTATATATAAGAAGCCTTCATTTTCATGGCATTTTCATTAGGTAATTTCTGACAAAGCTGTTCCATTGTGATGATCCAAATTGGCATTTGAAAATGTCTGGAGTGAGCTTCAGAGTACAAACTATCCAAGGATCACTCAAAATTTATCGTGTCTCCACCCTAGAGAAAAGATTAACTGTAAAGAGATCCAGTTTTCAGGGCTGTCTGTGTAGAGGTGACACTCTACGCAGTGCTTATTGGCACAGTCTTACTAGTGAGTCAGAGCTTTCATTAGCGAAAAAAGGAGAGCAGGCATGTTTCCTTCACTCTGCCTTTCAAGCCCTCTGTTTGCTGCTTTGCCTGTTAAAGACTCACTTAGTTTCAAGCTCCAACAGAGATTTCTCATTAGCCAGCGCATCAGAACACCACAATGGTGTAACTTCCATATCATTAAATCTTTGATGCATCTGTAAAGACTGCCGACACCACCTGTCATAGCTGTGAAGAAGATAATCGTCCATGGGAGATTTGAATAGCACTGTGAATTTCTATCATACAGGTCCTTTTACAACCATCACTTTTGGCTGCCATCAAGGATAGGTCAAACGAAGTCCTGGATGTGAAACCTCTTGGCCTATTACCTTTACTGGAAACTCAAATCCAGGTTAAACTAACCTTGTACATCAAAATACCCAAGTGTGTTTGTGCTCACTGCACATCCAAGGGAAATGTCTTCTAATTTAAACTACTGAACTAGCAGCTGGGTCAACTGAGATTTATTCCAGGACTTTTTTGTCCTGATGTAGGTCTTCAACAGCAAGTTACTCTCTTCTTTTCTATATATGTTTCACCTTTGTTCTTGAAGTGCATAAATTAGATTAACTAGTTAATTAATTTATTTTGCAAATTTACAATACCTAAATTAGGAGCAAACTCGCCTACCTTTTTTTCTGGCTCTTGAGTTTCCAAACTCATAGAAAAGTAGTACTTTGTTTCTAATATTAAGTTGTATGTGTTGATTTGATATTGATTTTGAGATAGCCTCAGAGGCAGCATAATAGAAGTGCAAGTTACTAATATCTTTAGCACTAAACTATCAGACTATTTTCAGAATACAAAAGAATAGAGAACATAGGAAAAACCTGTATAATAACTAAAATTTACAGGATCTCCACCTTCATCTGGTTCTTACATGGAAAAATCCTGTGGTTTGAAAAATCATATTAGTTGCACACTGGACAATGGAACTAGAGTTCATGAAACATATTCCTGAAGTAAAGGGAGAAATCCACTACTTTCAGCATTTGAAAATCACTGTTGGCCTTACTCTGACACATACTGTAGAAAAACATAAACCAGAAAAGGATGTAATAGCCTTTGAGAAAAGCAAGATGGCTCAAGAAAGGGGTTGCTGTGAAGAAAAAATATCTGTCTTAATCTTAGCCCATGTCCTGCTAGAGGCCACCTTGGGTACAGTCCCAAAGAATCTACTGGACACAGAAGCAGCTTCCACTTTATGGGCACAAGATTTTAATAAATTAGGGCCATGTATTTACATGTACTGTATTCATAGTGTGGAGTTGAATTTTGAAGATGCCTAAACACCCCTATGATTATTTCAGTACCTTGCTTGCATTTTACCCAATGACTTATGCACCCGACTTTTTTCTGACTTTACACTCACAAAATAAACAACTGACATTTAGAAACAAAAATATTTCTTCATACTACGGAAGGATGTTTCCCACATCCTTCCCCAGGGGTGCATCTGCCTACAGGGGCACAGAATTGATTCTTGCTCACAGAGAATCGACTGTGAACCATTTTTACTTTTTCCATATGCCCCAAATTTCACATCTTCAACGATGAATCTACTGTAAATTTAGGATCTTGTTGAGGAGCTTATTACAGTTTTTAGACTAACACTTCTATGTGTAGACTCATACCTGGAGGAGAAAAAGTAGTACCATATTAAGAGTGCTATTCTGCTTCTCATTCCTAATCTGCCTCAGAGTTCATTTGGATATGTTTATATGACACTGCATTGTGCCAGGAAAACATTATCTCCATGATCTAGGACTAAATCCATCAAGGTACTTAGACACCTCACTACCAGCAAGTCTAAATTTAGATTGTTGGAAGTCCATAGGCACCAATATTTCTGGCTATAAAATCCACTACATTTCTGTCACTCAGAGCTATGCTCATCATGCTGATGACAGGAAAGGTGTCTTTACCTTTGAAGAACACAAAGAAGGAGAAAATGTCCAATATACAGCCCTCAAATATCTCCCTTCACTATTGTGCTACTGGGAATTGAAGAATGTTTCTCAGAAACTGAACTCTCAACTAGATTTTTCAAAGACAGCTCTTCCTTTCCTGTCTCTAATGAAGCAGTATGACTTTATATATAATAAATACTCATCATCAAAGCATTGCAATTAGAATTAATAACATGGATAATTAAAATGTCAGAAATTATCAATGTCATAATGTTGAATGCTCAGTTGCCTGTTGGAAATCCAGCACATGTGATACAGTGAAAAGTACAAGAAATGATTATTTTTTCATTTGGTGTGGGAAAAGTAGAAGTAGAAGCTTTCTTTAAAAATAATATTGGTAGGAGGCTGGGCATAGGCTTTATTAAAGATTATCCCAATGTCACAGTCTATTCAAACAGAGAAGAGCTCAGCTCCTGGGAAACAGCACTGACTACCCTTACAAGAGTTTGATCCTTGAGATCAGTGGTCAAAGTTAGCTCAGCTCACGCTCTGCTTTTCTGTTTGAACTAAGTACCATCAGCTATCAGAGCACCCAAGTGTCTTCTCTCTCGTATAATTTAAGTGTTGCTATAGATTGCATTATGGCCCTCAGAGCTGGACCTCTTATTTATGAAGCCTGTGATGGTTCTTCAATAAAATTGATTTATGAACATTTTTGAGTGGATCTCTAGGAAACATCCTGATAAGCAAGGTAGATATTGTTTTAAATGAACCTACAGAGAAGTCCCTCTTATGGCATACATTATTAATAGAACATGAGCAATCTTCCTGCCTATCCTGTCCTGCTCTTCACACATCCCTGTAGTTAAAACCCATTAGCTTTTCCTTTCCCAGTACTATTCAGCAGGAGAATGCTTTCACTTACCCACTTTGTGTGCTACTCCAGCTGCTGTGACAGATGCTCTGACTAACTACAGGTCCCAGATAATTCTTTTAAAAAAATTTAGATGACTTATCAGTAAAGTGGATCGTTGATAAATCTAGACATTTGTTATAAATTTTCCCTTGTAAGTTTCTATTTCTTTTCCAATAGTAAATAAATTATGACAGTGGGTTATCTGGACATTTTAACGATGGCCAGGATTTCTTGGCCTAGATGGGCCGTATTATGCTCTTGCATCATGGTCTACGACCTGTAGCATCCTATTCTCATGACAGATAACAGCAAGTCACATGAGATCACACAGCTCCAAGGGAAATCTCCTCACTTGGTTCTTTGAAACTGTAGCTGAAACGGTATGAGGCTTATACTGAGCTAAGTGGATTTATAGTGATATTCTCTACAGGGTGGAGGTGGGACTGGAAGAAAGAGCTCATCTCTGAAAGGTTACACAGGGTTACAGGGGTTGTGTGGGCCGGCTCAGCTGTTCTCAGACTATTGTGGAAAATTTTCATCTCTTTCCCACTTCTCCCCTTTGGAAGTTGATAAAGAGCACAAAATTTGAGTTTTGTGTCAGGTTTTAATAGGTTTTTTTCACTTATCTCCTAGTTTTTAGTATAAAAAAAGTCATTGGCATTGTGGAGTTGGTTCATTTCATTTTTTCACTTATCTTGAATGCCTCCACCCCGTACAAGGTGCACTGGAAGAAAACCCTCCGCAACTGACATCTAAACATCAGGTTTCCTGAGGGGTTTGCCTGGAAGTATAACAAGTTCTTTTCTTTTGGCCTGAATAACTGGGTTACTCCCCAGAAAGAAAAAGAATGAACTCTCCAACTCCTACTGGATCTTCCTGAAAATGTCAGTTTCTGTACTAGACTGAAAGAAAAGAGTTTCCTCCAAAAATATTAACATACCAAAAAATGTTGCTAACTATATGGACTGCATATCGGTACGTCTAAGCATCACTTTTTCCCTCCCAAAATGTCATACCACATGGATTGCCCTTTTGTATTTCCTCAAGAAATCAGGACTGACCCGTTAGCTTTAGAGAAACTTTGAGAGATACTGGATGAGTGGTAAATACATAGTCAAAAAGGATCCACAGGAATATTTGCAAACCATTTTTAATCACCCTATAACAACTTTAAAAACAACGGAAAACCTAATGTTGGAACTACTGCCGTGTCTCAGGAATAAAGCAGAAGGGAATACATGCTATGTGCCCCCACAAGGACAGTTTTCTTCAGCTAAATTTCCCCAAGCATACTAGGAGCTTCCCCTGTAGAGGAACCCTAAGGTCACTTCTACCTGAATCTGTGGGAAAACTCTCTCCTCTTCTTTAAGTCGGCAACTACTTTAGCCCTGAGTGGCTGGGATAGTTACTTCAGCTAATATTTGTGAAGCCTAACTAGACAGACTTACAGGCACCCTCCATTCTGTGCTCTGTGTCTGCCAGGGCCCATCCCCAGTGACTCTGACAAGGGTGTAAATCCCCCCTCGTGGAGCAGACCTATCACCCTCACTTTCCCCCATCCATATACGCCAGGTGCTAAGGCTTAACCCAACCTGCAACTTTAATAAAAAGGTGTCTCTAAAAAGGGAAGCGAAAGGGCCAACACAGATCACAAGCGAATTTATTTAACATTAATGCATGCTTCTCTTTTTCTGTTTTCAACTCTCCTAAAAATCTCATGCTTCCCTTTCCACAGAAGAAGCTAGTAAGCTTTCTGTTTTATTTATTTTTTTAAAAATTGGTCTGCTTTTCCTTGTCAATTCCTTGAACTATTCCCCATTTTTGCTGAGAGCTCTTTTCCCTCAATGGAAGTGGAACAAAACCTGGGGAGGATCATTTGGATGTTCTGGAGGATTTCCTATGTCTCCCACACAATGGATCAGTACATTTGGAGATGGTTCATGGTGACAGTGGACCCTCAGACATGGGAATGTTCTTCACAGCCAAGACCCAAGAGGGAGGAAAGCTCTGTGCAGGGATCATACACTGCTCCAGGCTGGCAGCCAGCAGCTCCAGGGCTGCTGCTGCTGTGGGGTCTTCCCAGGGGCCATGGGGAGAGATGACTGGTACAAAGGATGAGACATCTCCGCCTACAGGCTACAGAGCAGCCAGGTTGAACAGGGACAAATCTTGGTGTGGTACTAAGAAGTGACGGAGTTAAGGACAGGAACATTATAGGCCATAGGGAAGTCATTTTTGATTCGTAATAGATGTTTATACATTTCATGCTGCCTCTCTGGAGACATGCCTATAAAGATGAGATGACAGGTCCCAAAGGAATAGAGATTTGGATTTCTGCCTCATCATTCAGCCTACCTCTTTATTAAGAATGTGATCTTACTCAGCACAAGTATACAAAATACCAGATATGAAATGAGTAATGGCTAAGTCCATGAAGTTACATTAATAGCTATGAGCATGGATATAGATCACAGACTAACTCTATGTATTTAAAAAGGTTTTCTCCCTTGAGCATTCAGATGGTGGGATATTTGATCCTATATTTTATTTTGGTTATATTTGGGACGTCTTCCCTCATCTCTTTTTATATGTTTCTCTTTGTTTTTAAACTAATATTACTGAAGCAGGTAATGCATAATTTATGTAAAGAATGATCTTCATTTAACTCTTAGAGAAGCAAGGAAGTTACATGCAATCATCAGTTTTTCTTTTTGTTAAACCTTGCAACCAGCATCTGTGCATTAACCAGGCTTCTGCAGGTGTGTTGCTTCCGAAGTAAAGGAAATGACTAAAAAGGCAACCCCACCGACCTTTGCCTCTGGGTTATCTTTTGTAGCCTTTTCTCTCCCATCATTTAGTGTTTCAGTATGATTGTCTGAAACTGGATGGATCTGAGCTGCCAAATCCACCAGCAAGGTTATGTGAAGAAAGAGTAGTTGTACTGTCTTCCTCAGCCTACACGCTGACTCATTAATGTGTTTTTTGAAGTCCTAGGAGCTCTGTCAAGAAGTCTGTGAAGGAATCTTCAAAAAGGAAGCTACTAGAGATAACCACTGAGAGAATGTGCAAAGCAAGTACATATTTGGCAGACTGGCAGAAAGTATAGAACAGTTTCTTGCTAATTGCTCAGATAATAAAATGTTATTCAGGAAATGATACTGGACTAGAATATTATAAATTAAAAAGCATGTTTTTAAACTGCAAAATAACTTCTGGGGGGAAAGAAGTAATTTTGGCAGTGATAACAGTTTCATGCTCTGTTTATGTCCTGTGATAAAGTAAAGTGGAGGGAGCAAAGACCAAGCTTTGAAACATACAAGAAGTAGATGAGATTTCTGTATAGTTATTACAATGTTTTTTTGTATTGATTTTGATAGAATAAAGAGGCTTCAAAAATGTTTACAGGATGAACACTAAATAATCGAATAATGTTCAAATTTTAATTACAGAGGACTTGACCTCTTTAGTTCCATGACATAATATGTCATATCATTACAAGTATTTTAAGCAAAGTTAAATATTTTACAAAAGAAGGAACAAGAGACGAAGTATTTGTAATATAAAATAGTAATTGAGCCTTTTAATAATTTCTTATTCCCATTTCATGCAAAAGCAGAGAATATTTGAAGGAAAAATCCTTTGACTGACAGAATTTCAGATGGTTTATGGAAAAGAGAAATGCATTCAGGCTTTGTCTACTTTATTGATGTTAGAGTCCTGAAGGCAGTGTGAGAATAACAAATGCAAAAGTTGTAGAAAAGAATAACCAATACTGTAAAGAGAATATTGGCTTCTGCTTCTCAGTTTAACTTTTCAGTCTTACCTTCTGAAAATATAATCAGAATAGCGTAGGTTTTTGCTGACCGCTCTTATGCCTAGCAAAATCCATACCATTGTGAAGTTATTTAAAGACCTCATTGTTACTGTGTCATTTTGTTCATAGATTTATGCATGATACTGACATGTATTAGATCACTAAGTCAGACTTTGCTAAGCAGTAGACAAAAAAGCCCCACAACTGAGAACCAGTTCCGTGTTGTAGAGTTTCTTCAGGACTAAAGTCACCAAGAGAGGTGTTGCTGCTATCTGGATTGTTCTCTGTAGCTCAGGATGGACAGAGTTACTGTGTAAAACAGCATGATAGAGCAATGAAGATATCATGGTGCAGTTTAACATCTATGGGGAGGACACTGGAATTCACTTCTTACTTCACCCCTTCCCTAGGCATCAATAACGTATTGACAAAATGAAATGCAATGACTAAAATGGACTACTTTGTCTTTATTTTCCTGTTAATTATGACTGATTTCTGATATAATAATTTTGGTTCATGTATTTCCAATTTTAGTCTTTTTTGTTTATATGATAAATATATCGTGTTTATATGATAAATGTATCTACATCAGATACATTTATGTTTGATTTGCGTAACTCCAGGTTTCCATCTTTAACCTCTCATGGTTTTTGTAAGCATTTTTCTGTCCTACAGTGTTTTGTGCTTCTGTTACTTTAGTCAGCAAAAGTATGTGTTAAGTTCTATGTGCTAGCCACCTATCCCTTTGGATCAGTAGGATTTTCCCTGAAGTTGTTGATTATATGTGTCCATACAACTTGTTTTAAACAAGACGGGATGCATGTAATTTACATAATCAACTCAGTGTACTAATTAGAGAAGCTGTTATATTCAATATCCTAGGAAAACGATGCCAGGCTAACACAAGGATATTGAAAGCATCTGCTTCTCTAATTAGCAGACATGGGCCTTATCTTCCATTTAGTCGAAGTGTTACTGTGTCAAAGGTTTTTTCTACACCAGAGGTTAGTGACATTTTGATCTAGGAAGGTGAAAAATAAGATACCTCAACTAATAGTGTATAGAAAGCTGTCTTTTACAAAGTAAACAAGATAGCATACTTCTCCTCAAAGAATAATGTACAGGCCATAGAAAGCTGCAGAATATAGTCATAAAGAAATAAGCCATATAGTAATGTTTTTGGTGAAGCTATTTAGAATAAATAGTTCAAAAATAACCTATTTAGAATTCTGTGATGATGAGTGGAAGACATAATAAATGGTGAGGTTACCATTTCTCTTGTTCCAAGCATCTATACACATTTTGGAAAAATTACTAATATTAATTCCTTTGTCAGGAAATTTTGGCCACATTATTACTATTTTTTTAAAATCAGACTTTTAAAAACATTGACTACAAGACAATTTATCTAGGCATCAAATAATTTTTTCAGTTATTTTCTGCTTCCTCACCAAGTTTCTCAGTGTTCTCCAAAACTTGTGGACAACGCAGGATTTCAGTATAAGTTTCACCAGTCAGGTGTAAGGAGAGTACCGACATAGTTTTAGGCATGAATCCCCAGATTATGCACAGAGAAATACATAATTTGTTCTTAACTTAATATTTCACATGGAATTCAGATGATGAATAAAATTCAACTGAAAAACAGAGACCTTGCATAGTGCTGGTTTTGTTTTTATATTATGCTATGCTACTGCTATTTACCAAGTCATGCAATTTACTGTGCCTCTTTGCCTTTATTGATATTTAGTATTTTGGTCAATCTATGAATTGAGTAGCAAATTTTTTGTTTACTTCTGGATAATTTAAGGAAATGTGAGTAGAACTGGGTTGGTCTAAGGCAAAGGGGATATATACTGTTCATAGATGTCCTCAGACTGTAGTCAGCCCTACAGAAAATGCATCAAGATGTCATAGACTAGTTTGTGTTGGAAGAAAACTTAAAGATCATCTAATAACAATCCCCCTGACATGTGCAGGGATGTCACTCACTAGATAAGGTTGCCCAGGGCCCCATCCAACCTCAAACACTTTGAAGGAAGTATCTCTGACTAAGGCATTTCTTCCTAACATCCATTCTAAACCTTCCCTCTTTCAGTGTAAAACCATTGCCCCTTGTCTTTTCACCATAGCCTGTTTAAAAAGTACATCTCTTTCCTTTTTATAAGCCCCCTTAAGCTACTGGAAGGTCCAATGAGGTCTCCCCAGAGCCATCTTTTCTCCATGCTGAACAACCCCAGCTCTCTCAGCCTGTTTTTGTAGGAGATGTGCTCCAGCCCTCTGATCATATTTGTGGCCCTGCTCTGGACCTGCTCCAACAGATCCATGTCTTTCATGTGCTGAGAACCCCAGAGCTGGATGCAGCACTCCACATGGGATCTCACAAGGGCAGCGTAGAGGGGCAGAATCCCCTCCCTTGACATGCAGGCCACACTTCTCTTGATGCCGCCCAAGATACAAGATCCGGGCTGTGAGAACACGCCGTTGGCTCATGTCCAGCTTTTCATCCACAAGAACCCCCAAAACCTTCCCTGCAGGGTGGCTCTCAATGACTTCACTCATGAATGGGATTGCCCCCAATCTGTCACTTTATCGTCATTTTGAAACAGTAAGAAAAAAATTGTTGTAGTCATCTGAGTGTTTTTCTTCATGAAAATTCTTCCCTTAACATATAAAAATAGTGTTTTTACCATATTAGCTCAGATAAAATGCCTGATGTAGGGTAGACATAGAGACTGTTACTGGGATACCACTCTTTTCACCTTGAAGTCACTATCTTCAACTCTTTTCTCCAGTGGATAAAAGGAGTTTTCCTGTGTGTGAGTTTGTATTTCACTTCCAGGCCAGCAAAAATGTAGTTTTCTGCACTCAACCAAATATTTATGTTTCTCTTTCAGCAGACTGAATGGGGACAGGGTCTGAGCCAGCCTGGGAGACCCCAGCCTCACTGGTGGGACAACGCAGTGGAGGTGTGCGTTTGTGGGGTGATGAGTAGGCACCAATAAATCTCCAGCCCTCCATCTGCAGCAATATCTGTTGCAATCTGCCCTTTTAGGGTAGAGAATGATCCAAAGATATTTTTGATTTTTCTTCAACCCCTCCTGTGTCTCCTCCCTGCGACTTATCCGGACTAGAAGGAGGGAGAGGAGGTAAATGGTCCATCTGCCAGAACAGTCTCACACTACTGCCCTTCTACTGCGCTGCACCGTTTTTTTATGGCTGTGATACAAAGACATGAGACAGACGTTTTTTCTCTGCAAGGCTTTCTGTTTAATTAAAGGCCTATTGTGCCCAAGCTGACTCTGGGTTTTAAGGAGGGCTCTGTTTAAAATCAGGGTAATAGGTTATTACAATTCTAGAGAAGAGCATTTGCAGAGAAATATTTTGCCCTGGTTAAAATTTTTGTGGAATACCACAAAATACAAAATAGATCCCTTAATCTCAGTGGATATCTTGAAAACTTATTACTAAAATATATATAAATGTGTAACTAGTATTCATTTTCTGAATGTTGGCATGTTGTAAAATTCTGTTTTCTTTTCATTTCATGCTGTTGTAAATAAACTGAATCTGTACAGTAGGTTTTTGTCAGACTCCCAGAAAGACAATTTTATTTTATAGCACATCCTAGACTGACAGCCAGAAACTGTTCTGCACCACCTCAGTACAAACAAAATTAGCTTCTCACAATATTTTTGCAGATGTTAAAGGTCATTAATAGAATGAAACCAGATGACTAAAGCAATACACTTGGAATGATTGGGTTTTATTTTTCTCTCCAGCTTAAAGACACAGAGTCCTCTTTTCTCGACTACTTGGCTGTATTTCAAATGTTCTTTTTTTTTTCCTCCTATTTAATGGTTTCCAAAATCATAAAAGTGAAAGTAGTGGGGATATGTATTTCTTGGCTTATGCAACCTCACTTGCGTGAAAGATTAGGGATTTTTTACAGAGATGAATATAATATTAACTGTTCAAACTACACATTCCTGGAACAATTGCCCAATCTCTACATTTTGATCAAGGTCACACTTTTATAATGATAAAAGAAAGATGGATAGCAGATGCATGAAAAATCATCTTCAAAATGCAACTATATAGAGGAATAAAAGGAAAACTCCCCTTAAAAATGAAAATAGCTCTGCAGATTTTGAAGTGCATTGTTTAAGTGTGAGACAATGTTGATAAGAACTGAAAATTAACTTTTTTCATTCCTATAGAATGGCTATCTCACTGTGTGATTACTGTTTTGTGGCTTATCTAGATGATAATGGAGAGTCTTATTTATGTTCTAATTTTAAAATTTTGCTGCTACATATTCAGTACTGCACCCATCAGTTTAAACTATACTAAGCTATTAAAATCCTTCTGAAATGAAATATAAACAATAATTAACTGCTTGTCAAGCAATAACAGTATCTTAAATGCTTCTAAACAGATTATGTTATGTTGATTCTTTCAAAAAATTTTCAATATAAATAAAAAATCACAAGTCAAGCCCACCCTGAAAGCTAAGATACATGATAATTCATGTATACCTGCTTCAGAACACCTTTAAAAGAGATGTGCAAAGAGAGAAGTGTGGCTAGGCAATCTGTGCAGAAGGGGGTGTTATTGGGACATGGAGAAAATGAAAAGACAAAAAGGTAATGTGAAAGAGTGATGTGGTGGGTTTCAGTGGGAAGATGAAGAGGAAAAATGTTGATGAGGTAGAGGGGACATTTAAATGCCCAGAAATCCAGCACAGAGAAGTCGTAGAATCTGTCCTGTTGGTAAGGATGCTTTAAGAAGCCTTTCCTCACCTTAATAAAACTAAGAAAACCCTTTCTTAAGCAGGATGTAGGCTACAAGTTAAAGAAAGAGAGATTATTGGTTTCTTATCTTGATTAATGCAAATTCTAGACAAAGACTCCAACTTTACATTCAGGCAACAAGATAAAACAGATTTTTGAGATACTGGAGAGAAGAAAACTGAGGCTTGAAACTAAGCATGAAAGAACTATCAAGCACAAAATTATTTGTTAAGTCGAATGAGCAGCAAGATCATAAATGTATTTGAAATAGGAGAAAAGGGAAAGGGCAAGCTAAGTTTTGGTGAAGTGAGGGAAGTAATTTCATTTTAATATAGTCTGTTTTAGATAGTGTTGGGACATTCAGTTTGAAAGCCTGGGGAAACAGCCAAGGAGGCTCCAGTGAATGACTAGAGACAGGATTTGGCAAAGAGAAATAAAACAATAATTTGACATCAGAGGACTACAGAACTGGTTGTTGAGTCCTGTTACTAATTAGGTCAGAAAGGTGAGTTACAGAGGAGAGGAGGTCAAGAATAAAAAGCTTTGAAGAATCTTTAAAACCTTATCTTCTCAAATTAAGATAGTTGAATATACAAGAGGGAAACGCATAAGTTAGTAAGCATAGCATAGTGAAATAGCGAAAGAAACAAATAAAAGAAAAAGCTGTGGAAATGCTTCATTCACTTTCTGAAGAATTAATAGAGCCATTTATCTGTCTAAAATTAAATAAATATATAAAAAATTCTTACCCCGTGCCTTGTTTCTGGAATGCTGGCAAATAGGTACTAGCGGTTCTGCACCTTGAAATATCACAATATAGCAAATTTTCTGTGCTATTTATTATAAAAGAATTGCTTTGAATTTTGTAGCACATACCAGCACCATCCTGATGCTGGATAGTTTTGTTAGGAAATAATCAAAAATTATCTTTTTTTAAATTTTTGAATTGCTTAATTTTTCTTCAACTCTATTAGGAGCATGATGAAAAACTTTTGTCTGACTAGATCTGGCAAACAACTAGGCTGCAACAAGGATGAATAACAGAGGTGGGTAGGGGAAATCTTTAAAGGTTAATGCAAAATATATGGAGAAGTTTTATGAGGCAGACCTTTAAATACCATTGCTCTTTAAGCAGTTACGGCATAGGTGTACTTCCTACAGAAAGCATACCATGAAATAAACCTAATGCATTAAACCAGTGGGTACCATTCCCCAGCATGTTAGAGATGTGTGTGGCAGGATCCAATAGTTTGTCTTGCTCTCCTCAAACAGTGTGTGGGAAGCTGGATGAGTTGTAAATGCTATCATACTACCACTGTTTTACAAGGAAAAAAACGATGTGGTCAGTTCCCATTCTAGCTAAACAAATTTTGATGGATGAAAACCTCAGCCAAGAGCAGTTGAGTTTCAACAGAGCATGCAAATTACAGAGAGACTACCACTAAATCACCAATAGAGCTAAGCAATTTCCTCAGAAAGAAGTTTTTTTCACAAAGCCAAATGCATTAATAATAATAGAGTGAATCTCTTCTCTTCTCTTCTCTTCTCTTCTCTTCTCTTCTCTTCTCTTCTCTTCTCTTCTCTTCTCTTCTCTTCTCTTCTCTTCTCTTCTCTTCTCTTCTCTTCTCTTCTCTTCTCTTCTCTTCTCTTCTCTTCTCTTCTCTTCTCTTCTCTTCTCTTCTCTTCTCTTCTCTTCTCTTCTCTTCTCTTCTCTCTCATGGAAAACTATTTTACTTTAGTAAGAATGCTGTCCATGTCCCTTGATCTGCTGGAGTGTTTGTCTATGCAGACCTCTGTGAGCGACATTTCCTGGCAGCAGTCTTAATCCTCTGCATTATCAGAAGACTCATAAACTACAGCTCTTACAGCATTTCCTTATGCAAAATCAACCAATGAATTTCTCAAGCATCTCTGTTAATATTTTCATGCCCATTCTGCAGATCAGCTGCATTCTGGTGTCACATGCCAAGGTCATGCACCTACAGAGCACTTTGAGTCCTAATTTATCTGAATGCCTAAAAACCAGCCTGTCAATGTAAAGTTCCCTGTAAGCAGAAAGTCTACTGCATGTAATGCTAATGAGGAGGAACAAGTTTAACCCCAAAACCCCAACTAACGTAGCTGTTTTTTCCTTATTTTGAATTGCCAAAGTGAATCGCACATTCTATTAAAAGAAAATAAAACTAATCTATCAGCTCTAAAGGCATTGGCTAAACCCTTCTGTTCTGGTTTCCTTTAGAAAGTCTTATTTCAATCAAGATTTCATGTTTCTACAGTATTTTTTCACTCAGTTCTGAATGGGAGGCATCTGTGTTAACCTTTGGTAAATGTTGACTTGTTAAGTATCTTCTTCAGCTGCCAAACAATAATATATGTTACAATATGAAAGTAATTTAGTTCTGTTGAAAGGGAAGCAATTTAGATATTATTCTTTGTGTGTGTGAATGGGATTCCAATAGTCAATTATGTAATAAAGTAAATATATTTAGAAAGTATTGAAGGTAGGCAGGTTCCATTTAACTCATTTTAAACAATGCACAAAAGATATTGTGTACAATTTTCCTGTCTATTTAGATATATATTCATACACTGTATGTACACATTGATTTTCTTTTAACATTTAGGGTTATTTAGCTAACAAATTAATTCAACACAATGAGCTCATGCTGCAAAACACCATGGAAATGGAGTATTTACATATGCTAATGACTTCCAATTAAGAAACATGCAAATAATTGGGAGAAAGCAAAATTAAAACACTGAGCTAATAACCTGACAATTACAAGGAAAACTGTATTATGCAAGACTGCAAACATAATTGCACACAGAAGATCTATCTGACTACAAGGGTAGCTAAATCTGTGATACAAATTATGCCCCAAATTGTCACTTAGTACAGTCCTTTGACAGACTTCTTGCTGTAGGACCACAGCCTGTTTTAGTGCATGGTTTACCATATGAGTGCACCCACCATTTTACTGCTGGGTTACCATATGAGGGTCAGTGACAGAGGCAGGAAAAGAATCAGGTCAGAAAATTTATCATCATGATGAACTTTCACAGCTCCCTCTTTGGTGTAAGAAGGAAGTGGGACTGCAGATGGTTTTTTGAGCTGTCAAACTAAGACAAGCTAAGCAGCTGTTTGGTGGCTTGTGGTGATTAAGGATTTTCCCTTTCACAGTAAAAAAAAACCCCAGACAAATTTCCTTCTTCCAGAAGATCATAATTTCAGAACTTGGTTTTAATTTAAATTTTGATGGACTGTGGAAATTTGAAATGTTTCAGTAGAAAGTCGTTCTGAAAACTGAAATTTTGTTCTGAAAAGTCAAAATGTTTAATTTAACAAGGTAGAAGTCTGTTTTGATATTACCACAACATTATAATACTTTGTGGGCCCATAGTATATTATTACCACTGTAGATGAATACCATTTGATTACTTAGCCATAAAATATATGTTATGTAAAGTGAGGAAGTCATTCTTATCTTTCCAAAAAGAAAAATTTCAGTCCTATTGTAACAAAAAGTAAACCTTTTAGAACAGAAAAAAACCCAACACAAACCCTAGTGCCTTATCTTATGCGACAAGAATTTGGTTGTTGGCTGTATGTAAGTTAGGAAGACAAAGCCTTTTTCAGCTCACACATTTCCAAGAATGAGTGCAGGGACTTTCTTCCCCGTACTTTTCCTGTCTCATAGACCCAGTAATCTTTGTGAGCTACAACTTTGCCCCACAAACACTGAAGTAAGGACACCTCTGCAAGAATAGAGGTACAAGTTCTTCTAAGAGTCTCTGAAGGCTGACTCGAATAGGAACACATTTTTGCCAGCTGTGTATTTCTTGTTCTCCAGAAATTAAGGCAACTTGGCTGTTAACTCTAGGGATGAATCAATGCAGGAAGAGAAAGACTGATTTTTTCCAACCACTTCTATTACTTTGATCTAGTTTTTAAAGTTTGTGTTCACAGTGCTACTAAGTCTGTCAGTTTTTATAGATATTTAAGATTTGATCACTTCAGTGGAAAAAATCATCTTTGTATTGCCAGATTCAAACCTTGCATTTTATCTGCTAGGAAATAATTTTTAATCGTGCAGTAAATGCAGGTCATTTAAGAAATCTCCTTAATGATAATGCTAATGATACAGAAATAGAACTGAATTTGGTTTTACATATCACTTTTCAGACTTTGGGAACTTTGAATGTGGTGATGACGATGACAGTGGCAACTGTCACCAACATTCTAGTTGGCAGATCCTTAGCTTGTGTACTACCTTGCCTGTAACCACCTGCCTTCAGAGAGAGGACATTGGTTCCCATTGGGTTTTAAACAAGGCTAATCACATATTATACAGCAGTTCAGGCATTTTTGCACAAGTTTAGGTAGATACCAGAGTTAGGGTTCTTCCCTACCAAACGATCCTTGAAATGTGTTTGAAGATTTCTATACAAGATGTACAAAAGGCCAGAAAAATAGAGGTAACACATGCAGGCTCCACTGCACTAAGATCACACTACTCCAAGGAAGATGTGCCCTTAGTATGAATACTTACAACCATATCCTTATATGAACACTTACAAACATATCCCAAGCATCTCCTCTGAGAGCCGAAAAAAATAAAAGTCAGCACTGGTTTATGTGCCTACCTCTGCTTGGTCTTACAGTTTTTTGGCATTGCTTGAAGTTGTGGTCATTGAAAACAAATCTGTCCTGAGTTAGTGATGGGCAGTCTTAAAAGATTCAGCATTGTCGTTAATTCCTGTTAGCTGTTTTCTTTCCTTTCGTTGCTCTTTTCCTTTCTGCAGCATACAAATAATTATTGTATCCTATTCCCAATGATTTCTGTCATTTGTCCTTTTCTCTTGTTTTGTCTTTTCAGTGTTTTTCTATCTTAAGAAGAATGTGAATGCTGCAAAGTGTGAGGCTTTTTCAAAATCCCTGTGTTCAATCACATTTGGACTTCAGCAATGTTTCTCAGCCCTGAGAGAGATTTGGCAGTGTCCTATTGTTGGTCAGCCAGGGGAAGAGGTCTCTGAAGACCGAGTAAAATTGCACAACTGAACAACACCCTATCAGATACCATTTCACCACCTTACAAGTTGAAAGAACGGGCAACACGAGCAACTGAAACCAAAATGCTTAAGCACAGTGTTGTAAAAGTTGTTATCACACCGTACTTCTTTCAGAAAATAATGAAGTGCCATTTCTAAGCCTTGACCACTGTAACACAACTGAGTAGAAAATACAGAATCAAAAGGAAGGTATTGTTATCCAGTGTTCAGCCTTTTCTTTCCGTGTAGTGGTTTACTCATGTGGGAAAGTAGATGAACTCGGTGTTTGACAGGCAGACAAGGGAGAAACTACATGAACCAAAGGATTTGCACTCTGTAGACCACTTGTGTAATTACAGCTGTTTGAGGAAATGTCTGTAGCCACGCAGTAGTCTCCTGGTGCCAGCTGTGCTTGCTACAGAGCACAGACAATTGATTTTGGTGTATGAGACAGAGAAGACAAACTGCAAATGGAAGATGTAGTGGATAGATGTCACTAAATATAGCAATTTCATAGGTTGATGAATCCAGCTAAATGTATAATCAGTTACCAGACATACGCTACATTATTGAAGGACACTGGACATGCCATTCATTCAAATGTTTTAATTTATTTTCTTAATTGATTTTTAATAATCTCATAATTTTTTTTTCACCCACTCAAAAGGAAGCTGAATGAAAGGATGGTGATGTGTGGGAGGAGAGTCAGGGCTGGCAGATTGTGTTCAGCATCCTCCACATTCCCTTATTAGTTTAGTCAGACACATTATTTCACATTATGAGAAACAGATGAGAAACTGCTAAAACACACATTATGAGAAACATTAGGAGAAGCTGCTAAGCATACATCTAAATAATGCTAAACCAACAGCAGCTCCAGCTGAGGGCCAGCTGACTCACCAGGATCTGTAAATCTAAGCTTCACAGCACTTGCACAATATGCATATTCCCACTAACCATTGGACAGGTTGAGTTGTAATGCTGAGTAATCATTGCATAAACCCCGTGTAGGAGAGATGAAGGAGGGCAACAAATACAGGCAGCAGTACTTCAGTGAAAGAAATTGATGACAGCACCCTCATTGCCTACAGGGAACAGTTATACCTGTTCTTCATCAGAATATGCAAATTACAGCTGCTCCAGATGCTTTGTTGGGTGAATTACACCACATTTCCATATGCATTTTCTTTCCTTGAATTTCCTTCTCATGTTGCAGAAAGGTTAATTTAAGTTCTGTGCGAGACAATCACCTAGAATGTGTCAAATCTAATGAAGCACTAAAGAAATAAAAAAGGATATTTTTTAGGATCATCCACAGAAAATCATCTGTGGCTTGGCAGAAGTGCAGAATAAATGCCTGTGGTTGCATGACTCATCTTTGTTTAGAGCTGACCTGTGGAAGGCATTAGCAGGGCTGGTATGATATTCAGCTCTGCTAATACTTTCACTATTTCTGTTAGCCCAGCTTGATGATCTGTTCTCAGCAGAATGGAAAATGCAGAGTCTGTGTGAGATGAGGTCACTCCCTGTCACCCAGAATGATTTTTCCATAAAAGTCTTTTCTTACACTTGGATTCAGCACCTCAAGCACTGCCAATCTTTTGAGTATCTTTAGGTAATAAATTTTGCAAATCTTTCAAGTAGGATGGTTCAGATTTGTGTGCAATACTGCAAAAAACAAGACAAGTTGCTCCTCTTCACATAGGCATATTCATGCCAACAGCTTGATTTCTAGGAAAATTCCATGTCTTGTAAGACAGACTTAAACACATTTTGCTTTTGGTGTTACACAGAAATTCATCTGTGACATATTTTAACCATGTTTTGTTTTATTTTTTAGTTTTACTGTAGTGATGATGTGTTCTTTTTAGATACTTTGGAAATGTAAATAGTTTTATGATAACCATTGCCAATAAAGAACTAAAATGCTATGTAAGATATTACATTTTCCTTGTAAAACATGAATAAATATAAATATGACAAATGTATAGCCTCTGGTAGCAAATGTTGGGGTTTTAATAATTACTAAAGAGAGAAATCATTCTTAATAAATAATGTACGCCATGCAGTAGAAAAGTCCCCCAGCAGGATGGCAATTATTTTGAGTGTGCATGTGGTATGTGAAATCAGGTATCTTCCTCTTCCAAAGAAACCAAAATTAGAAAGCAAGCAGGTACACCCTTCTCCTGGTTTTGACACTGTCTTTATTCATGCTTGCAGGCTGTAGCCTGGTTCTTTTAGCATACCGGTTTCACAGGTTTGAACCATGTGCAAAACATTGCTCTCCAAGACAGGAAAATTATTTCTAAGGCCGGGTTCTTGCAGCATAAAAGGAGTCTGGTTGTACCATGTTTTTTAGGCAGAGTGTCCTCTCACTAAGTTTTTCACATCACGCTCAGATTTCTTAACTCCTTTGGTATCTCTCCATGAATGGATGAAGTTTATTATTTTCTCTTTCTGCACTAAGGCTCATGAATATAGTATGGACTGGCATGTCCTGCTGTGTGTCTAAACCATATCGTGCATCAAATTACAGGTGCCTGCTGACTGTTTTGCTATTATATTTTTTTGAAATTTAGCCAGGCTAATATAGAAGGTGAAATTAGACTGCTACTTTTGCCCCACAAGTTTTCCTTCACATTTTAAATGGGTTTTGTTCCAGCCATGCTTGAACCTCTTTTGCACTGATTTTCCATTAGACCCCTGCTAATGAGAAAACACTGACACAAATGCAATTAAAACAATTCTGAAATTTCCACATGCAAATATTTGCACCAAGTTTGGTTGTGCGTAATAGGGAAGCAGACAATGACACATGATTTATTTAATAACTGATGACTAGCTAACATTGACAAAATAGAGGTTATTAAACAGAGAATAATTGCAAACAACTTTCTGTGTTTGATCTGTAGTTAAACGAAATGTAGCCCAAAATGTGGTTGGTTAATTCTGAGCAACAAACGTAGTTGATTGAGAAAAAGCCTTTTGTTTGCTTGCAGATACTGCACAAACAGAATTGGAGGTTAAGCGGGTTAGATAAATAATTCGTTGTGAAATATTTGCTTAGCAATAATACAGCTTCACTTTTTCCTGTTGTTGTTACCTTTAACTCTCCCTCCTTTTTTCTACTCTCAATTCTTCTAGAGAGGCAAAATTGATAGCTACATAAGAGGAGTAGCTGACAGCTTAATGAACAATTATTAGTCTGTGGCATATTTTCCAACAGTTTTTCATGAAGGGATGGGTGGTGTAAACCACTGCAGTGTTTAAGTGGAACCTCTTTTGTCAGCACCTGCTATTAGAGAGCGTAACACTCCGTGGGACTAGAGTATTCACATCTCTTTTTAGGGAATTTGCAGCTATAGGTGGCTGCAAGCAAGGCACAGCACAAGGGGGACCTCGTTTTCTGTCTCAGTGGATATAGACTGGCCATGCACTGTTTGGAGGAACTAAACATTGGGTGTGTTTTGGACAGATTTTTTAAGTTATATAGTGTCTCAGTAAATTACCTCTCTATTTTTTTAAAACCAAGGGAAAGTAATGATTGCGGAATCGTACAAGATTTATAAAATAGCTGATATAAAATATGAGGTAGTCTTAGGGTTCATCTTAGTAAAGGAAACCTGTTCTCTACCTATGGGTGGTCAAAGCATCAGAGCAAAGTGGAGATTCTTCTCATTTACTGAAACACAGTTGGTAAGGGTTTGCTGTTAAGGGCTGGGAAGCACAGCTCTATTTTTTTCAGTCAGCTCAGGCAATTAAAAAGAGCTTCATGGTTACTTGTGAATGTTATTACCCAAATTGTAAACTAGAAGGGAAGAAACTACTTATTCTTGTGTAGACCCATCTATTTATCTCTCTATTGAATAGCCCAATTTGCAATATTGTCCTGGTTTGGGTGGCACTAATGGAAGTTATGTGCTCTCGGGATTGCAGCCTGTTAGCCTACAAAATTACTATAGATTCACATTTATCTTGTTCAGGCTAATTTTGTGGTTGTTACTAAGACCCTTAAGATAACATAAAAGCAGTATACTACACAACTGTGTGTAAGGTCCATGTGAAACTTTTATAACAAACTTTTATAATAAACTCTTCACTTAAGGCAAGGGCAATTTCTTTGGAAAGTTAAAATCCATGGATTTTTGGCCTTACTTTACAGTCCTCAGTTAATACTCAGAAGGTACTCAACAGAAGGAATAAAGGGAGTGATCTGCATTGGTTTTGGCAAGGTAGATTGTGATGGTCACAGTTATGCTTTGGAGTTGTTAATAGTATCTACCATCAAGGGCATTTAGATCTCCAGATACAATTTTCAGAATGAACGGCATAAGACTGTTTGGTACAAGTACCAGCTCAGCAACATATTCAACTGCATCGAAAAAATATCATCAGCATTGATCACCTTACCTCTAGTGAGCTTTAGTTAAAGGAAACAATACTGTGTCTAGTTATAATACTACTTCTTGTAATAATATTTTAAAGGAAATTCTAGCTATTTTATAAATTATCTTTCTAGGCCAAATGTTTATGCTTTGAGGTAATGAGCAATTTTAGTACATTATTTCTTAAATAACATCTCTAGGAAGCCGGCTTGCAATGAAACATATTATTTGTTCCTCTGGTAAGAGAACTGCACAGCACTTTTCTTGGATTAGGAATAAAATCAAAATAAATACAATGTATGTATGTCACAAGAAATGTCATCCTGCCAAAATATAAGTTAATATTTCAGCATCACAGTGATCAAGTTGTCAGTCTGTATGAAATAGTGCTTCATATAAAAGGCACTCTTTGGAAACAACAATGTACCAATTATAAAAGACAGAAACAGAGTCCTGTCATTTAATGATTTGAAATATTAATGCGTTAACTCAAATACATGAAGAAATGCTGGCTAGTGCGGCAGAAATTAACACTCAAAATATGGATAGCACTTAAGAAATACAATGTTATGAGGTACCATGTTTTGTCAAGATTGATATGTGCAAAGTAATTGACAACAGTTGGTCAGAAGAGATATGTCATTTGTACAGCCAAAGAGAATACCAGGATATTTTTATTGGCAGGGTATGCCTTCTTATTTTTGCTGCTCAAACCAAAGATTTCTTTACCTAATTCTATTCTTTTTAACCTCATCTGTACTGGAACATGAGCGTTGAGAATAATTTTATTTTTGAGACAGTAGGAAAAAAAGTGAGGTGTGGTTTAGCTGGGAATCATAAGTATTTTGTGCTAACAGGGGAAAAGCTAAAAATATCACTTAAACACTTATAATCCTAATTCATGTTGCTGTCTGTTTCTCAACTTTCTGGTGTTATTTACTTTAATTCCAATAATAAATTCTCTATTCAGCAAAAAAAGCATTATAAGTCCAGAATGGATGCTTTACTTTAATTTTCTCTCATGTCAGTGTTTCATTCTAACCATCTTAACTGATATTAATACTACTTAGCTTTTTTATATATTGAGTGACTATCCTTGCAAGCCTCTTGAGAGATGGAAAATCATCCTTAATCTCATTTTATATCAAAATTCTGATTCATAGAGATGCTGAGATACTTGCTTGAAGTTACATAAAAACAACTAAATCTAGCAAAATAAGAAAAAGTTTGCACAAATACACTAACACTGAAGTCATAGCCAGATCCAAATCTTAGGGGCTGATCAACAGGAAAATAGGAACAGTAATAGCACTTAACTGAAAACTTCTTTCGAAGGGTAAAAAAGAGGTATAGGAGTACTTAAATTTTATTTTATTATACTTTTTTTTTGCAAGCTTTACATGGTTCTGATGTTTTCATGTAATGGCTTGTATGGTTTTTGATTTATTTGAAAACTCTTCTTAATTGTGTCTAAGAATTTTTTAGGACCTATCTGATCTACCAAAATTGTTCAAGTATTTGGGGTTACAGGTGATCATTCTTAGAGAAGTGCTAAAGGTCAGTCTGGATATTCATTATGGATTTTGACCTCAGTATCTCATGTGTATGTCTTTTGTCATGTTCCTGCAGTTTCACAGCCTTCACAGTAGAGATGATAGTCAAGGTGAAACCTGAAATATCTTCAGGAGACACTCCTTATCCTCTTCTCCCTCACTATGGAGATGGTACTGTCTGACCTCAAAACTACCCACAAGTTTCTCTGTGGTTTTCCCTATTTATAAATGGTGACAGTGGTGGAAAGAGATGGTCGTGCACAACCTAAGTCCATGTGCTTTCCAAAGGTGAATGCAAAAATACACCATCTCTCACCTTGGAAATGTCATCTGAAAACTGTTAGGCCAAGTAACTGTCTTTCTTTTCTTTGTTCTCCTGTTTTGAATTCAGAAACTATGCCTTAATTTTACTCCATGCAGATGGTCAAAGCCTTACAAGGTGAGATTTGTTAAGGTATTCTCGCTCCTTCTTTATATTGCCGTGGGTCAGACTAAACATTGATGGCTGGTTGCATTACCCAGAGAAATTGCTATTTGATCACTGACAGGCACTGCTGAAGTCTTATCACAATTATAAAATGATTCCATGACAATATTACTAGGAAGAAGTAGAAACCATTGATTTATTTAGCACTTCATTGAGTTTTATCCAAGTTAGAATCAGATGTGCAATAACTCACTATAACACCACTGGAGACTTACACAAGACCTACTTTTGTCCAATTATTCTGCCAAGAAATAGAATTTCTAGTTAAAATGGATGGAAATAAAATGTAAATTAGGTTAAAAAAATGGCTGTTATTTTCCCCTTCTTATAAGATATCCTAAGGTTTTTCAAAGTCTTTTGAAATCCTCTCTCTTTCTTGATCTCTTCACCCATTGTTCAGTCTTTTACTCAGCCCTGGTCCTACTCAAAGTAATAATTTGACTCAGTCTCTGAAAAAATGTGTGGGACCAAATGCATGTAACAATAGGAGCAGTCATAGAAGTCAGATGGAAATTCTGCAAGTCAATATGTAAATTGAGCTCATGGCTTTGCCCTATATACTGAACAATTACTAAAAGGCTTCTTGGAGTTGCAGAGACCATAGAACCACAGAATGTTTGAGGTTAGAAGGGACTTTAAAGATCATCCACTTCCACACCCCCTTGCTTGGGCAGGGACACCTCCCACCAGACCAGGGTGCTCAAACTGCATCCAAGCCGGTCCTGAACATTTCCAGGGATGGGACATCCATAGTTTCCCATGGCAATCAATTCCAGTGGGTCACCACCCTCTCAGAAAGACATAAACGGACTATTCAGAGGGAAATACTTCTTTCTTTAAGGTAGTCAGATCTGCTTTTGCTGATCTTCATAATGGAAATAGCATCTTCTAAAAAGGAAGACACAGAGTAAGCTGGCAAAGGAAGACTGATGAAGAGGGGGTCAGAAACAAGGCCATGGGATATTAAAACAGGTTACCAGAGCCCTTCATGCCTAAAATAGAGGAAATCTTCAGTCTGGTTTCTGGTTTACTCTGAAATTCTCAGTTTGGGCTGATCTTTTATAGAGTTCATGCTTTGAATGTGAAGAAGTATGGTGAAACTTTCACTTACTCCCGAAACTACCACAATCTATGAAAGAGTACTCTTTTGTTCCTACCACTATGTCTTCGAGGGTGAATATGAGCATTGCTCCACAAGCTTATGTGAAAATTCAATTCTATTAGGGGGCAAACCTTAACAGGGCTATCAAAGAGAGGGGTCACCCCATGGGCCAGGTATGGCATGCATCACAGTGAGACAAGGGGAACAGGGCTCTGGAGCACTGACTCATGGGGTCACAGCCTAGGAGTAAAGGGGCTCACTGGAGGACAGAGCGGAAGAGTGCTTTGAGATAGCACCAGATGTACTGTAGCTTGTTTAGAGCAGGAACTAAAGGCAGAGAAAGGGAGGGATCTAATGGAGCTATGGCAGCCTCATCTGTGCTATATACTAACAAGTAGTACATAAATAATGAGTAGCTTTGTTGTAGCTCTTAGAGGGAAAGGGAGTTTTTTTGAGACAAGGTATCATGCTTCAAAACAATTGGTCAAGAAATATTTAATGATAATGGAGAACAACCATAAACATGAAGTGCAATTTAGCATCTAAATAATAAGGAAATTAAAAAAAATTAATCAGTAACAATACAAGGAAAAAATAAAAGCTGTTCCATGCCTTGAGTAACCAAGCTTGTGGGAGATCTGTTAATCTTCATGCCAAATTTCTAATACTTCAGTAGCAGAAAAATTTAATTATACCATTATACCATTTAATTTCTACTTGTTTTCTCATTGAAGTGTGTGTGCAGCTATAAAAGTTGCTGTCTTACACTGAGGTGAAATTGCATTATACTTGTGAGAAAGTGATCAACTCAGCATTTAAAAACTTAATTTCAAAATAGAAATAAATGTCATCATTATTTTTTATTACATTCTTTATCCTTACATGTATATCATTCTTTCTACAACTGAAGAATAGAAAACACACGTTCTGTACTTAAAAGTAAAGGAAAATGACCCTGCTTATCATATATTTCTCAGCTCAACATTTGCTTTATACCAGCTATGGAAAAAAGCTTTGCACTAGACACTCATTTAATACCATGGTAGTGAGAAGAGATGTGTTTATAATGAAATACAAATTTACTGAAGATATATTGTGTCAGAATAAACTGGCATCTTTCCCTTTTTGAGACAGCAGATTTTTTCCGAGAGAGAGAGATCTCAGCAGTATCAATGCAATAAAGTATTTGATGTGGTACAATATGGAAAACTATAGGTAACACTGAAGCAGGCAGAGTGGAAAGATCATAAGATATCTAAGGAGCTAGCTAGGAAGGATGACAAGAGTCTACTGATGAAAAGCAAGCATTGGCCAGAGGGAAATTAGCAGTGGGAGCCCCACCAGTTCAGTGTTGGGAGCAATGTGACATAAAATTTCACTAATGACTTTGGCACAAAGACTAGGAGGTGGCTGATGAAATCTGCTGGCAAAGGTAAGAGGTGCTAGAAAGCATCAGAAGACCCCCAGTATTCGAATAATAGCAGCAGGATAAAACTCATTAATAGGAAGTGGTAGTTTTTGCACTTCAAGCACTAAGAAGTAGGAGTCCTCATGTGGAAATGCCTGAGGGAAGGACTGGATAAATTACTTTACCAGATGATGTTTCTCAGTTGCCAAAACTGTGTAACATAAAACAACAAATGAAATAAATAGAACAGATGCAATTGCAACATTCAGTAATAGAGGATTTCGAGTAGAAACAAAAAGCTGTGAATGATGCTGTACAAGACACTGGTGGTACCAGATCCAGCATATAATTTTTACTTTCCATTTCCCAGAAGAGGCAGTAAGAGCTAGCAGAGGTGCAGAGAACAGCTACCAGGGCAGTGAGAGGAACAGACGTCTTTTCTCAGAAGTTAACTATAAAGGTTTTCCTAGGAGGCTGTGCTGCATTAAAAATTGTATGAAGAAAATAATTTGGAATTTTAAGAAAAATGAACAAAATATTAAAGTGTTGAAAAATGGGACAATTTATTACATTCTTTTCATCTTCTTCAGATGGAATTCACTCAGACGAAGACTGAAAAGCATCTATAGGAAAACTGCACAGGGATTAATTTCCTTCAACATATGCAGCCTCACTTATGCAGAAGAATATGAATAAATTCTAGTAGTTTTCAGAGATTTCTCCTGACTTTAGAAAAAAACTGTTAGCTTATAACTGCCTCTATATTCCCATCTATGGCTGCCTGGAAGTGCCCAGTACTCTAATATTTAGGCACAGTTAGATAAAGGTGAAAGAAAGCATTTGGGAGAAAAAAAAAACAAACCCAAAGGACTGAATTTTGAAAGGTTAATTCCAAGTGCTGAGGGTGTATTGTCCAAAATCATAGAATCTTTTTGACTGTATCTGATATTATCTTTCTTTATAGTTGACAAATATTAACATTTAAAAAATGAAAATGCCCTCTAGTTCTCTTCCCTTAATCTTAACACTGGATGAGTGCTACACTACATTAATACTTGCTCTGACTGTTCTTTTGACTCCCTTGGTGATTTGATCCATAAATCGCTTCTCTCTGGAGCCCAACAAAAATTACATATTTATTTTTCTTCCTGGAGTTTATGTTCCTGAATTTTCAATGCTATCGTGGTACAACGGTTCTGTATTACTTAATGTCTTATTTCTTGCATGCAAAACTTCTGCAGTGGTGGGTCATCATCTCTGATGAGGGAAGTAGTGACATTTTCAAAAGGTATGTTAAAAATGGTTGAACATTCAATTTATGGTTTTGGTTTGGTTCTGAGATATTTATTTCAAATATGCTTTATTGACAGGCCTTCTGTAAACACACACAAAATGACTTCAAATCACTGGCTCTTTTTTCCTTTTTTTTTTTTTTTTTTTTTTTTTTTTAACAAAAAAGAAGTACAAGGTTATGGCTCTATAATCTGGTATTAAATCAAACTAGTGCATCAACCCACACAGCGTAAGAGAGCACCACTGGGAGATGTCTACCACTGATCTCCCTGCCTTGGAAGGCTTAAGATTACATAAACGCATTCTCTTTCATTTAACCTACTCAAAGCCTGTCTCTTTGAATCAAAACTCATGTTGGCCACTCCAAATTATCAAGACACAACTTATCTACAATAGACTGCTCCAAAAGATTACTGACAAATTATAAGCAATTTCAGCTGCCTGTAAATGTTTCCTGTGGATCATTTTGACTGACCTTGAGATCAACCTTCAGCAATCCGGGTATTTGTCTTTCATATATTTCCCTGGTGGATATGAATATCAGTTGTATAAAAAATGATGGATGGTGGCAATTTCCTATTAATTGCTACTGAAAAAAAAAAATCCTAGCACTTCTGATGGGTAGCACCGACCATAGAGAAAGGGGAACTGTATTTCAGGTGAATATTTTCTCTGGCAATTTTTGTGTAAACAAGTCTTGAATGATGCCTTTGAATAGTGGTGAAAATGTGTCATTGGCAATTGTCCTAGAATTACAGAGTAAGGAAAAGATGAAATCACCTATTCAACAGAAGCAACTGTCAGAAACAAGGAAGAAAATATACTATTTCTTTTTCCTCTTACAGTTTTTCTACTACAGGGAATCTGAGTCTGTGACCTAAGTCTATCAGGCTCAGTGAGTATTTCGATTTCTGAATATTGATAGACATATCATCATCTTAAACATTCAAATTTATCATATTTCATTGCACACATTTTTATCATCTAATTGCATTTTCAGGCAATTCTAAGAACTTTAAAAGTGAAAATTTAGGAACAAATAAAAGTGCAGTGTTTCCGCTGAAGAACAAGTGAGCCCCAGTGCTATTCAAATTCCAATAATGCTTTTCTAGTGGTCTTTATTGAAAAACATTATGTAAATGGTTCTCACCTGGTATATACACACTTCTTGGTACAGAGGAAATGTTCTTCTGTTCTTACTAAAATGAAATTTGATGCTATCATGTGCAAAAGCATCCTAAATTGTTTAACCTTTGCATTACTTCCTATTTTCTGGAGTGGATTCGTTATTTTAGGGGTTTATAACAATTAACTTTCTCAATCTATCACAGATCCAAATAAATATTTGTAGAATATTTGGCTATTAGCAGCAGCTGTGACCTAAAGCATAAGATAATATATTTTTTTAACACTCTCATGTCAGCCACAGCTTGAAAGTCCAATTCACATTAAGGAGTTTTGTGGCCTGAAGGATGGGACATGAAGACAGCTTGAAGGAATGTGCTTCACAGTGATGGTCTCAGGGACAGTGTTTTAAGGTGTTTTGATGCCTAAAGATGCAGACAGGTAGTTGATAGCATATATAAATTAGACTGAGCACCTGCTAGATGAGACACTTAAACGTCTTTTTTTTAAACTCAGCTGGGCATCTGTTTGCACTCTAGCTCTTCACTGCTTTCAACTAAATTCTAATCAGTGAAAACATATTTTCTTCTTTTAAGCCTCTGTTTTACCCTTTCAAACTCAGCTGCATGTCTGAGAGTGAGTTTGGATTCTTCCTATATGTCCATCACAATCAATGAACGTTTTGCAGGCTCAGAAATGCTCCTAGTCCTAGTTTTGGAACAGAGTGAGTATTTTTATAGTGCTGCTGAAGAAATCAGATTTTGCCAATCCTGTTTTGTCTGTGTTGTTCACTGAGATGAAATTAGAAAAGCACACAGGAGCACAATATATTCAGATGGCGACGTGCTTACTTAGTAACTATTACGCTGAAACATACTTTAATAGGCAAAGTAAAGAAGTCTGCTTAAAGCAATGTAATTCTTTTTTATAAGACACATTTCCTCTCTGTTAATTACTTGGAGAGAAACCTTAAAGAGCCGTCTGTGCTGCTGGATTTTAGGGTGCCCCATTTCTACACAGGCGCTGAAATGACGCTGAAAATGCTTTCCTCATTCACAATAAAGTTAGCAGTGAACTTATATTGTCAGGTTTTTTAAAGATTTCTCTCCATCGGTCCTCCAGCTCTTCCATTCTTCTGAACAGAGATTCTCAGGGATTGTTCTCTGCCATGCAGCGTGCATATCTCTGGATTTCATATGGATCCCAGAATCCTTTTCAGCACACTTATTTCAGCACTCCCTCTTCAGTCCTTTCACAAACTGTAAATCAGAAGCAGGAATGAAAGGTCCAGGTGAGTGAGCAGAAATAAATGCTTTTTAAGAGGAAAAGACACAGCAGGAATACTGTGTTGATAGCTGAAGCAGTTTGGTGTGGGAAAACACTTGGTTATGACTGGAGAGAGATGGGTTTAGCCCAGATTTTGCTCTAGACACTTAGTATGTGTAGTATTAGTATGTTGGCCTTGCTTAGCTGACCTTAATTACATTATATTTTTTCCTGTGCAATCTAAATAAGGCTTTTAATAGTTTAGTTTCAAGTAATAAAGTGCCATTCATGTGTGTAATTTATTACTAAGTACATTAATATTTATAGACAGAGCTGAAATTCTTTAGTCAACATGAGGGAATTTTCTCAGTCAAGAAAATCATCTTTGGTCCAATTTATTTAGCAAGTGAAGAACTGTTTAATAGAAACCCTTTGCATGGTTGCTGTAGGTCAAGCTAAGCTGGTAGTATAATAAAATGAAGTTGAGTTTTATTGCATTCTCATCCCTTTTATAAACCTTTTGGCTCTGAAATCTGGGATGATGTTTCAAAACAAATCCAAGGCAGAATGCAATTCTTGGAATTATAAAATGCTATGTAATGTAGAATTATCTTAACAGACTGATTTTAGAATTCAGTGGGGAAAATTCATCTGTGCTCTCTCTTTGCTCTGGCAGAGATCAATTTAGGTGAATATTTTTTCATTTGCTTTGCAAAGAATACAACTGTGATTTTTCTATATGAGTAAGAATTTGAGATTATGGAAATTTTCTTGCACTCTACGTATGGGTTGTAGGGAGCAGAATGGCTCCTGTGTTTATGTCATTACTTCTATTGAAGCAAATCAGCATTGACTAAGCAAAGTCACAGCATGAAAGGACATTTGTTTCTATGCTTTTAATGTACTCGACAGCATAGTGGAGCATGTGAAGAATTTATCAATTTAAGGAGTACAAGTGACCATTAAGTGCACACATAAAAGATTTCTGTACATTAATTAGATACCTGCAATTAAGTTAGAAGAAAAATGTCAACTCTTTGTAAAACATGAGAAACATTAGGGAAAGACAGCATGTGTCTTTGCATTAAAATGCCATTAAAATGATTATGACTTCAACAACATTAAAAAATTATTTTTATATATGATTCTGGAAGATGTTGAAGTCTGTTGTGTACAAAACCAGAATGAATAAATTTCCAGTGCTTGACATTATCGAAGTAGCATCTCCTATTTCCCATTCAATTGCATTCTGTATATATAGTTACTGCAATGTTCTTTTTTCAGCTTCACTTTGAGTCTTTGCTGTGCCTATGAATTTAACAATCCTTATTGTCAAAGATGTACTCTAAATCCCTGAGTCATAAATGATGCAAAATGATGAGAGTTTAAATGTTATAACTGAATGTCCAAACAGCTTATAGTTAATGTAGATGAACAGATCACTGCTAATTGGCATAGAAAGGAGCTTTCCCTTGTGTGAGAACTTGTGGTTCCCAAATAACTGCTGAAAGTATATGTAACTGTAGGGAATGACAGAAGCTTTGAAATAGCAAATATGAGACTCATGCACCACCAAGTTTCTTAAGCTTCCTTTATGTGTAAATACATTAGTAGTCTGTGTCTGTTTCTAAACATCTGGGATAAAGAGACCTGACTCCACCCTACAGACAGACCGTGTGGCTGCAGAACAGAGAAGGCAAGAGGGAAAATAAACCATATGGCCTAGAAAAACAAACTAGAGCTGGTCAACAACAACAACAAAAATTGTTAAACAGGTTATTCCAAATGTTGCAAAATTAATATCTGATTTCAAATAAACACACATTATTTATCCAATTTAAAAGACAGCTGAAAGTCTATGAGCTTGTGTTCTTCCTGTAAGGGTCTTCGAAGTCACACTGTTAAGTCCATTATATCTAAAACTTCTCCATGCTATAGCCCTGTTTTTGGACATGAGACTCCCTTCCAGTCCAGTGGCTTCTTGTCCCCATTCTTTTGCCCTCAGAAATCAGCAGATGAAGCCCAGCCCTCAGTGGCTCAGTGGACCCAGGCAAGAGACCTGGAGTATAGATTCATATGTCTTTGCTCATGCAAATTATCCAGCAAATGAGTTGGGATTTTTGCAAGCCATGACACTGAGGAAGGACACTGTTCAATGGGTGGAGGGTGAGGGGTAGTGTTTCCTCCTGGCCCGCGGGAAAGCCTTTCCTGCAGAGAGTACGCTCTGTGGAGCACAGGTAACCTGTGAATGAGGGGTTGGCTCTCTGAGGGAACTACCACGTCAAGTGCGATGCTTATCGTGGAGAAACTATATGGCAGGGTACTTAGGATTTATGCATGCAAAGTAAGTATCCAAGCAAGTAAGGGTGTGTGATAATTTATGTATTTGAGAGGTAGCCCAATAAACAGAGCTGTGTAGGATTCTGCAGGAATATACCAGTGTGATTTTAAAAGAAAGATGAGATCTTTTTTGTGTATAAAAATAAGGCCTGTAGAGTTCCCAAACTCAGATGCAATTCTTTACTAATTTATCTAGGAGTTTCCTAGGAAGGAGAGTGAACAGACATGATGAGAAATGGGATGAAGGGAGCAGTAGTTGTTTGCATGTTGCTCAGAAAATTAAGATCATGTGCTATGGAGTTTGCAGAGCTGGAAAATACCAGGTCTGTACTGACATGCAGATCTGCAAAGGAGAATATGGAAGGAAAGCTGACATTAGAGAGCCAGGACTCAGGGGATTTTTGCGTGGAAGACACTGAACAAAGAGAGAGTCAGAAGGTGGAGATAGCTAGCGAAATTCAGAAAGAGGGATGCATTTTATTTTTCACAGGAATAAATCTGAAGGGAAATAGCAAAAATCAGAATGGACAATGTATGATCAGATATGCTATTAGCAGAAAGGAAAAGGATGGTAGGAAATAAAGAGAAAGAAGATTCAACAGAAAGGTCATATACAACAGCAAGCTTTATATAAATATTTCTTAGAAGACATTTGATCTCAGTATGTTAAGCTAAATAAGAAATTTGAAGGCAAAAAAAAAAAGAAAGAAAAAGAAATGTGAGGAGTTAGACCAGTGGGCTTGGAGGACAGGGGCCATCTCCTGCAGCTCGGTCAGGGCGGTGCAGTGCCCAAGGCTGGCCCCAGGTACCTAATGCAGCATTTGCATTAGATGGTGAGTTGTGAGCAAACCCATCATTATTTTAGCCTTTAGCTCTTGTATCCAAGAACTGTCATGTCTTTTGAAATGTGTTTACAGCTTCTGACACATCCTGTCCTTGTTGTGGGACTTACAGTAATAGGGATAATTCTGATCCAGGCCTTTGCTGCTAACAATAATGAAAGCCAATTCATGGGCATCTTATCCAATCACCTTAATAGTGCTCTGTACTGAGTAGTGATTTATAATGACTTTGTGTAAAATGGGTTTGTTTTATGACATTATTACAGTTTTTTAATTATAATTTGAGTGAGCTGTACTGATTCAGACATCAAGAAAACCTTTGATTTCTATACAGTTCACTTAGGCTTCATGCTGTATTCCATTTTCCTTGACTTCTCAATATCATCTACTATTTCAATAAATGTCAGTGATCCAAAAGTCATTGACCAGAACTTTTAGGTAAATTGATTGAAAGAGAGAAAAAAAAAACCATACGCCAAAACAAATCCACAAACTTCCTATAAATAAACACATCAACTTCCTCCATTTTATATGAGCTTCTGTGCTCCTTCTTTAATTTCAACTAGGTTTTACATGTCAGAATGACAATGTCATTTGTCAAGCTATCAAATAATACTTAGGCAAGGCCTAATACTACTTATTTAAGCTAGCTTGATTTTTCCATGGATATCTCTGCCTTTCTTTCTCAAATTCTTGGTATCTTTTTCAAGCTGAGTGTTTGCTGGTTGCAATAATGGATGTAAAAATACTATGCGCTTTTTCTCTTGGTATAATATATCCTGGCAAAGGAGAGGCTTAAGCTTTCTGTTCTAGGAAATTGTCTTCCTGTAATGTTCATTCACCTGCCTGCACACAGGCCAACGGGCTGTATGATCCTTCAGAACTACAAGCTGAACTGCAGCACGTAAACTTTATATGAAAACTGCTGAAATTGTTTTAAGTGAATACATAAAAGTAGGGGGAGGGTAACTAATCAGTATATTTTTATTTTGACACATTTGGTTGTCTTTTAGCAAATGCATTCATAATTTTCTGTTTGACGTGATCTCAGCATCCAGTAAAAAGCTGAGAATTTTTCATCCTACTGACAGGACTCCATTAATAAAACAACAATCTTTTGTGTGTAGTAATCTTTAATCTTATTTTGTCACACACTTCTCAGTAGCATTTCCACTCGTTTTACAGTATAATTTATGGCACTGAAACAACTCTCTGCCCTGAAAAAGGTCAGTCTGTCAAGGTTTACTTGTCTTTGAAGAAAAGTAATAGAGCATTATTTATGAAGCAAAGAATCTGCTTCAATACTTTAATCAATCAGAAAGATACTTGCATTATTGTATCTTTTGCCAAAAAATACCACGAGCAAAGGATACATCAACCTTGCATTCCCTTTTATGTCACAAAAAGCCTTTTACCTTTTATGTCTCCTTGTCCTTTTGTGTTTACTGCAGTATGAAAATAACAAGGCTGATGATGTCTGATATCTGGAAACAATTTGTAAATTATGAGAATAGGGATTGATCTTATCTGAAGAGGAGGGAGTGTGCAGACAGATTAACTAGAACCATCCACTGTGCTCATCACAATAAACTCATTTTGGGGGTTTGGGTCATGTGTTGTAAACCAACATTTCTAGAGAAAGAACTGCAAAAGTTTAAGGGATATTTATGGTACCCCAAAGATGATAGGCATGAGCTGCAACCACATTTTGTACCCTTGCTTTTTTAGACATCATTGAAAGCACAAATTAGAACAGGTGACATGGGGAAAAAATTGGTATTTCATTAGAGAAAACACCTTAAAGTAAGTCTCGCAAATAAGAATTTAATATAAGCTTAGTAAGAGCTTTATGTGAATGAAATGCCAATACATTATTTAACTGCTTTGTTGATGTTTAACAAGTGTCTAATAAGATACATATTACCTATTAGTTGTTAGATATAAGCAAGTTGTTTTTGCTAAATAGCCCCTATCAGTCATGAAACCTCTCTTACAATAAGGATGAGTTTCTTCTTGCCTAAATCTCTAACCATTGCAATGTTTCCTTCCCAGGAACAGTAAACACACTTGTCATGTATGTCCATCAGCACTTGGTTATTAACTGAAGTCCTCTGCGTTTTACTCTTGGTGTACCACCAGCTTTACTCACCGAGCTCCTGTTCTGAAGAGATGAACACTGTCTCTCTCCTACAACTCTGCTGCAGCCTGGACAAGGTTGGCAGAAATCTGAACTCTGCCTGAATTTTCATAAGTCAAAGTGAATTAGATGTCTGTTTTACATCAGTTCAGCTGATGATCACAGGGTCCTTTTTAAGAAGTTTGTGTGCCTGAACACTTGTAAGAGAAGTAAATGTCCTGCACAGTAAGACCAGATCCACAGTAGATGGAAAATATGTGCAACATCATCCTCAAGACTTCTCAGTACTTTTATGTCTTAAGATGATTAAGAGGTAAAAGCCCATGAAGATAGGTGGGCTAATATCTCTACCAGTATGCTTTCTATTGGATTGATATTCAGAAAAGAAGCACTGGTAAAGTGTTCTGACAATGTTAATATTTTTTCATTTTAATAATTGTTGGATATATGGGTTCTCAAAGTGAGCAGCTGGTCCTTCCACAGTTAGTGGAAACTGCCATCTCCTTAAGTCTAACAAGGTAAATTTTGGATGGCATACTGCCAAATCATATGTGACATTTAAGTGTGGTGGATCTAGCTGTCTCTCTCGTTGGTAGAAAAAGATTTGCCAATATTGCTTCCGATAAGATAATTTTTAAAGTTTAGCATACTTGATAAGGCATATTATGTCTTTGTAGGACATCTGTTTGCAGACTTATTTGAAGTAAGCCAGTCTATTTTCCTGCAAAGAAGAATGTACACAATGAATTTTATTTTCTGCTAATGATGGTATTTTAAATTAACAAATTTTGTGAACACAAGAAATTGGGGAATTCTGGTTGCCGAATAAGCATGGGGCTGAACAGAACACATTAGATAAACAGTGGCACAAATGCTTGCTTGATTTTCACCAGGTAATAGTTATGAAATAAGGATCATATGAAGTGCACTTTAAGTGCCCCAAATACCTGTGTACCTGAAATAGATCTGTATTAAAAGTTACAGAGTCCAAAGCAAGGGAATTCGCTTTTGAAGTATAGCTTCTAAAGTCAGATATGATGATGAGTTTTAGTAGATAAAGAAAAAGTAATCAAGAGGGTGTTAAAAGTGTGGCACACCTTAGGACTCGCCAGGACAGATAGACCACAACAACAGTGACCAGATCTCACAGTGGAGTTTCATACAAACAGGTATGTGAATGATTTTAAAACACCAGTCATGACTAAACAGGACCTTGTAGTTAAGGATTAGCATGTGTTAAATTGATTTGGTATAATGAGGACCAAATTGATCTGTGCTTTACAAGAAGAATCTCTAAAGCACAGTGCTAATACAGAGTGTCGCACTTCAAGTACTGGTGGCATGGAGCCGAAATGTCATAGCCAGCCTCTGACCCAGTGGTCTGCTGTTCTTTTGTCACAGTTCTATATAATTCCTTTCACAAGCCAGAATCCTCTGCAATGAACGAAAATCTTCCAGGAACTTAAATGACACCTGCTTTTCACATTCAAATTAAAATGAGAGAGAAAGCGAGAGAGAGAGAGAGAGAATAAATTACTTTAAAAAATCTATTATGAAACAATTTTGTCAATACTTTCTTAGGTTTGCCTTCATATCCGTACATCTCTTCTAACATGCCATTTAGATCTTGCAGAGTACGTCTCTGTGAAGTGTTACCAAACTTGAGTTTTCATTGAGTAGTTCCATTTATTTCCACTTCCAGATTTTGCATTTTAAAATCTGGTCTGAAGATGTAATTCAGATCAGGATGGTGTGTTAAACCATTTTCATTACAACTTTTATCCTTCCTGTCCACCTCTTTTCTATTTCATACTAGGCAGAATTTTTCTAAGTAAAACCAGACATTTCAAAAGGAGAAATTATTACCCTCTGCAAAGGTGTGTTAGATTTTTTTTGTTCTATTGTCCTTTCTATTTAAGACAGATATACCAGGAACATGTGAAAAAGAAATAAAACTGTGAATGACACAGGCGAGGGCTGCATTCAGTGTGATAAAGATAGTAACAAGAAAGGGTCCGTTGGTTTATACTGTTTCCCATTCTTGATACAATCATTGTCTCAAGAACAGATTCATATTCTGCATCATTTTCTGTTACCTTTATAGTCTTTCTTGTGAGAATGAGGAATGAAAATTTTAATGCCTCATATATTCTGTGAATTACTGTAGGCAAGTATGCTGTACTACTTTGATCTTTCCTATATTCCGTGGTTTGATTGGGTCGTGATGTGAATGGAAAGCAGCACAAAACAAATCACTTTCTGAGAGAACAATTGCAATGCGAATAGGTGCAGAAAGAAAAAGGTACCAGTTCAACCCGTTCTATTATGCAGTAGATTGGGTAGAAACAGAGTTCAAATATCTGCTTTTAGAGGTACTAAAGATTATCTCAATTTTTGGGTTAACCAACCTATCAATTCCTAGCAAAATTTTTGAGTGAGTGTTCATAATCTGAATGTAACTGTCTAGACTTGGGTTCAATATTGCTTTATTAAAGTTCAGCAGTGCTGCAGCACAGAAGGAAGGGGAGGTGAAGACATAAAGGAAATTAAAAGATTAAAAAGAAAATAAAGCAGCTGAAAAATTAAACTTGCCTTAATGTCTTTAAAAATTGTGCATCATGTGTCTAGTCATAACTGGCAAATAACCAAGCAGGGGGAGAAATTGAAGCAAAGGGGAAGTCTGGGTTGCCCCAGGCAGAACTACTGCTATGCTTTCCGGTTGCCCTTAGCATAGAAGGTTTTCCCGCACCAAGTAGCAGTGTTGTCCCTGTCAGCCCCATGCCCTGCTCTCCCTTGGCTGACACTGGAGTTGGGAATTGTGAAGGCGGATAGCTTGTGCCTGTGATGGGTAACAGCACTTCCAGCAAACATCACAGACATACATTCTCCTTTCAATGGACCCTTTCTCCAGTCAGCCCTGATTCTTATGCAAGTGATACGTGGTGTTGTTACAAACAAATGTGCCAGGGTACACTATAGTTGGGAAGTTTTTAATACTGGGAAGAAGAACCATGAAGCATTATTTGAGGTTTGCTTGCAGTAAGGAGAAAAGGGAAAGAGGGGTAAGAAAGCAAAAATTCATGAACAATTTTGCTGCTACTCACCATACTCATGTTTAGCAAGCTACTTTTGAATAGTGCAGAAATAATATATTGCGTTGTGTTAGACACATGAAGCAAGCTTTTCCCTGGGTCCAAAACTGGAAGATGGCTGTGCCAGGTTTTCAGATATGGCACTTACAACATTTTTATGTCCATCCCCTGCCACATATTTGTGCTTATACTCCATATCTCTGTGTGCTCATTTCACTGTTCAGTGGGATTTGCATAAGTACATTTTAAAGATATAAGATTGGCATCTATATTATAATATCTAAATCTATGACATACAAAAGCTAGAGCTCTGAAAAGAATTTAAGGAGTTCTTTAAATGTTATCTTCATCACTTACATTTTAATATATATCAACAAATCAAAACTGTGCGATGATTCAGAACATATAACTCTGACTTGATATACAATTACTTTACATGGTTATCTTCTAAGAATTCCCACAAACTCTGTTTGCTAATCTGTGTGAAAAGGGTACAATAAAATCTGTCTAACTCTCCTTGAACAAATATAAAGCTACCACACCTCCTGTGAAACCAGTGTCGTGTTTGACTCCTCTTTTCACCCATGCACATGTACTTTAATAGTGAAGAGAATGAATGCTGTATCAGACACAAAAGAGATTATTTCTTCAGGATGCTGAATACATATAACAAGTACTAGTGGTTCTCTAGCTGCAGACTGAAAAGCAAATGTCTGTATTAAAGTGATGGTTTGCAGACACCATAATATGCTACAACAAAGCCATGGGTTTGTACAACATTTCTAACACTTTTACTTTCTTTGCCATGTCTGTTGGTAAAATCTTTGAATACTAGAAGCTTCTTATTCTGTTTGCCTATGACATAGTTTGCTGTATTTCAGCTTTATAATCACCTGTGCATGCTGCTAGTCATGCAGAAAAACCTTTCCTTAATTACTCTTGACTAAGGCATCATGGTCAAGCAGCTCAGCACATCAGACCCACATTGTGCCCAGGTTGCTGTGTCCAAATAACACAAGTAAGGGCTTTTACTGTAGAATTAGGGCTGCTTCCCTGATGAACCTGGTCCCTGCAACGTTTCTTTCAGTACAATCCGAATGATATCTGCCTGGCATTGTGTTACCTACATACCTTGAAATGTCTGCATTTCCTCCAGTTTTCTTTCAAAGACTCCCCTCTTCTTCCATCTCATCCCACCTTTTAGTTTTTGCTTTCTCATGCCTTGTTGTACAGTCTATTTCCTAATTACCATTAAAGCAGCCTTTTCAATTTGTGTTTGCAAAAACCTACAGAAATTTATCTGAGAAGAAAAGGATAAACTTAGCAAACTTTTAACCAAGTTTTTCGCATGATTAAAAATAGATGCATTTTCACTTCTCTCTTTTGTTATGGTTCTGTGACCTCAGAGAGATTTTGACTTGTTGTTTACTTTTGCAATTGTGTTTTAGTGTTTCAATTTCAATTACTGACCCCAGTGTTTTATTATGAGCTGATTTGCTCTTTTTCCCCTCTTTGTCCCATTTCACCATTGTACCTTTATTTTTTAACTTTATTTTGACATAGTGATGGAATATTTTCACTACCCTTTCATGCTGCCCTATTTTTATTTACTATTTATTTAGATGAGTACACATCATTTAAAATTATTTCAGTGTACTCACTTGAAGTCATACTTGAAGTCAGTCTGTCCTCATGAGAAAATGCTTATTAATTTGTTTGAAGATGTGCCTGGCTGCAGAATATGTTTGGTGGAAACAACATAGGAGGTGAAAGCACCTACAGAGATTCTCTTGACATAGCAGACAGGTGACCCCACTGCAGTGCTGGGCTAATATTTTGTACTGTTTACAAGTCAGAAATTATGTATTTAATTCACTTTCCCATTCCAAAATTAGCCCTTTCTCTTCTACACTGGAAATATTGCAGTAAAACAGGACAGCAGCAGCACACCCAAAGGCATTTTCTTTATCCTGGTGCCAGTTTCAGCAGCAATGTCAAGATCTTGCTTTTCCAGCCACAGCCTGGGTTACGACAGTGATCCTGAGAAACAGCAGCATGAAGCAGGGCAGCAGCAGCCTTGTTTAGTGGATTGGCACTAGTGGAAGCTGGTTAGGCAGAAATAATCTTTTAGGATTTCAGGGCAAAATCTGAGAAATGAGGGTACAGTAGATCCAGCAAGTTAAGAAGAAGGATACTTCTGGTACAGATGGTTGGATGCAGAAGATAATTTTGAAGAGGGAGAAAACAAATAACAAAAAGTTGGGTGAACCTCAGGCAGTCAACAGAAAATTGCCTCCTTAAACCATCACAGCAGCAAGCTATGGTCTGGGTTATCCAACCATAGAACTTTACCTGGATATGCTTATTTTTGGAAAGAACAGTTCTTTTAGCCTGAGGTTTCATACTGAAAAAATGTCGCTATCTTTATCTCCCAGAAACATGTCTTTTTTTTTTTTTTTTTTTTTTTTTTTTNTTTTTTTTTAACATGATGTCTTCTGAGGAGCCAGGTAGTGCTCCTATGGGGTATTTAACTCTGACACCACCAGTAGAGCTTTTCATTGCTAGAGATGCTGGGAAAAAAAATGCATGCCATAAAAGAGTTGTTGAAATGCAGTTAGTGAAGATTTGTGACCTGTTATCTGGAGATAATAGAAGTATTAAAATACATGAAAGGCAATACCAGGGCAAAAAATGTAAAAAAATAGCTCAGGAGAAAAAAAAAGAAAAATGCACAGAATTTTTTCAAGGGCCAGAAGGGGCTGCACCAATTTTCTCCAGAATTAAAGCTAAGTCAAAACAACTTAGTGGAACCTGTTCAAAACAAACAAAAATATTGTTGCAAACATGCTACAGCCAGCTGGGAGTAAAGGCCACTGATGACAAAGTGATTCTGACTCCAAGCCTGCTTCCCATGTGACACTCCTGCTTCACATGCTCTGCCAGAGTACGCTGAGGCAGGGAAGTCCAGACTCCCTCATTTTGCTAGAAACCGGGACCAGACCTATGTGATACTACGGGAAGCATGGTATAACATGGCCTGGACAGCTGGAGAAACAAAAGGGGGCACTGAACCGCAGTACACATGTAAGGTACTGCAGCAGCACAGCAAGGTGCTTAGTCCCTCCAAACGATGGTGTTGAGCCCAGCCTCCCTGTGCAGAGCTCTCACTATTTATTTTCCAGTGTTGAACAGAACTCATTCAGTACTAGATTCTGGATCCTGGTGCTGCATTGGATTGCAGTGCAACTACGATCTCTGTGAGCTGAAAAGAGCATTAGATGATGGAAAACTGAAGAGAGGTGGGGTAGGAAGCAGAGGCAGTTCATAACCATTAGCAGCTCTCTCCAACACGAGCTATGCTACACAAGACCGAGGGCCACTAATCCTATTTGCACTTCCACTGAGATACACAGGAAACAAGGGAATGTTGCTGGGTGCCCTGTGAGCTGCTGCAAAAGGCTTGCACACAGCAGATTCCTGTCTGAAGGACAAGACGGGGGCTCCTTCCCTCTCCACGTTCGACCATCTCCTTGCCTACTTTTCTGTGCCTCTTCATCTCTCCTTGTCTTGGGGTGATTCTATGACCATACTGTATTCCCCATCGCCTGCTTGATTTCTAGTGTCCCTTTAAATTGCAAAGGGGAGAGAGAGAAGCTGAGAGAACTCTTCAAAGCAGCCAGCTTGACCTTGCAACTAGAATGTTTTGCATTCTTTTCTCGCCCGATTCTGACAACATTTTTTGGTTAGAGGACTTTTGCTCTCTAGTCTCTTCGGCTTTCAGCGGAGAAGGGACTGTGATCTGCCTCAGCGGCTTCTGTTCCTTTTTGGACTGTTTTTGGCTTGCTTTTCATCTGAGACCAGCTACCATCTCCAGACCTGCTCGGCGGGACCCTCCAAGGGGGATCGTCGGACCCTGCCTGGCCGGCCCGGCCCAGCTCAGGACTGCAGGTTTTACCTACGGAAAGAACTCTAAAATCCATAGTCCTCTTTTAGGGGACAGGGGAGGGAGTTTCAATATTTCTTTTCTTTGCCCTGTAACAGCGGGGGACTCTGTTTTGTTAAATAAATAGGTTTTCTTTCACTTTCATTCCAGAAATTATTTTCCCGAACCCGTGGGGGCGGTGCTGCCAGGGCCTGCTTGCCTGGCAGGCAGGAGAGAGAGAGAGAGACGCCCCTCTCGGGTTGTTTCCTCCTGGATTTGTGTCCAAACCGGCACACTCCTCTAGGGGATATTACTCTGTTTTACTGAGAGAAAGAGACAAATTCCTCCACCCTTCTCCGTCTCACCCCTGTGCTTCACTAAAACTGTAAGATAAAATGGATACCTGCCAGTTTCCCTATTCTGAGCTCAAAGCCAAAGAAGTTTAATTCTTAATTTTCCACTAGATGTATCTTAACTGCATATTAATGCTGATAATTGAAGACAATTGAATTGATCAATCATTTCAATATATGAAAAAAAACTAGAGGGGGACATCCTGGTTTCATAAAAAAATCCAAAATTCTGATTCTTCACCTTTTTTATGCTGTAGCATGATCGCCTTTTTGAGATGAATATCTTATTTCCATTCTTTGTATTATACTTTTTCCAAGCATTCTGTAGTCATTCATTTATCAAATATAATACAGTCGTTGCATGCCACATCTAAAAATCAGCTCTTAAAGAACTAAATTTGCAAACACTTTTGCACTTCAGAATTTAGTCATGTAAGTAGTACACTCGAAATCAATAATACTAACCTTGTAAGCCATGTTTCAGATTAATCACCATACCAGACCTGCCAATTTTATCTTAAACATGTATACTGTTCATGGTATAAGAGTGTTTGAATTAGCCTACAAGCTCCTCAGGGCAGGACACATGTCTTTGTCTACATCTGCAGAGTGTGAACAGACAGTTGGCTCCTGATAAATAATACAACACAATTACCTAACTATAGGATGCAGAAATTTGCAAGGAAATGAAATTTCAGGTTGCCTGTAGACAAATGCTCAGAAAACACATTTCAAGTAATAAAAGGTGGAGGACAAGGGAAACAAAAACTTTACAAAATCCTGAGGTAGGAGGTTCAAGGATGGGCATTGTCAAATTAATTCCATTTAGTTAGCATGGCATTAAAATGAGCTGTGCAGGTTTCTAGGGATTAATAGTAAAAAAATGGAAATACTTTTTTTAATTTTTTTTTTTTATAAAATGAGAATAAAACTTCTCAGATTTGTACCATTCCTTTTTACTAGAGACAAGAAGTCTGTTTTACTGGCTGTCTGTAATCAACATGATGTGACCTTTACTGGATTAATATCTTCCTCTTTTTCGTAACTAATCTTCTGTAATAGCAAAGGAAGATATTTTGGGGTATAAAAAAAACACTCTGAGGGTTTGGAACTGGTCATGAGAAAGAGTAAAATCATTATTGCAGGATATATAGATGTGTTAACATCTTAAACACAAATTCATAGTCATGGCATATGAAAAGTTTAATTTTTTTCCTAGTGATATAGTTTTAATTTTATTACTTTTTTGCTAAACAAACTCTAATACACTGCTTTAAAATTTACACAGGAACCTGCCAAAAAAAAGCCATACACCAAGGCCAGCTCATAGGTATATGAGCAATATCTCTCCAAATCAGCTGCCTGCCCCTCATATCCCAAGAAAGGGTTCATCCTGAGAGAATAGAGCAAATTTCAGATGGTACTGACTTTCAGTATTTTCTCTGCGGAAAACAACCATATTCCTGTTGGAAATTAAAAGTTGCCCTCCTTAGTAAAAATACAGAGCAGCCTCTTTATCCCAGAAGTGCCTCTTTCTCACCCATCTTTGCTCATGTTTTGACTTTATAGAGTTCTTTCTTTAAAACTTGTCACTATTTTTATCTTTTTGACTATATTCTCTAGAAATCTTCTGCTCAGGGAGCTCTACTTTTCTGCTATAAACACCGATGTACAATGTCATGGGTCTGGCATTAAGGTAGAATTCACTTTCATTTTATCCTGCCCATTTTTCTACTTTTAAAGGTTTGCTATTTTTCCTACCTCAGAATCCTCAGGGTCATTAGGGATTTGGCTTGGATGGATTCTATCTATCACCTGCATTTCTCTTCAGACAGTAAAATCAACAGTTTCTTCTGATAAGGTCATAATTAGACAGCTCCTATACGACTGCTTTGGTACTTACTTTTAAAGAAGGATAGAGACCAAAGAGTGCCCTACAGAACAGGGGCAATAAGAAGATGTGCAATCCCAATCATTGTTTAAGAAGGGGAAATGGTGTCATGATAAATGCTGTAACCAGAAGTTGCCATAACCCTGACAGCTGCCAGCATAGATGTGCAACAAAACTAGACAGTGTGAAATCAATGCAAGAAGCCTAACTTGTACATCAACACATCCATGGCTTCCCAGGCAACTTTGACCAGTGCAGAAATTTACCCTCAAAGCACTGGAGAACCCACCTATTCTTAAAGGCAAGAAGAAAATGGATTTTTGCAAGGACGTGGTGAGTCATAGCATTTTCATAGATTTATTCATAAATTCATTGTGTATGAGGTCAGAAGGGACTATTAGATAGTCTAGTCTGACCTCTTCTTGTAAATCATAGGTCATTAAGTTTCATTCAGCTTTCCCCATATCAAGCCCAACAGTTACGTGTTTTGCTAAAATACCTCTTTTGCTCATGTTTAGGGTACTTATTTGAACACATGCAGAGACAGAAAAGCCACAATTCCTCTTAAGGTTTGGTTCTAACAATTTATAATGTTCACTCAGGAGCATTTGTGCTTTATTTTTTAATTGGAATTTTGCTTGCCTTAAGCTTTGAGCCGTTTTGTTCCTGTTATGCCTTTTTCTGTTAGATTAAATTACCTCCCAGTATCTACTATTTTCTATGCAGTACTAGGGTCTATGATCAAGAACTTTGAACTCTCTCTTTATTGAAGTGAATAAAAGAGACTCTAAATGTCTCACTGTGAGGTATCTTCTCAGGACCTATAACATTTTTGTATTCCAATATTCCGTTTCCAATTTCTGTAATTTTATGAAGTGTGGAATTAAGGATTAGTTTCCTATTAACCTCACTGGAACTGTACACTAGGCTGTCACCTGACTATTTTTAATTACTTTTCCCATTATTTATCCTGAATCATAAACAGCCCTTTCTTCCAACATAACACCTTCAAACTCATATTAAACTATGTATCCACTATATTTTAACAGCTTTACAGTATATATATCCGTCTTCTGGTTCTCCTTCTAATATTTTTTGTCTCTGAATGTGCAGTTTTGCACTTAGCTGTATTAGAACAACAATATTTGGGAAAAAATCTCCCTCATCCATTATGTCTGTGAGCCTAGACGTCATCTAAACAACATGTTCTAAGAGCAAAAGCAAAATTATGGTGGTTAAAAAATAACAGAAGATCACAAGTCAATTGCTGCATATAATAAATATTATCAGCATAGTGACAAAACAAAATGTATTAAATTCACAAATTAGCATCATAATATCATAGAATGGTTTGGCTTGGAAGTGACCATAAAGATCATCTAGTCCCAGTCCCCCTGCCATGGTCAAGTATACCTTTCACTGGACTGGGTGGATAAAAGCCCCTTCCACCCTGGCCTTGAACATGTAAGGACTGGTACATTCACTTCTCTGGGCAACCTGTTTCAGTGCCTCAGCCTCACCATCCTCACAGTAAAGTATTTCTTCCTAACATCTAATCTAAACCTATTCTCTTTCTGTTTGTGCCCATGTCCCCTTGTCTTAACACAGCAGTTCCTGAAGAAGAGTCCCTCTCAGGCTTCCCCGTAGGCTCCCTTCAGGTACTGGAAGGCTGCTATGAGGTCTCCAAGCAACCTCCTCTTCTCCAGGCTGAACGGCCTCAATTTCCTCAGCCTGTCTGCATAGGGAAGGTGATGGTAGTCTCCTTACGAACTTTGTGGTCCTCCTCTGGACACGGCCTATAAGATCCACACCTTTCTCGTGTTGAGGACTCCAGAGCTCAATATAGTACTCGAGGCAGGTTCTCACCAGAGTGCAATAGAGGGAGAGAATCACCTGCCTCGACCTGCTGGCCATGTTCCTTTAGATGAGTGCAGGCTGCCAGCTCATGCGGAACTTTTTGCCATCAAATTATACAGAAACAGATACAGCTGTATTGGGTTTTTGTGGAAAGGTTTTGGTAGCAAAGGCGGCTAGAGAAGCTAGTGGTTTCTATGAGAAGCTGCCACCAGCTTCCCCCATGTCTGACAGAGCCAATGCCAGCCAGCTCCTAGATAGACCTGTTGCCAGCCAAGGCTGAGCTCATCAGTGATGGCAGTAGTGCCTCCAAGGTAATGTATTGAAGAAGGAGGGGAAGGAACTGCTGTGCAACATCAGTTGTGTGACAGGACTGAGAATGCGTGAGAGAAACAGCTCTGGAAATCTCCAGGTCATGGAAGAAGGGAGAGGAGGTGCTCCAGGTGCTGGAGCGGAGATTCCCCGGCAGCTAATGGTGCAGCCCATGGTGAGGCAGCTGTGCCCCTGCAGCCCATGGAGGTCCACAGTGGAGAGAGATCCACCTGCAGCCCGTGAAGGTCCCCATGGCAGAATAGGTGGATGTGCTTGAAGGAAGTTGTGACTCTAGAGAACCTGTGCTGTAGCAGGTTCCTGGGAAGGAACTCGTGGGAGACTCATGCTGGAGCAGTCTGTTCCTGATGGATTGCACCCCATGGAAGGGACTGGCACTGCAGCAGTTCCTGAAGAACTGTAATACGTGAGAAAGACCATGGAGAGGTTTGTGGAGGACTGTCTCCAGAGGGAAGGACTGTGTGCTGGGTCAGGGGCAGAGAGTGAGGAGAAAAGAGCAGCAGAGACAACCCTGTGACTGAGCATAGCTCCACTTCCCATCCTCCTGTGCTGGTGCAGGGAGCATGTAGAGAAATCATGAGTGAAACCAAGCTCTGGAAAATGGAAAGGGCTCAATTAATTAAATTAATTTACCTAAGTTGAGTCTGTTTTGACCCATGACAGTACTTGGTGACTGATCACTCCCTCTTATCTGACCCCACTAGTCTTTGGTAATATTTTTTCCTCCCTGTCCACCAGAGGAGGGGAAAAATGGAGCAGTTTTGGTGAGCACCTGGAGTCCAGCCACGGTAAACCCACCGCAACAACCTCATACTGGCACAAACAGAAAAGCCACAACATCTAAGTGGACTTTCAAATACTTGCAGATTACTGTGGGCTTGAAGTTCATCAGGTCCGTGCAGAGTTGGTTTCCTCTTTCTGAAAGCTCTAGCCTCAAAAGGCAGCAGCTGTATGTCATACCATGGTATATACATCAGGATGTGCCTGGGAAGCTTTGTGAGCCCAGGAACTTGAAAACATGGTCAGATCCTCATTTTTGGAAATAGAATCATAGAGTCAGAGAATGGCTTGGGTTGTAAGGGACTTTAAAGGTCCTCTAGGTCCAGCTTCCCTGCCAAACACTTACAATGCTGTCCAAAGACCCAGCATTGGTATGCTAGCCATGCCTTCCCATGTGTAGGGTTTTGGGTTCTTCTTTT
>VWPU01013706.1:8308-58650 GCA_013398955.1 Callaeas wilsoni
AGCTTCCGGACCATTTGAGGGTGCTTCTACAATAAACCCTTGGATCACCGGCCGAGAGCCACCTCTGCTCATTCATTTCTGGCCGCGCCTGGGCTATCCAAAAGCCCCAGGCACGCTCGGCTCCGTGCCCTCCACCGCACGGGCTGGAAGGCTGGCAAGAGAGGCACCGAGGTGCCCCGGGGCGTCCTTCCTTTGTGTGGGACACGCCTGGACCAAGCTGCTGCCATCTCAGCCCAGCCAGCGTGCCGGCGGCGCATTTAATATTAATATACAAGTTGTGTTTGGTGCACTAAAGAGAGTACACACAGTACCTGTACATTTCATGATGCCAGGTTAAAGGCCAGCACTAACAGTTTTATTGCAGATGCTATCATAGCAACTTGCAAAAATGAATTTTATTGCAAATACCTTGACTTGATTTTAACACAAAACCTCCTTCTAGAAATAGAAAAATAAATTAGCACAACAATCTTGTTACACAGGATTAAATTCCATTTGCATTGTAACTAACAGGTTAATGAAAGCATTACTCATGCGTCTTCTGAAATGTTTCCATTTAATATTTGCAATTGTATATTAAAGATTTGGTTTATTATCTTTTCATTCTTAGGCATAGTCAGTACTCAGTCAATTCCAGCCTACTAAATGTGACAGTACTAAAATTCCTCAAAGATATCTCATTATTAAAGAGGAAGAACAGACTTTGTGAAATCGACTCATTGATGATATATGGTTTTTATCCAATTTAGTGTTATATGATCCTGGAAAATTGTTTTTACTTCTTTGCCCTTGCAGCATCTGGTTTTGCGGATTTGAACCCCAGCTGCCAGTTCAAGCTGAAAATTATTTTAACACATTTGAATTGGTACATGAATTACAGTCATGGCTGGTGGCATCAGGATGCTCTTGGAACCAAGGCTCAGAAACAGGTAAGGTCACTTTCTACAATGAGATTGTTAATGACAAGGATGAATAATTGGAACTTAATGAGCACAGAAGAACATCTTGTAAGTACTTTAGTAATCTTCCAAGCTGTTTCACAAAATAGCAAGTTGCATCAATTTTGTAAAAAAGCTGAATCAAAACAATGACACCTTTCAAACCTAGCTAAAACAAACACAGGAGGGACTAAGCTTTCAACAAGATATGCAGTTCATATAGTGCCTAAATATAGATAAATCTAAAGCTCTGGCTCAGAAAATCTGACTTTAGGCCAGTGCTGAAGCAGAGGACAGAACAAGATGTTTTATCACTGCGGCCCTGACCCAAGCTCAGATGCAGCACTGAGGCCTCTTGCTCCTTTGCACAGTGCAGATAATCAGTGGTTGGGTTTGGGAGTAGAAACCGATTTGTAACAGCCCAGCTCTGAGTGAGGATGATTTACCATCCTGCCACAGCTGGACTATTTCTCATTAGAAACTCATTTAACACTAGCTTAGTTTTTTCTTCGGTACATTACAGCGCAAACACTCTCAGATGTTTTATCGGAGAGCTTCATTTTGGGAGATGATCTGCCCTGGCACATTCTTGTATCTACACAGCTTAGATGACAAAATCAGGACTTACTCTTTTGTCTTTGCAAGGTCCATTCCTGTCCATTATGTTCAAATAGAAAGAATGAGAGGGGAACTTAACAAGGTCACTGTGTCTTATCCTGCAGTGTAATAAAAACATCCCTGACAGAAAGTTAGTGCAAACCCTTGGAGTGATTTTCTGCCACTGCTTTTTACACCATCTTCTTGCTACCAGAGCACCTGGCAAGAGAGGGCCTTCTGTTGTGATTTTATCTTTACTTTTGGAGTGTTACTCTAAAATCTGCTTGATCATTTGTTCAGTATATTCCTCAATGCTGAAAAACAATACAAAATGTGCATTTATTGAAAACAATGCCTTAATATACTACCCTTTTGTAAAACCAGGCTGGGAACAAGAAGCAGAAATTGATTTGGCTTTTCTGCAGCACTCAGGATTTGTGTCACTGCAGAGTCTGGATTTTTATTTTCCAGAAGAATTCTGTTGTGTCTCAATCAACACAAAATGCCACATTGTTGATTTTACAGCAAAGCCGAAGTTTGCTGTGTACAAATATACAGCTTTCAAAACTCCTGACTGCTCTAATTATTGCAGTCAGTCTTTTAAATAACAGTTTGTTTTACTATACTTGCATATTTTGACTGAGGTATCAGCAACACAGAAGCGAGTTTTCTTAAACGACATCTAAAATGGCAAGAAATATTTTTTTCTCCATTGTTTACCACATTTCTTAGTAAAACTTTCAAAACAGATCAGACAAGCTGCATAATGCACAGTTGCAGACATGAACAGTCATATACTCCTGAATACTAAAAGGTGTAGCCACAAGCATTTGCTTAGGCAAAGTTGGGCCTACAAGTTCAAAAGTATTTAATAACCTTTCACAAACTGGGATAGAAATTACGAATTGGAAGCTAAGATTTTAAAAAAGGAAAATTACAATACAAAATGACTCAATCTTGGAAAGATTTTATTTAATTATTCAAAACCATGCCTTGTGTTTGGAAATTATATCACAAGTTCTTTTCTAAGTTGAACAGAGATTGTTGAATGAAATGTCTCTTAACTAATGCTTATGCAACCACTAGTATGCAGTTTCTGCTGCTGTTGCTGTTTGACCAATTATTTTTCATAAATCTAAATGTTTGGCTTGCTTTTATCTTAAAAATAAAATACACATCAAACTTTAAGTTGATGCTAATCCTTGGACCCTTAAGCAATAATTTGCTGAATATCTGTGCATCTTTGCAACGAATGTTTGTTGCAGGGCTTAGTTTACATTCCTGGTGTCAAATTTTGTTCCATTCCTAATAAATTATAGATGATAGTTTTAGCAACACTGTTATTGAAGCAGATAGTGTTTGAGTCAATACATTAAAATCCAATTATATTCCTACATCATAAGTGGATAATAATTGCTTTATTATTGAAACATGACTTTCATTCTGACAGTGTTTAATGCATTTTCTGAAATCAGTGCAGCACAACAATATTGACAGAAAAGCTAAAGGTTATATGGACACCAAAATATCATGCGTTATCATTATACAACACAAAAAAGGTTTCCATTTATAGATTTCATTATCAACTGCATTTTATGTTCAAAATACTTAATCTGTCTTTTTAATCTCAGAATCCTGTGTTGACCTTCATCTTAAGGAGGATTTAAACTGCATACAATGCTGCTGTTCAATCATCTTTATTTTAGTTTTCCTGAAAATAGTCTGTTAAAAAACAAAATCAAAATGTCACATTTGTTGTTAATTTTCTTCCCTTTCTATCACAGTGCCTATTTTTTAAAAAAATGCTGTGAGCCTGGCTGGTTGAGATACTCAGTACTTATACTGCCTTTGCACACAGACTGAGCTGTATACCTGTAATCATCTAGAAAGCGGGGACTTCAGTATTTCTATGTGTTCCAAACATTCATTATAAACTGCATAAACTTTCCCCGTAATTCGGTGTGATCAAGGTAATGGATTCTCCTACCATTTGAGAGCTCCTAAATTTGAGCTTTACATAAACCAGCATTTTCAGGATCACTTTCACAGTGCAACCACAGTCCATTATTACACCTATGGTGACGTTCTAAAGAAAGCTTTTTTCCAACTTGGTGACTTCAGGCTTTCTTCTGTTCCCTTCTTGGCTAATGAGTAGTAAAATGTAAAAGAGCTTGCAAGGTTTGCATGTCTATGCTTCCATAAACTCATGTCTCCAGAAGGCAGTTCTTTAGAGATTGAATTAGGATTTTATTGGAAAGAAAGATAAAAGTAGCTAGATTACTTCTAGTGGAATTTTTGAGAAAAGTTATTATATAAGCATAGAAAATAGAAATACCTTCAGCCAAAAAACCCCAACAACAACAAAGTAAATGGAGAGATAAGAAGATCAAGGGAACAATCAACATGAAGAGTTCACTAACCTTGCCTTGCCCTGCTATTCCCCCCTGTGGAAGCTGGCAAAGAGCCACTGACTCTCATGGAGGTGTGTCAATCAGACGGGTAAGGACTTGATCTATTATATGTACATTTTATCTTAGTTTATACTGACCATATGATATACACGAAATAAAACTTAGAAAAAAAATTAAAAATCACTTGTATGGTATTACGAAGTTCTAGTGATACAAACACACAGACGACAACACAGCTTAGAGATACCAGGGCAAGCTATTTTCAAAATAGTGTGTAGAAAATGGGTTAATAACATTACCAAGTGTTTGTGCAATCCACAGCACTAAACCCACATTAAAAACTGCGCATGTGCTTAACTTTAATTCCACTATCTGCCAGCCTGCCTAAGGGCCTTCGTTACCAAAAAGGGTTGCAGTACTTAAGAGCACTGTACAAAATAGAGGAAAGTTTGTGGAATGCTGACTTCTGAAGGTCTCTTACTACATCCCTATGCTCAGGACACTGGAGAGGAAATCAGACCCCTGCAAACTGGGCTTGCAAAAAAATGCTGTGGATGGAGCATAGTGTCCAGTCATAATGATGTGCTGGAAAGCCTTATGGCACAGTTCTTGTTCACAGTTCTCCACCAGCAGGTAATAGCCCGCTCTGAAATCATGGAAAGATTCATAAGGGATTGTATAATACTGGAATACACCATGCCTGTGACTGCAACACTCTCGTTTGTATTTTTCGAAAGTTTCAGGACTTATGATATCTAGAGAACCAGTAAGCAAAGCGCATTTCAGTGGAAGACCTGAAAGACCTGGTGAATCTGAAATAAAGAGGATCCTAAGCCTTGGGCCACCAGGCTGCCTTTTATCATGCTCTTTCTGAATAGGCTCAGCCAGTGCCCAGCTCTGGAGAGCACAGGGAGAGGTGAATGCTGATTGCTGCAGGTGCTGCAGTGACTCATGGAGCTCATTGCCAAAGGTGCTCTTTCTTACAGTTAGGACCAGATACAAAATACACTGAAGGCTGACTTATTTGTCTTAGAAACTACAAAAAGGTCTTACAGCCATGATCTTTCCTGCAGACATCTTTCCCCATCCCATTTGTGACCAATACATTGTCTAGGATTTGACAGGGAAGGTACTCATGAAAAAGAACTGTAGATCAGGTGAATCCAGACTAAATCTGGATTATAGGTGAAGAGGATTAAGTTCAGTGTAGGGTCTGAAGGTATTTGCTCCTTCAGTTCAAGACTTCAAATTCCTATTCTTGTTCTGGACACATGCTATTTACAGACACTGAGATGGTCAGATCAGTCCACTGGTGTGATTTAAACCTACCAGTAGTAATGTTCTGTTCTGAATTCAGCATTAAGCAGAACAGGACAAGCATTTCAATTTTGTTTTGATTGGTTTGATACTGTCAGCTCTAGGACTGCTTGTCTTCCTTTTCTGCTGACTTAAATAGTCTGTTTAGAAATACAGTGACCAGCTGGCATGCTGTCTTGGTTTGAGAGACAGGTGGCTGCTAAAGGAGGCAGACGCCTTCCTCGGAATGGAAAAAAAAATGTGGACCCCCTTCCCTCCGAACTGTTATAATTTTGAAATTAAGGGGCTCTCAGGCAAAGATATGAGAATAGGAATAACAGTTCTTTACTAGTATATCTAATAAGGCAAAAACAACAACAACTTTGGCATTAACAACAAACAGAATTAGGAACCCAATGACGGCCGTCTCAGCCATCTGGCATTTTCCCCTTTGGCGCCGTGCAGGTCACAGCTGGCAGGGGCGCTCCGGCGGCAAGCTGGGACGGCAGAGACGAGCAAAACTCCTGGGATGGTGGAGGAGATGTATCACGGTCTGGAGCTGCAGTGGGAAAATCGCGGGAGGTCTCAGCAGGCAGGAGGTGCGGGGCTACAGAGTAGCGAAGGCTGGGAGCAGCCCCGAAAGAAGCGGCGGGGGCCGGGCGGGGCCGCGGCAGCCCGGCTCCAAGGAAGGCAGGGAGAGGAGGGATCGGGGCACCCAGGCAGATGGTAAGAAAGTCCTTCCCTTAGTGAGGTGGGTGTTAATAAGGTCTCAGTTTGAAGGGCTGCTCTTACAAGCAGGGGCTCACCCCGCAGCAAAAGAAGCAGCACCAGGCTGGTCCCCGACGACAGCCGAAAAACTCCTCTCCAAACAGCCTCGGCCACCCCGTTCCTCTTCCCCAGTCAGGAGCGAGAGAGCCTGAGAGACAGGGGCTGTGTGCCGCCCTGCCGTCTCCAGTCTCCCGTCTCGCGGTATCTTTCCCCTACTTGGGCATTCCCAGCTAACGAGAGGGGGGCCATTGGCCCTCTCCCCTGAGCTGATAACTTCTTTTGTCTGGGAAGTGTCCAGTCGTTAAGGCCCATTAGCCACACGTATGGGGAAAATTCCTTAAGAAAGAAAAAAAACCCAAGAAAACAAAAGAAGAACTCCTGAAACCCCTACACATGCACATTATAAGAGGAAAAATAAATTCATTTAATGCAAGTGTTTGTTATTACTTTGGCTTTTCTCTAATGCAAAAAGATCAGAAAAATAGAATACATATTCAAAGCCAGAGAGAAGACAACATAAAGGACTTTCTAAACAAAGCTGATCAATCAATACATTTTCCAACAATCAAAAAGGAACTGTATCACCCTACAAAATAGTGATGGAAACCATATTACAACAAAGCCCTCTCAGAATTGCTCAATAAGTTTTCAAGATTTTCTTTGATAAGAAAATTAATAAACAACTTCTGATGCATAGTGGGCCGCTCTATTTTGCTCTTCTTGGCGCATGATCTAGAGCAAGTGAGAAATTCAGAACAGAGACCTTGCAATGAGGGATGCATCTTCTGAAGCAAACACATCCTGTGCACTCTTTCTCTACAAGAATTTCTTCATACTTTACAATACAGACAGATTAAAACAAAGTGCTGCAATTTTAATAAGTGTGTATTTGCTAGGTTGCTTCCTGGTGAAAATGCAATGTGGAGTTATTACAAACGTCCTGCAGTATGGCTTTGAAATTAATGTAAATTTTGGGCCTTATTGTACACATCTGTCATCCTGATAAGACCTAAAACCTGCAGTAAGTAAATAAAATTAATCTTAGGATTAATATTCAATGTTAATTACAATTTATTACTATTATTAATAATACTCATCAATTTATATGAAATTGATTTCAAGATATCTGATCATGCCCCCTTGGACAGAAGTCGTCATCATTTCAATGGTCCAGACATCACTGTTTTCAGACAGGAACAAGAACAGGTTGACTTTGAGAACAGAAGTGAGAACAGTGAGATTTTGGCTTTAATGTGACCCTGAACAGCACCTTAAACACCGCTTCAGTCATCTGCTGTCCACACAATTTAAAAGACAAGCGGTGAATGGGTGCTCACATATATCTGCAGCACAGGCTGTGTCTGTCAGAGGGCGGCAGCGGCCAGCGCCGAGGGACTGGGAGCTGGAGCCACCGGGGAAGGGTCGGGAAACACCTGCGGCGCGGCGGCTTCCAGGGATTTCATGGAGCCTGGAGCCAATGGCAAAGGATGGGGAAGTAGGCAGGGCATGGCAGGTTTGGGAGCAGCAGGAAAAGGCACTGGAAAGGAGCACGCCAGAGACAGTGGCAGGTGTCAGGGAGTTTTGCCAAGTCCCGCTCGCTGTTTGCAGAGCTGCGACTCGGCCGCGCCAGCAAAGGAGCTGCCCGTGCTTTTAAAGCACTCCAAAAGTTTGAGGCCAGTTCTGGTCGCAGCTTGACCTGCATTGCCTTGTTATGATGCTCTGCATATTATTTGTCCTTGTAATCAGCATAAGGTTTTGATTTCTATTTAAGAAAGTTGCTCTAAGCCTGTTCAGCTGCTGACTCTGCAGTCTCCTAATTCTTGCACTAACACACAGAGCTCTATAAAATCCTTACTGTGCATTTCTCGGAGATAGATTACCTTAGCTGATCACTTAGAAAGCAGAGACCTTTATATAATATTTCTTACCAATAATTAAATCACTTCAGGAACAGCTAACCTCTCAAAAAATGCCAATGTAAGGATAACTAGTTAAAAGTACACTAAGCCTAAATATTTGTGGTAAACTCTCAGAAAAGTCCATGAAAACACTGTCTCTGTTTTCAGTGTATGTTGCAAATATACGAAGAGCCCCCACTCCAACTCAATGGAACACGCAGCACAAGATACATCCATACTTAATGCACTGATAGAAATGTAATCCCATAGATCTGTTTTGTCACACACTATGAAAACATTAAAGGACAGGTACAGATTTCCCAAGATATCTAAAATAAAATATTCAAACCACTTTCATTGTTGGATATGAGCCAAAAAGCTGAAGTTTTCTGAGAAAAATATTATCTTTCTTGTCCTGATCATTGAGGATAAATGCTTTTCAAGCTTTAATTATGGCCTGATTTTTCACTGAAGATGCAAAGTTATAAACTTGGACAAAATTAACTTTTGTTCAAAGACATTTTTTACTCTTTGTCAAAATGCAAGTTGGTACAACTTAATGAATAATTTACAATATTTAGCCTGGTTGTACACTGATATATTGATTTCTTGATCTTGCATCATTGATGAATGCAATTCCCTTGAAAAGATACGAAAAATGCCTATAGATAGACAGGCCTTGCACAGAAAAGAAAGGAGACTGAAAAATTGTATTTTCTGGAGTAGATCAAAGCAGCCTGCTGGAGTGAATTGTACATGGTGATATTTAATTGATCTTGCTGCACCTGAAGAGCACAGGGCTCATGGGACCTCACCATTTAAGAACTCTTATTAAACCCACATGAATTGTGCTTCAGCTTTGTCCAGGATTCCGTGGCTGCTGCACTGACAAGCTGATTAGAAGCCTCTGTGGGGGAAGAACTAAAATAAATAAACATTCTAGAAGTGTCAGGCACCACAGAACCATTCTGTTAACTGGTGATAGGAAACAATATCTACAATATCACATCTCAAAATTGAAGGTCCAATAGTTCCCCAGTTTATTCCTTCAGTTTCTTTAAAAGTTCTCATTTACAACAGATTTTCACATGCAGTAGATTGGACTTAAAGCCATGGCAGTGGAAGCCCTTTGCCCTGAAAAGGTGTTTTAACAACCCAGAATATTTCACTGGATTCAAGACAGCAAACTGTGCACTAGAGAAAAGGAATCTTTGAAGGATGTAACTAGATATATATTTTTGAGAAAAGTCAGCAAATACTGGAAAGCACATTTTCACAATATTTGAAGAAAGACAACTAAAGGACAGACAATTACTCAATTACCTTCTAACAGCCAGTTTTGGGGTTTTTTCCACATAACTCCAACTCGTTTCATCTGTTCCTTTCTTCACTTTCCTTTTGGGTTTGAAAATTGTGTGCTGTGCCGGTTTGGACACAAATCTAGGCGGAAACAACCTGAAAGGGGCGTCTTTCTCTCTCTCCTGCCTGCCAGGCAAGCAGGCCCCGGCAGCACCTTCCCCACGGGTTCAGGAAAATAATTTCTCAAGTGAAAGTGAAAAAACCTGTTTATTTAACAAACAGAATCCCTCGCTGTCATGGGGCAAAAAGGATACTGAAACCCCCTCCCCTGTCCCCTAAAAGAGGACTATGGATTTTAGAGATCTTTCTGTAGGTAAAACCTGCAGTCCTACACTGGGGTGGGCCAGGCCAGGCAGGGTCCGACGATCCCCCTTGGAGGGTCCTGCCGAGCAGGTCCGGAGATGGTAGCTGGTCTCAGATGAAAAGCAAGCCAAAAACAGTCCAAAAAGGAACAGAAGCCACTGAGGCAGATCACAGTCCCTTCTCCGCTGAAAGCCAAAGAAGCTAGAGAGCAAAACCCCTCCAACCAACTAAAGTTGTCAGATTGGGAGAGAGAAGAATGCAAACATTCTAGATGTGAGGTCAAACTAGCCGCTTTGAAGAGTTCTCTCGTCTTCTCTCTCCCCCCTTTGCAATTTAAAGGTACGCTAGAAATCAAGTAGGCAATGGGGAATACAGTATTGTCATAGAATCACCCCAAGACACATGCAAACACCTATAAAGTTGCACTGATCAACTGGAGCACAAAGGAGAAGAGTTCATTCGTTACTGGATGGTGACAAGACTGGGGAAGGGGAACTGGGCTGACCCTCTGTGAATGATCATCAAAACCCATCTATCCCAAATTCAAGATCAAGGCACAAAGAGGCTTCAAGAAACTACCAGGTAATTAATTAACACATTGTCCTGAGGCTAGGTTCAGTTCTAAATTGTGCCATTAACTTCCCTATTTTCCTGAATGTTGAATCAAATCACTTGTTCTAGATAGAAATACACATAGATGAATTTCTACTGTCAAGTCCGTTTAAAAGTGCCATATTAAGTCCCAGTTTCATGGATACATTAATTTACACGTCCAAAAGTGACTGCTGTCATAAAATCAGGGTTGTATTTTGTTGCCGTTGAATACCTCAAGCATAATTTTTAAATCACTATGTTTGAAGACACACTTTAATTATAAAAGAAATTAAATAAGTAATATTACGTAAGCAAAGTACCTTTGATCATTCTTTTCTGCTGACAAAAATACAGATTTTCAAGTCAATTGAAGTCTGTTCATCATCTGACAAAAAATATTTTGTTGGATATTTCCATATCATGCTAAATCTATAGAAAGTAATTGACTGGATTTTATTTGAAAACGTGTTGTAGAGCATTAATGAACACACCAGGGCAATGAGCTGCACTTGCTTCTTGACAGCAGTGTGCAGAAAACTATGGATTTGTTACATCTCTGATTAGCAAAGTCCTGTTCCACACGTTTGGTTACTAAGAAAGGTTATATTTGCCAGAGAGATTGTTTTTTTCTTTAGTCTACAACCTACAAACTTTAGTGACTGGCAAAGAAAACATTTTGACTATTCAGCTCAGTTCAAGACCAACTTTAGTTGAGCCAAGTTCTCCTTCCACTATTCAAAAAAAAGGGTAACTCAGAAGAATTGATAAGGCCCAATGGAGAACTTGCTTGAGAGAAGTCAGATGATGATTTTAAACAGCCAACATCATTGTGTGGTAGTCATTTGACACTACGACATGGATCCAGAAGTGCAGGTTCATCCGCAGAATCATAAAGGTTGGAAAAGACCTTCAGGATCAAGTTCAACCTTCAACCAAACACCCACCTTGTCACGTACAGCATGGCACTGAGTGCAACCTCCAGTCATTACCTGAACACCTCCAGGGACGATGGCTCCAACACTTCCTTGGACAGCCCGTTCCAATGTTTAACTGCTCCATCTCACTCTTTAACCTAATGCCAGTGGCGATCTAGGACTGATTTCAAAACACTCTTGGCATCAGTTATCTCTCTGAAGACAAGTGCTTTCCTAACAATTCATGCAGGAAAATAATGGTCTACCACGTCATATCTTTCAAAATTGACAGCTCTATTCTGTTGGTTCCCTTATAGGAAAAAAAAAACCAAAAACAAAACCACAAAAACCCCACATAACACCAACAACCAGAAAAACAACACACAACTTGGACATCACCCAAACACCTGCCATAAACTTTTCTGGGAGGAAATTCTCTCCTCACCCAATCTCATTGAGTTTTGTCATTAACATGCAGATATTCACTCATGCTCCAAAAGAAAACAGTATTTTCCTTGTCACAAGAAAATAGCATCCAATGGCTTAGACTGCTCAGCTACTTATGTACGTAAAGCAATTGTTAGCAAACACTTTGGATTTTCAGTAGTACCTGTGCAGGTTATGTTCTTGGCTCCCACTGGAAAGAGTAATGAGTTATGCAATAAAAATACACTTCGCCATAAATTACACCAGTCTGCCATATGCTGCTTTCAAATTACAGCTGTAAAATACATTATATTTGTCCAACAGTTATTGCTTTGAATTGCTGCAAATCTCCCTGATTTCGGGCCAGAAGCCTGAGTCTTAACAAGGTCAGTGGTTAACATTTCATAATTCTTTAATCAATTTTCTCTTTCTACAGAGAGCCCACCATTGTTATTGTCATATGATTTTTGCTTAACATTCTTACAAACCAGTAGTATTATTTCCAGAGCTGATAGGTCATGAAACCCCTGAAGCTGTCATTAAAATTCAAAAACATTCTCTCACAAACTATTTCACTCTATATATACATTGCTGCAGGGTGGCTCAAAATATGACAGGTGCAAGCCCAAAAATATACGTGACCTGCATTTTAACTTTGTCTTTCTCATAATCATATTTCAAAAGAGTTTCCTTTCTACAAAGCCATTTCTAAGAACAACATTACACACACTTTCAGATCCATAAATAATTGCTACTCCTTTTCCAGCTCATAATAGACTTACTTTCTTTTGAAAGATACCTGTCTGTAAAGGGCTTTTTCCATTTTAAAATTGCACTTTCTTCTTAATACCTTGTGCTTAATGCTTTTTGGAGAAAGGGGGCTTAGGATTTTATTCAAAGCATATTCCTGAAATCCTTGTCTACACATAATGTGCACTCTTATTGGAAAGGAGACTGGCTCTAAGGCTCACTAGAGTTGGAAAGAACCTGCCTTTGATTATTATGGTCCTTGCTTCTCAGTAAGTATCTCCTTCCTTTTTAATACTGACATAGTCCTACCTTTGATCATCCTTGACCTTGTTTTTTAACTTTTCTTTACCCAATAGGTAAACACCTAGAGACTGGATTTTATGCCTCAGGATTGTGCTTTACTCCAGTATTACAGCTAAAATCCCAGAAAACACTAGATGTATGTTAATAGAGAATTCTAACTTATTTTAATAAGGCTAAAGCCTCATCCTACACATTTTTGTTTTTCTTGCCATTTAAAGCACTGAGACCTTTAATTTAAACAATTACATAAACAGGTATAAGCTTCTCAATTTAAATATTATACAGCCAAAAATCTGCTCTTGTAGCCTTGAGCTCCCTGGCACAGATTTGGATTCTTGTTAAAGAAAATACCAGCTGGGAAAATCAGCAGTTAGTAGCGGCTCTTTAGGACTATGGAGTTATCCTGTGTAGGGGTTTGGGTTCTTCTTCTGTTTTGTTGGGTTTTTTTCTCTTCCTTGAAAAATTTTCCCCATACGTGTGGCTGATGGCCCATCATGACTGGATACTTCACAGACAAAGGGGGTTGTCAGCTCAGGGGAGAAGGCCGGTGGCCTCTCTCTCGTTACCTGGGAGTGCCCAGGTGGGGGGAAAATACCTCGAGACTGGAGACGGCAGGGCGGGAGGGGACAACCCTCTCTCCTGGGGCTTGGACACTCTCTCACTCTCTCGCTCGACTGGAGAAGAGGAAGGAGGCGGCCGAGGCTGTTTCGAGAGGGGTTTTTCAGCTGTCATTGGGGACCAGCCTGGTCCTGCTTCTTTTGCCGCGGGTGAGCCCCTGCTCGTAAGAGCAGCCCTTCAGACTGAGACCTTATTAACACCCACCTCACTAAGGGAAGGACTTTCTTACCATCTGCCTGGGTGCCCTGATCCCTCCTCTGCCTGCCTCCCTGGGAGCCCGGCCCCCGCCCCCGGGGCTTCTTTCGGGGCTGCTCCCAGCCGTCGCTACTCTGTAGCCCCGCCCCTCCTGCCTGCCGAGACCTCCCGGGGATTTTCCCACTGCAGCTCCAGACCGGGATACATCTCCTCCACCATCCTGCGACTTCTTCCCGTCTCTGCCGTCCCTGCTTGTCGCCGACGGCCTCTTCCTGGTTTTTTGTGGTTTTGATTTGTTGTTAATACCAAAATTATTGTTGTTTTTGCCTCATGAGATATACTAGTAAGGAACTGCTATTCCCATTCGCTTATCTTTGCCTGAGAGCCCCCTTAATTTCAAAATTATAATAATTCGGAGGGAAGGGGGTTTACATTTCTCATTCCAAGGGAGGCTCCTGCCTTTCTTGGTAAACATCTGTCCAAACCGAGACATCCTGGTACACATCTGTCCAGCCATCCCAGTGTGAAGTGTCAAGAATGAAACATCCACATGTGACCTGGTTCAAAATGTCCCTTTCGATGCACAAGGTGTTATAGGTCATGGTGTCTCTAACAACGCTTTGCAGGCAACTTGTAGGATCAAGTAGGGTGGGCAAATCTACGTAAAACTAGGAAGTCATGCTCACATGGATCTCACTCAATTCCCAGAAATACTTGCCCAGAGACAAGTGGCCTTGGAGATACTCAGAACATGGAAAAAGCAGAGTCCTGCTAACCTGATCCAGTTTTGAAGTTTGACAAGATGAATGTCACAGAGACTTCAAAACTTTAATTATTCCCTGTGGAAAATTTCCATGAAGTGTTAATCCATAACTCCATTCAGCAATATTCAATTTATCTGTTTTGTTTAGAATTCAAATTTTAGGGATCCTAATTTTAAAATAATCATGGGCATTTTATAATTGAGGGGAAAAATGAAACTCTGAACCTATCAGTTCCTTCAGGAAAATCAGAAACAATAATTAGCTATGCTGTAATTTCATCACTAGATCCATAATTTTCCAGACATAGGAGAGTCTTACTTAACAGTTCAGTCAGGGTTGTTAGGTTTTGCAATTTTAGTGCCATTCTGGTAATATCTGAAGTTTGATTTGATACTCTCAGATACAGCTCCTAATATCTGTCTTTCAGTAAAAAGAATATCTCATTTGTGCAATATATTATGCGTGGGTTAGCAGCGGAAAAAGAAAGAAAGACTCCTTCAAAATCACTATGCTTGATATTGAGAATATATTCATATATGTTCATATGATTTGAAATGGACTGTTAGTGCCATAGCACAGTAAATCTATATGGCCATTGGTCACTTAATGTTTTCCAGAGACACCATTTATTAAACAGCCACACATTTTTCTTTCAGAGACCATGTCTTCACCAAGCTTTATCACCTGCATAATATTTGAAGTGTGTAACCTGGCTGAAGAGAGAATAATTTCTTTTCCTGTTTTAAATCCATTCCAAATAAGGAACTGGTACCTCAAATTATTATTTTGCAAATTCTTACACAGAAATATGATAGAGATCAATTGATCCAGAAATAATATATCTAAAGAAGAATTGCTTCCAAGTTATCTGCTGTAGCCAGCACCATATAAACCTGTTATGAATTTCAATATGAAATGCAGATTAATGCTGTCAAAAACTGGTAAAAGACTCTCATGCCACAAAACACAAGACAGTACAATGTCTGTTTGAGAAGAATTAGGTTTTTTGAACCTTGATATGGAAAACTGGGTTATTTCTGAAGAAGTTATTCAAAGTACCTATAAATTAGAGGTGGAATAAAAATTCATTTCTTATCGCTATGTAGTGTCATGGAAACCTGCAAGAACACAGAGCTAAGAACATATTTCATGTTTTCCCTGGAAACCTATCTGCATTGGGAAAAATGATAAAGAAAGTAGCAAAAATGCAGACTCACAGGAAACACAGAAGGGTCTCATTTCGAATCATAGCTACCAGCACCTGTCATTCAACCCTGCCCAGCCTGAGGAGAAGCAGAATGATCTCTGAAATGCTGAAGCCCAGACTGGCGCTCTGGCAGCTTTCTCTGACTGATCAGCTTTGTGGCCAATCCTGCTTTTATTACCTACTTTGCAGTGAGGAATTACGCTTAGTTATGATTATGGTTGCCCAATAATCAATATAGCAGATAGAATAATCAAGCAATACCAGCACTGGATAACTTAGAGACATTTTAAATTTTAAAATTATTGAAAATTACTCATGAAGAAGGAAAATGCATTGCCATTCAGAAGTGTCTGTGATTACAGGCATTTAAATCATTTAAGTGACTTTCAGAGTTGCCAGCATAAGTTGAATGACCAGATTTGGGGAATCTTAATGGGATTTCCCTGTCTAGATAACTACCTAAAAAGAACAGAGACTCTAAATAAAAAGAAAAGCAAAATAAGGAATTATTCACCACTGCAATTAGCCATGATCTTCCTCCTAGCCAGTTTGCAAGCTGCAGTTCATAACACGTTTACTACTAAAACAAAGTTAAATTGTTATAGCACCTAGGACAAGGACAGTGACAAACTGCTAAATGCTGAAGAGATGAAGGAAATTGGTGATCCTTGACCAGATTATTTAAGCACTTCTTACACCTTGCATGTTTAACATCAGCTGCAGATTGCAGTGACATCTTCTGACTGTTCACCATCTTCAGATTAGCCAAACTACACTGAAAGGGAGAGCTTATTCTGACACAGCACTGCATCAGAATGGCCAAATATCTAAAGCACAGTTTTTGCCTTTGCTGTACATCTTGCTGCAAACAGTTTTGTACATGTAAAAGGAAATGATATACGAGAATTTTTATTTTATTTTTAGATGCTCACTATACAATAAACTGATGGGAAAGAAGTAAAACTCTGTATACAACTGGGAACAGAAGAAACTGCAGTGCAGGAAGAGTTTCACCCAGTGGCAGCTTGCCACTGAAATGATAGTAGGCAATTATATAAAATGGACACTCCACATAAAAGTTCATTGCCAGTTTGCCAGCTCCAAAGGGTTGGCAATTGGCTTTGGCAACATATATGGATATGTGGTCCTGCCCGTATAAAGTTCCTGGATTGGGAAATAAGCTTGGGGAAAAGATGGCTGCACTCAGCATTTTGAAATCATCCATATTCATTTTGGTGTGCCTCTATGCAGATGTAGGATGCTTCAGATGCACATGCTGGCAAGATAAAGAGTTTTTAAAAGGCTTTAAAGAAGAAAAGTGGCATATTCAAGCAGTGGAAAATATTCCAGAGTTTGCTAGGGACCCACCTCCTAAGGAACAGGGAAAAATACCTGAAACCAGAACCATATTCTCCTGCTGTTCAATATGTTTCCCAGCAGGTTGCATATGAGGAAATAGGCTTCAAACTCTGCTTATGGCTTAAACTATGGGAAGGTGATAAAACAGATCCATTAAATGACAAAATAGTTCAGGATGAAATCTGAAGAGAAGCCAGCCTCACTCTAAAATTACACTTAACTGTGAAACATAGTGGAGTTTTACCCATGAAATGACACTTCATTTTAAGACCACTCCATCCCCAGATGAAGAGCACAGGCTTCCAAACAACCAAATGGGAGAAGATTTAAGTATCAAACCCTGCACTGGTACAGATAATTTCTCCACCCTTTATTTAATGACTTATATGTTGATAGAACTGAAATCACTGTTTCTGGGATGTTTATGGGAAATACTAATAAAAATTACTTCATTGAGCATCTTTAATACCCCAGTAAGGCAACTGATATCAGACAATTCAGGGAAAATTCTTAGCCAATGACTTAAGCAAAAAGCAACCTGGATGAGTAGTGTACATGGAATAAAATATCAAACAGCCTTTTACCTTTAGCCTTCAAAATGTTGCTGGGTTTTTGAGGGTTTTTTTCTGTAATATTTTGTGTGATAAGATTGCTGAGATCTCTTTGAAAAGCCAGTCTGTTTAGGACAGAGAAGACAAAAAGGGCCAAGGTGAAAGAGTTTTCATTTACAAATTTCTACAGGGATTAACTGAATCAGCAATTTAACTTAGGGCTTAGAGCAAAACTATTGTAATATTTCACTTCTCAAAAGTCAGCTGTCAATATCATAATAATTACATGAAGTCAGGATTGAACAATATGAACAATATTTCAAGGACTTGCTATTAATATGCAAAACCCTATTATGTTACTGACAGTAAGTGATAGTTCTCTGATAGTAAACAGTTTTCAAGAGACACCTCTAAATTTCTAGCAATACCACCTTCATTTTTATGTCAATTTGATGGATCTCTGTGCACAAAATGAGAAACATATTCACATACAATTTTAAAAGACATTTTAAAGATAGCCAGCCTGAACAGCCTAATGGCGGAGTAAATAGAGATCAAGGTAGCAATAGTGACTACTAAATCTGATAGATAACTGTCCTCTTTATCAGCAGCATCAAGCCCAGTATTTGTATCATACACAAGTGAGAGCTTTCCTCAAATGAGTTTACTAAAGCAGAAGCAAACAGACAGGAGGATTTGCTAAGAGGTCAAGCCAAACCAAGCATATCTCCTGGGTCCTTGTGAGTCTTGTTCCTGTTTCCTCAGCTGTGCTTCTTTTCATAGATGAGTTTGTTTAGAGCATTAAACAAACCTAATGTACAGTCACCATAAAGCACACCATGCTGTTTTTTAGGTGGACTCTTGTGCTGGTTTTGGCTGAGGTAGAATTCATTTTTTTTCATAGTGGTATGGTGCTGTGTTTTCGATAATTTGGTGGTGTTTTAGTTATTGCTGAGCAGCACTTACACAGTCAAGGCCTTTTCTGCTTCTCACCCAGCCGCAACAGTGAAAAGCTGGCGGTGCACAACAAATTGGGAGGGGGCACAGCAGACCGCAACTGACCCAAGGGATATTCCACAACAGAGGGCAAGCATCACGTTCACTGCACAGAGCTGGAGGAAGGATGAGGAACATTCAGAGCAATGGCACTTATCTTTCCAAGTCACCATTACGTGTGATGGAGCCCTGCTTCCCTCGGGATGCCTGAACACCTGCCTGACCATGGGAAGTGGTGAATGGATTCCTTGATTTGCTTCACTTCTGGGTGCAGCTTTTGCTTTATTTACTAAGGTGTCTTTACCTCAACCCACAAGTTCTCCCTTTTGCTCCTCTGACCTTCTCCACAACCCAGCCAGGATGGGGTGAGGAAGAGGCTCTGTGGGGCCGAGTTTCCTGGTTAAAACCAGGACTGCTCCAAGACTGGGCAGTGCCTGAAGCTCACACTGAGTTTGAATGCATGTCAGAAGTAGCTTTTAATACACAGATAATCCACGCAGTTCACTAGAAGATGCTTCCTTTTGTTCCACCAATTTCACTCCGTCACACAGCTCTCCAGGATCTCTTGGTGCTGAAGCACCATCTGTCTTCAAAAGGTCTTCTCCATGAAACTAAGCTCTGGTTTAAATCCTCTTGAGTAACCTTGGCAGAGATTGAATTTGTCAGAGAAAACTGCCACTTCTTCTTGTTGTTGAGAGAGAAATATATATTGGCTTGAAATAATCCCATGATCAATATATAGTATTTCAAGTACAGGAGATAGATGGTGCTCTGGAAACTGAGCCAGCAATGCACAATACTCTGGACATCTACATGCAGATAACAAATTCTGATCGTTCACTGCCAAGCCTTGTTCAAAGACATGGTTCATGTTTACAGCTCTACACCTTGGAGGTTGACGGCAAAGCCAACCCCAGAGATTAATATCACAGGTTCCAGCAAAGTAAGCTTCCGTGGAAACCCTAGAATTTGAATGACGTTTTCCAAAGACATCTTTCTTATATAAGGTAAGAAAGATGTACGTAATAAGAGAAATTAAAAGAAAGTTTTAAAATAATTTGTGCTGCCAAAAAAGCAACATTAACCTGAACACTGTATAAGCTATAAAACTATTTTACAAGCACTAACAGAAATCCCATATTGTCTATTAAAAAATTATCAGCAACCCTAAAATTTTATGTCTTCTAGAGCATAAAGCATAATTGAAAGGAATAAACAAAGACGAGTTAGGTTAATAGTGCATAGCTACAGAACAAACCTCAGTCTACAGAACTGTGAAAAGCAAGATAATGAATACATTTTAAATCATGCTGCACAATAGGAATTTACTCAAATGTGATATTGAAGAAGTGTTGGAAGGTTCATTTTTCAGATGTTTTTATACATAACTCTGCCTTTTACTGCATGTGCTGTAAAATTCAAATTCATACAATTCACACTTTTTGTGCCACATCTCAGTGCCACATATTCATATACAACACTGTAAAAGTCACATCCTTCTCCATTCTAAAACAAACCATGGCTGCCGAGACGAGGGAAAACACTGATGTGAAGTGAATTATTCAACTTCAAGGAGAGTAAATTCACTTTATTCAAATTAAATAAGTATTCAAGGACAGAGACGAGACCTGCTACTCAAGGCACCAAAAGTTTTCTGGTTATACAGAGTGCATTGAAATCTAATGACTCTTCCAAAAACTAGCTGTGGGGAAAATGGGATTGTTCCCATTGACTTCAAGACACTTTGGACCAAGCCCTAAGGAAGATGGGAAAGCCTCAAGGATGACAGAAGACTTGGATGAAAAAATTTACCGTACTGGTATTTTTAAGGGGAGATAACAACCAGAGAAATTTGAAAACCAACGCAAAAACAACACAACAATTGAGCAGCACAAGGGAGGTTTCATCAGTTTAAAAAATGTCCTTGTGGAAAGATAGTTACAGATAAAGGATAAGGTACAGAGAAACACAAAACTATGTCTAGTAAGAGGGAACTGAATTCAGTAATGCATAGTAGTCTTGATTAGAATTTTTAGCATGACTTTTATCCTGAACTAGAAAGAAAAGGAATGTGAAGTATGAATTATCCACATGATCTGAATCAAATTTTCATGTTGAATTCCCTAGTGTCTGCTGGCTTGTCCTACTTATTTCAGAGTCATTTAAATGTGTTCCACTACATTCATTTTATTTAAAATAATCTAAGCTGGTTTTGTACTTCTTATTTGCAGTAGCACACAAACTAAGTCTCACTGTAGCATCTCTCATGGTACAATGCAACTCTTTTGTACAAAAAGACCAAACCAAAGCATACAGAGGGCTAAATGCCTATTACCTGAAACAGCCTATGTTTCCAACAGATCCTATTTCAAGGTAAATAAAGGCCCATTTAGCAGGACTAGCTTTTAGTTAGCTATACAATTTACCTTGCTGCAGGTCAAAGCTTTCAAGTTGTCACAGAATGACAGCTTGTATGGGCTGTTTACTTCTTAATCCAATATATTACACTGAACAAAGACAAAGCTACTTCTTCCTCAAGGTGTCTAGCAACTGCAAAAATATCCTTAACACATGGTACAACACAGCTTTCAAGGCAGAACAGTCCCATGGGTGCATTTCAGTGCTCTGCTGCTGCGCAGGCTGACAAAAGATCTGGCTATCAAAAAATCTTTATGTAACAGCTTTATAACAGAAGATATATAGCACTGCAGGGAAGGTCTGGATGGAATAGCTATTGATTGAGGCTGCGATCAGAAATGGGAGAGTCTTGAATTTATTTCTTACTTTTGCTACTGGTTGGTTTTGAAATGTCATGGAAATCCCTTTTGCATCCCCCTGGCTGGGAGGAATGACTCCTCCAGTGCTTGTGCAGTACCTGACAGGAGGGCTGAGAACAATGAATAATTTACTCCTTGAGTAGCAGCAGTTATATCCCAGTGGAGCAAACTCATGAAATGCACACATCTGCAAAGAGCTAGATTCCTTCCTCAGCCACTGTATGACAGTACTTACAATTCTGTAATAAATTTTTGGCATTCAGCAGTTCAACCATCAAGTCTGTCACCAGCAGTACCTGGTGAGGCACAGCCACATCTACTAAACATCACTGAGAGAAAAAGTATGAGCTCTTGGTTAAAAGGGCAAAGCACAAGGGTGCTGCTCACTAACTTGGCTGCTCCTCAGCTGGTCCCAGTGAAAATGCCAACACACAGCTGGGTGCAGAGCTAACAGCACAACATCACCAGCAGACGGAATATGCAGCTTGTGCCAGTCTTAGGGAGTTGGGGAAGCACTGTGGTTCTCAAAGTCTCCTACATACAGGAGATAAAAGATTCCCCAAATGTATCCACATGACATGTTCAGCTTCCATGGCTCTCTGGGTGCAAGCAGTCAGATTCCTTTTGAAAGGGAGTAAAGCAGCAGCTTTCCTTTAAAGCATCCCAGCATATGGCTGACTAACATTAAGTCAGCCACTGTGTACCTAATGCCTTTTCCCTTCAGAAACCCTCAAGCCATATGTTAATGTGTTAACAATGGGGCAGGGGTGACAGCAATCAGAATAAACACTTGTATCACACATAATAAAGACATGCATAGTCCCAGCAATAACTGCCTCGATGTACTTGCAGTACTGCTATGAAATGCCTAATGGAAACAAAGTCTCAATTTCACTAATTTCAAACTGTGCTACATGGCAAATTCTGGGTCTCTATGGCCATTTCAAAATTTGCCATCATTGGAGTAATAACAAAAGATGTAAAAGTAATTTATAAGAGCACTTTTTTTCTAAATTGCACTGATTATTTAGGAGGAGTACTAGGTAAAAAATGCAAAAAAAGTATTATTGAGAGATGAGTGGAAAATTCCCATTTGAGTCAAGTACTGGGATCCTGCTTAGGTGGAACACATTTTATTTAACACATTTTCTACTCAGGAGAAACAGTTTCAGACTGAAGTATCACTACTAACTTCTGAGTTTAGATCAAGTTATGAGTGACAGTCACCTATTATGTGCCCTTCTCTTCTGAATATTTTTTCAGTGGCTAATCTTTAAAGATTTCACAAAGACTGTTTTCTTCTTTTATTGTCTCTTTTGCTCTGCACTGTTCTTTGTAAAACTTCTTTTTGTCCAGAGACATCGTTTGGTCTATAACTTCCAGACTGCTGTATTTGCCTTGCTGTGACATTCTAATTTTCTACTCCTTCCTCAGACATCCAGGGCCTGACTCCCATTTAATTCTCACCAAGTGATACTGTGGTTAACCAGTTCTAAAGAACTCTGTAATAGTTTATAGAGTGGAATTCTGCACCACTGCATCCATGAACTCACTGTAATTGCTCCCAAGCTGTTGGCTATATTTTTGGGACTGCACTTAGAGGGCTGTCCTTCTAATGACAGCACGGAAAGGCGCTTCCCGGGACATGCTGAATCACTGCTCACCCAATGCATGAATATCACTGACAAAAAGAAAGGCTTCAAATTGAAAGGCTAGGAAAAATTAAACAGTAACAGAGACCTGCAGATGGAGATCAGAGAGAGATTCCTATGACTCAATTTTATGAAAGATGTGAAATATTCCTAAAGTGAACACTTGAAACGAACAGGAAATTTCTACTCCTTTGAAACATGAGTCCCTTTGCCATCAGCCCCCTTTCTGATAATTTAGCCTCACATTTCCTGTTATTTCAGGCAGCTATCGATGTAAGAATGGAAAGCAATTTTTACTTCATAAATTAGCATCTTACCTATGGGTCTGCATTATAAATAAGGAATATGTGAGCTTGCATACTGCTTTCTTCATCCCTATCCTTTGAATCACTGAGAAGTAAATTTCCAGGGGAATTTATCTATACCCTAAGTCATTCCTTGGACAAGCAGTGGACAGTCTAAAGGTAAAAAACTCCTGACTGCATAAAAAATTCACTGAATAGCCAACACAGCCTCCAAAGCAGTAGCATGTTCACCGGCTATTCTTAGTCAACATAAAGCATAGGTTCACAACTAGGACAAAGACAACTGGGCACCACAGCTTGTTCAAGCAGCTGTGCAACAAAGGGCCTGTGTGGAGACTGTTTTAACTATTTCACCAATAAATAAAATATTTCCTGTACTGACACAAGAACCCCAAGGTCAATGTCTCAGGTCCTTTTGCAGTGGCCTGCACTTGCTTTATCATGAAACAAAATGCAAATTGAAAATAAGCCCAGAACTGGCATAATGTAAGGAAATGAGAATTACATTCTCTGCAGCTAAGACCACATCAGTACTATGTCTAGTTTGGTTTTGCAAAGTCATTGCAAATTCCACTGCTTGAAGATGCACAATCAGGGTATACTTCTAATAAAATGTTCCTGAATTAAGTTAATGTGTATTTATACATTTTAAATATCTTAGTCCATAACATAAAAGAAGTTAAATGGTTAAAGAGTTTGAGGTTGATAAAACATATAATTTCCTCTATCACTTTTCTATTGTCTACATTAATGCAAGTCCCTAGATGGCTGCTTTTAAATTGAACAAGACTACAGAAACATTTCCTTCAAGAATAAAAATCTTTACATAGAATCACTAAGCTTAGTGGCAATAACAAGACAGAATGACTGGCTGTGTACTTGCGCTTATGTGTTTCGTGAATACTGAATTTTTGAAGGGTCTTAGCAAAGGATCACACATTTGTGTTCATTCAAGTTTCACTCAAGGAAGAGGAGGAGACACTCCCACCTGCTTTCCAGCACACTGATGGACTATGGATGAACCCATCCATTTGTCATTCAGAACAGAGTATGACAGAGAGGAACTTCCATCAGCTTTCCAATAAGAAACAGAATGTTCCCCAAATCCCAACTAAAATGCCAACTAAATTGTGTAAAAGGAAAATCTTAGCAATTCCCAATGTTGATGTAGTAGCACTGAAATGCTGATCTGGACATTAATTGATGCCAAATTAGTTACAGTGGAATGAAATTACATCAACATGAAAATCAAAAGAGCCAAGCGTAATTTGCCACATAAGATAAATATTTCCAGTTTACACAGGAATTGTAACAAATGATTTTTACGTCAAGTTAATTGATATCAAATAGTGAAATTCCCTTGGAAGTAAATATTACATTCACATTATTTTCAATAAAAGCCCTAATTGCATTGTATGCTGTTAACATAAGAATAAGATTCCCACAGCCTGTACACGGAAACTCAAAATATCATACCATACATCCAGGATAAAGCCATATACCACCACTGTCCAGACAAAGGATGAAATAGGAATTTTAAAAGCTCTGTCTATATTTTCTTTTATTTGTGGAAGTACCTATCATCCTAAGTGGAGGCTTTCATCTTGGTGAAAAATTTATATTAGGTTAAAGCACCCAGAAACATTCTTGGCAGTTCATACTTGCTTTGATTTAAATAATCTACTCAAATGGGTATTGGAGTAAAACAATCTCTCACTGCTACAATAGTTTGACTTCTTCAAGTGATGATTTTTAAAAACATATTCTAGCTAATATTAAAATGAAGAACTTTAATCAACGGAGATAAGCATTTTGAAATAGTCTATATCCTTAACAGCATATATATAACCTGTCTTATAGGCCATATCTAGACCTTATACACTATTTACTCCTATTATATAAATAATCCCCAACCAGAAATTCTACAGCTATGCACATCCTCGCCTGAATACAAGCTGCATGTCTCCTAAAGAACTTCCCTTGTTAGCATTTGTGCAGTAATTATTCATGAAATTCATTAATGGATTTGATACAACTCTAGGCTAGAATAGGTATGCAAGATACATGGGATGAATCATCACTTTCAGTTTTCAATTGGCTGTAATGGGAGCCTAGTGAGAAATCAAGGAGTCAGATTCCACTTTCACTTTAGATTTTCTCAGTAAGAGTGAGATGTCCAAGAGTAATCCAAGCCCAGTTTTATTAGGATACATAATTCCTCAAGCCCTCTTTCAAAAATCTGACTTACAGTCTCATTGAGTTCAGTGAGCATGAGTGATTAACAAGTCTTAAGGTTTAGGTGTAAAAACAGAATTACCTGGCAGTGGGGCAATCCATCCATCATGACAACGGATTTCAACTGCTTCAAAGAGTTTAAGGTTTGTTGAGAGGAACTGCACACACTTGAGAACACAACACACTGCTGGCAAAAACATCCTCATCCACTTCCAAAGAGGTCTCATTTATTTTGCCATTATACCTTCAAGAAAGAAGAACAGATCTCCCCCAAGCCCCTCAAGAATAACTTAAGATTTAATGATTAAGGTTTCTGTTATTTTAATGGAAATAAGAATTACAGAATCCATGACTCAAAAAGCATCACAATATTCCTCATACAGTATTCTGAATAAGACATTGACCTAAAATTCTGACTTGGTTTTTCCCTTTAGTTTTATTCCACTGAGTAAATTATTCCTTTCTAGAATCTCCTCTTACTGAGAAATATGAAAATAAAAGCTTAAAAACAGATGTGATTAGAGCATTCTGTTGAAAATTCTATCATAATCAACAGAAAAAGCATTCTTGACTCAGATATAGTTTTTTATCAACCTAGCATATAACTAAAATACAGTGGAATGGTACCATTTTTTAGAGTAAACCTCACTGGAGGATGTTTTCAAGTCAGTATAGACACTTATCCTACATTCCATTCTTATAAATTAAATAAGCTTTTGAAAATAAAACCAGTATTTTAGATATACTTTAATCAACAGCCTTCGTTTACTCAAACATTTAGACTAGAAAGCATTACAGGAAGTACACAATAGGTACCGTTTTCAATGGTTTATGGCACCAAAATGGACCTTTGCATCTGTCTATAAGAGAGGACAGTAGATTGGGCACCTGCTGAATATTTTCAAAGGAAAGTGCAAGCAGGGTTTGCTGTATAATTTTACTAAGCAAGCATGAAGATTGCCACATAAATCACAGATTATCTTTCAATTTCTACATACTGTGCTTTGAAAATCTACAAACTTCTTTTTACAAACAAAACGGAGGGCCAGATTTTTTTCCCTTATGACGTGATACTTCATGTCATCCTAGACCTGCAGAAGAGCTATAAATTGGGATTAACCAGTTGGTTGGACAGGTTTATAGCTGCTTTATATCCTTGCAATAGTAGATATCAAGCAAAACATAGTCAAATTTGAGCCTGAGGCTCTAAATATTATTCCAGATACAGAGCTAACCTTTTAAATGCAGCATGTATAGCATGTCTGCCTAAGGCTGCAGACCGCTTGAAACAGTGGTGTGGCAAGGTATATATTATTTCTTTCATCTCAGTGCAGTATTAACTCATAAAACTTGTCTGGCTGGATGTTAGCACAGTAAACTGCTTCAGTGCTGATGGTTTCCTTTTCTAGTTTATTTATGTACCCAAAATATAAAAGTAATGAGGAAAACCTTTGTCATTTGTAACTAATTTGAACAGTTAAGCAGATTAATAGGATCATAAAGTCCTACAATTCAAGCTAAGGTGACAATAAAACAGGACTATCTAACAAAAATTTCGGAGTCAGAATAATTTTTTAAACGTCAATTGTGACAGTCTTTAGAACACTGGAAATGCAACACAAGAACAATATTCCTCACACCCACTAGAGCGATGTGTGCTCTAGTATCCACTTGGAGTAGACAACAGAAAACTCCTGATATTTATTTAAATTCAGTTTGAGTTAATTCCTTCCTGATGAGGCTGAGTTCAGGAATATTTGGTGAACCAAGTTCTAACAGACCTTCCTGGTAGAATAACAGCTCTACACACACAGCATGTTACAGTTAACCAGTTGTATACAACAGGATGTTTCGGATTTGTATCAATATATTTGCTCTAAGAAACCATAATCCAGTGGGAAATACTGGGGGAAAAATCAGCGGAGATCTGGGTGTATATGTTCAGGTTTACAGTTCGTAGATGAGTAAATCACCTATTCCTTCACACCCTGCAGTTATTTAGCAAACACAAGTGCAGAGCTAATGGATAGAGAGATGAGGCTTGCTGGACCCTACCATCGAAAAACCACATCCATAAACAGTGATGGAAAATGCCGTCCTTGGCTGGTCTGCTTGCTATCCAACAAAAGCTGGCATATTAAAAAGACTGAGAACTAAAAGTGGAAAGGACTAGAAGCATATTTTCTCTCTTCAGCTACCCAAACAACATTCACCAATATCTCTTTCAGCTCCTTTTCTAACCTGAAGCAAAACTGAATTAAAAATAGTATTATTAATATTTTTAATAAATATGCATTTTCATTATATTTCTTGTAGATTGTTCATTTAGTATTCTTTGGGACCAAGCTAAGAGATGTTAGTGTCAATAGATTCAAAAATATTTTTCCCCGTTTAGAATGTTTGATATTTCCATAAAATTCTTGCTGCAATGAAACATTGAGATATTTACTCTGATTTAAAGTCACTGGATGCAATGGAAGAGTTTACAAATATCCCCATGTGCTTTTGCTTAGGTCCTATATGCGCAAATCAAAAAAAAGCCCCAGGTAGCACACTTAAAACATAAATAAGTTTAACCTAATGCATACATCCTGCACACAGTCCCTGAAAGTTTTAAACAGTAATAAACCAGAAATTAACTGCTATTAGCCTGTCATGATAATTTTTAAAAACTCAAGATATGTAAACAAGTCTAGTAACGTTTTTTTGCTACTTATATGTATTTCTGACACAGAGTAGGTATTCATTAAATTTACCAACAGAAGGTAAAGCCAACAATCACTCCTATTTAAGTTCATGTTTTCTGAATAAAAGGTACTTTCAGTCATTTTATGAGAAACAGAGATAGGAATTTATTACTATGAAAGCATACAAAAATGTAGAGACATATTTTATTTGCTCTTAATGCTCTTCCAAGATAGAGAATTATTTACTGCCTGTGAATACGTCATGCAGGTTACTTTTACATGTACAAGAACTTCTTGAAAATACGTATCTTCAAGCAAAACAGCTTGGGAGGATAGATCAGATTTGTCTCAACATTTCGATCTTTTATAAATGAAACCTTTAATTTTTTCATCTTCTATTCCTTTGCTATTGCTCAAGCTAGAAAGTCATGAAACACTTCAGGCAGTGCATCCTGGCAAATTAGCAAACACAGTGTTTTCTGCTTGAAAACACTCATGGCTCCTCTGTATTCATGGCATGATGTTCCAGTTCCAAACCCTTAGTTCTCATCTCACAGGTGGCCTAAATATGTGGATGACATAAATTGTTCCTATTGTCAAGTCAAAACCTGTAATCTGAAAAAATATGTGCCTGAATTCTTGTTAGTGCCATTCAAGTCTCCTGCTTTCCTTCTGCACAGAAAAGCATGGGGAGGATTTTTTCTGCCATCACAGCTGACCCAATGACTACAGTATTCACTGTATTACCTTTTTAATCTGCCTTGTTCAAAAGTAAAATAAATAATTTATGATAACTGATCTTACAAATAAGACTGCTAAGTACAGATTATTTAAACCTACCTTATTTTAGGACCATCTTTCTCAGTTATTTACAAGTCAAAGTTGAAGTCCTTGAAAATGGGTTTGGAAAACCTGTGGACTACCCCTTTAAAAATCCCATCCAACATAAGGCTGAGACAGTATTGGTTTGAAAATTAGATTTCTTTGAAATATTTTCTGAGTCCATTCTTATTGCTTTCTTCTAATTCAAAGATTTTTCCAACAAAGTACTTCAAATTTTAAGCTGTTTTTTCATCCGTCAAATACAACAGACGTGCAACAAAGTAAATAAAATTAATCAAATGTTAAGAGAAGATCATGGAAACTTGACCTTAAACTGTGCTAAGTTGATGTCTGTACACTTACCATAGTGCACTGAGAGATCTTAAAAGGTGCAAGAGATAGAAAGTTACAGAACAGGTGAATATGAAGGTTGTGTTTCTCTAACACCAAACACAACTCACCTGTGAAGGAATCTGGGTCTACTGTTTTTCAGTATGCCAAACCAACACCATTAAAAGCTCCATGCTTGCAGTGCTTGTCAGATTAAATGAGAAGATTCTCACACCATTCTGAGACTGATCTGTGCTTTGCAGAAAAGGGCTCTAAATGCTGTCTGATTCAGCACTACTCCCTCCTGAGCAAGGGATGTGGCCACTGCAGAAAGCCAGCTGAGATTAAATCTGGGTTATGCATCACTGATCACATTTAAACAAGTCTTTTACGCACATTTACACAATGCAAAGCTTTTGATATCATTCCAAAATAAAAATTGCTAAATCTTTGCAGCTGTAGAATTCATTTAATAAACTATAGCTCCAAGAATGGTTGCCAGATTTCCAGCTACACTTTCAGGGCAGAATTTTATTGGGTGTTTAAAGAATAAAAATTGTCATATGGCATCTGTGAGAAAGCATTAGTGTCTCTGAAAATAATTATGCTTGTGCTTTAGCAAAGTACTGAGGATGGGACAAAAACCATGGATCTTTAGATAGCCTAACATATGTTTTAAGAAGATTTTAGATGTCCTGAATCTAAAAGTAACTCCCAAAACCCAAGGACCAACTTCTGTACACACCTAAATTTTGGCAGAAATCCAACTCACGGATCCAAAGTCCTGTTCTCCCTTACACAAAATTTTCTTTGGTAATGAAAATAAACTCCTAGGCACACCTTAAAAATAGAGAATGTGAACCCCTGCCATTTTTTCCCCAGTAAAATGTTGTCTACCCTAGTCATACCTAAAATATATGTGTGCTGAGACTTTTTTACAGTCTTTAAACTTTGAATATCACTCCAGGCCTGAAAATTTAATTTTGGAAATGCACAGAGAATCTCAATTCTGGCAAGTTTCATGCAAGATTCACTGCCCAGTTTCTGCCTTAAGCTGATAAAGGTTCACCTTCTACTTCTGTTCAGAGTGTAAGTAAATCACACCTACACAATCAGACAAATGCAACTTTCTTTAAAAAAGAGAAAAAACCCCAAACAACCAAAACCCAAACTTCTTGTGTAATAGTCTGGGTTTTGCAGTAAACTTTGGAAAGAGTCATCAAAGTGCCTACCTACATTTTGCCCAAGGGTGCTCAGATTCCTGTGTCTCTGGTAAGGACTTTGACCAAATATCTTGGGGCTAATTTAACATAGGAGGCAAAGAAAGGCTTTCTCTGGCCCTCATGCTCAAAAGGTATTACAGCAGGTACAGAAATACATAATAACTAAGAACAAGAGTGAAAAAAGGAGAGGCGAGGAAAGAACTAGGGCAACATTTTTGTCAACTTATCCAGCTGTAGCTTAATTAAATTTTAAAAGTCACCTTACTTTAAATTCTCTGACTGAATAGCCCCAAGAGGATTGCCAAGCAGTGCAACAGGCTGCCCATGGAAGTGGCTGAGCCATTGTCCCTGGTGGTATTTAAAAGTAGGTGTGGTACTTAGCAACATGGTTTAGGGGCAGACTTGGCAGTGGTACGGTAACAGTTGGACTGTCTTAAGGGCCCTTTCCAACATAAACAATTCTATGATCCTGGCAGAGAGGATAATTCAAGCTTTACAGAAGTGCTGGTTTTAGGTCTGTGTTACATTGAGACATGATCATAACACCTTTTTAAGGCCAGACCTAACAAGAGCTCAGCATTAGACTGATGAGGTGGTTTTTAAATCTAGAGCATAAAGCATGTCACGATAAATACTTTGAGAGGCTTCTGGAACTCACTGCAAATACCAAGTCATGTCTCATGGTGTGCCCTGTATTTAATGCATGGTAGAAAAATGCTGAACACTCAGACAGCGCTCTGAAGTAGTTCATATTTAACAAGAAAACAAAATCCTACCACAAAAAACTAATACTAGTCACAGTGATAAATAATGTGAAAATCTCAGCAGCACTAATACCAGTTACATGAAATGATCCCAAACTACAGTTTCCAAAGCAATTACCTTGCAGGGCCATAATTAGGTATGCTATGAGCACAACCTGCTTCACTCTCTGGAGTGCCCAGTATTGCCTAGTGACAAGGGAGAGGATGCCAGTCATGACCGACTCTTATTCTGCAGCATAATTCTTACGAAATGGATATAGAATCTTCCAGACATTATGTGGGAGGTACCCAGAAATATATAGGCATGAAATAACCCATAACACAATTTAGTAAATATCATGTGCAATACATTTTACATGATGTAAACAAAACTAAACTGAAAAACAATATAACAAGCAGCAAAAACTCATTTGGTAAACAAGATCCTTCAAAAGGCAGCATTTGCTGTCCTCAGAAAGAGCACACCAATTTGAAGCAGATAAGTAAGGACCATTATCAAAGGGATAATAACCATCTCATACTTATGCATGCAGCATAACGAACAGAAAAGCACAATAATGCAGATCCATTAGATTAGCATAATTTTATTCCACTATTCAAATGTCTAAGTCGGAAATGGGTTTTGTTTCAATTACTGCTTTTCTCCATGGGTTTTAAACATTTTATTCAAAACCCAGACTCTGTTTTATTTTGGTTTTAGCCCATTCTCTGCTATTATCATCTACCTTGCCTCTCTGTTACCAATGAATACAGCTTTTCAACTATCCCAACAGTCTTAAGAGTATAATAGACCATTAGTTACATTGTCTAGTAATATCTTCATGCTATTTCAGATAGATTTGGTAAAATGTTTCTCCCATTTCTTTATTTGGTTATATATTTTTCTTCTTCCTTTAACTAAACATTCCCTCTGTCAGAAATACAGTATTTAGAACCTTGAGATTTTTTTTCAGAATATTTTACTCCTGTTAGACCTGTGTTCTTTAACAATTTGCATCCATTGAATTAGGCAATTACATTTAACTTAAACATAGGAATCAAGAAGTAATTACTGCACATTAAAGTCTAACCTACTGTACGTGAAAAACTACCATATTTAATTCATTTATTTGTGTTCAGATTATCAAGTTGTTCCTAAAGGAAAGCAATCATCCAAAGATGAGTAATTTAAATTTTAACTAAAAGAGAAGATAGCAATGCCCTTAGGGAATTTTTCCAAAGGCTACTTACGAACACCATTACAGAAAACAATAACAAAGAAACCTTGTATGGCTTTTTGTTTCACTTCAAGTACTGACAATTGTGACATTTTCTTGCAGACAGACTTACAGGGTATTTTTCCTCCCCCTCACTCTGCTGCTGCAAGAAAAGAAAAAGTAGTGTCTGAAAGGCAAGTCTAACATAAGGCACTCTCTCTATCTAGAAAATAATTCCAGAAGCAGCTGTTTTGGACTGTCCAATTTTTTCTGTACTTTTTCTCAAGTACACTAGAACTACACACACAGCTTAGTTAAAAGGCTAACTGCTGTCATCTAGAGAAATAAAATTACCTCTGCAGACTCTCACACTCATCTGCTTTCACAGTTAAGGTTGAGACAATCCCTTTTGACCATGATACAACTCTGAGAATTTACTGGTTTAGAACACCAATGTTTAATTCTGCTAGATCTTCTTGCACTCCAACATTAGCACACAAAGCGGATTTTGATTTATAGCTTGTTCTGACCCCAAATGTAAGCACAATCTTCACAACTTTTCTAGTTAGTGGTGTTGGGCTCCAAGGAAGACACTGAGGCACTGGAATGAGTTGAGAGAAGGGCAACGGAGCTGGGGAAAAATTTGGAGCCTGAGTCTGATGAGGAGCAGTTGAGGGAGCTGAGAGTGTTTGGCCTAGAGAAAAGGAGGCTCGGGGAGACCTTACAGATCTCTACCGCTCCCTGAAAGCAGGTTGTGGAAAGAAAGGGGTCAGTCTCTTCTCCCAAGTAATGACAGGATGAGAAGAAATGGCCTCTAGTTGCAGGGGAGGCGATTTAGATAGGATATGAGGGATAATTTCTTCCCTGAAAGTACTGGAACAGGTTGTCCAGAGAAGTGGTTGAGTCACCGTCCCTGGAGGTGTGCTTGGGAACATGATTTAGATTTAGTGGTGGAGTTGGCAGTGCTGGGTTATGAGTCGGACTCATTGGTCTTGGAGGTCTTTTCAGACCTAAATGATTCTATTATTCTAATTACTGATCATTCAAGAAGGACAATTACAAAACCTTGAAAAAAATCCACCTACTTTTGCTTTAAATAGAAAATGAAAGAGCAGCTATCTAGAAGCAATTTGACTGATTAAGCATCTATATCAGAACAAAAAAATTGTACTGACTGTATTTAACAGATAGGTGATCCACTGTGATACATACCTTATTAGAGTTCAAACAAAATCTGTTTGTTACAGAGCTGCAATTAGGAGGCCAGGGAAACAGGAGTGCAGAATTATTGTAAACATGCCTGATAAGATAGGGTGCTCAAAACTAACAGGACATAAGAAGAGACAAGAGCCCTCACTGTATCCTTGGGATAGCAATTGGTGAAACTACTCTGTGTGTGTATCCTTACAGAGCAGACTGAAAGCTACCACAGTATATGGAGAATATGGATAACAGAGGCACCAAAAGGAAAAAGTTCCCGAAATATGTTAAATAATAGCCTGTTTCCTTTCAGCTGAAAGGCTATCTGATTAAGATGTTTGTCAGAAAATTAATCCACAAACACCAGAGGTTTATGTCCAAAAAGGAGACAGAGGAGTCCTGTAACTTTGTTCGAATAAAGGGTGGGTCTCTCAAATTTTTGGAGGACACAGTCTCCTTTTTATCCTAATTTTCCAACCGCATTTCCCTCTCTCTTTCCCCATTGGCTGAGGTACTTGAGAGGTACAGACTTCCCAGAACACCTAAGACCCTCTTTTAATGTATACCCCCCCCTTTTTGTCTTTTCCTTGTGTTAATCAGCTGAATTCCCTATGGAATCTTCCTCATTGTTACTTTTATCTTTCAACGCAAATTTTATCTACTAGCAGACCCACAGTTTGTTTGTAAAGGCAAATCCCTTATTCCTTTCATGTTCAAAGCTGTTAATATAATATTGCGATTGCTTTGTATGGGTTGACTTTTGGTGAGGAGGGAAAAAGGGCAGCCATTTAAGTGATTCTCTGTGAGGAGCTGCTAAAAGCTACCTCCGTGCCTGGATAAGCCAGTCACTGGCTGGCGCTGAGGGCAGAAATTCTACTAAACCAATTAGACAACTGATAACGCCTCTATGATAACATGTTTAAGGAAGGGAAAAAAATGTGGGAAGCTCTCTTTCTTCCTGCCCTCTCGTGGGTGAGGGTACAGCCGGGCCTGCCAGGCCCCTTCCCAGCCAGGCCCTTTTTGGCACGGCCACCAAGATCATGCCGCCGGGAGCGGCCCTACAGTACACGCCTGAGAGTGGCTGGGGCCAAAGCAGCCATGCGGCCGCTGCCATCTTGGCACGGCCAGCGATAGACTTTGCCTGCCTGGCCACTTCTAACCCGCTGCACTGCAGGCAGAGGGACAAAAAGCGGTGGCAGCAGCTTCTCCTTTCTGGCGTTTTGCATGAAGAGAGGCACTAAATGGAGCCGACACCGCGGCAGCTGGCACGGTGCCAGCAGAGACCACATGACCAGCAATGAATGGCATGGCATGTAACTGTTCGATACTGAGTCTGGACGGAATTACCTTTTCAATGTTACAGGACTCTATAAAAACTTGCCAGTTGATAGAACTTCAGAACAAATAAACCTATGAACACCAGTTCTCTCCCGAGTCAGAGAAAAGAAAATGTGAAAACATGTGAAGAGAACAACATGGTAACACCAAGGTCAGTACAAAGGGGAGAAGAGGAGGTGCTCCGAGCGTCAGAGCTGAGATTCTTCTGTAAACTGTGGTGAGGACTATGAATATAACAAATTATTTTCCCTGTAATTCATGATGTGCATGGAGGGATGCAAAATTCATCCGCAGCCCATGAGAAGAATGGTTCTCACGCTAGAGCGTGTAAATGCTGAGAAGCTATGATCTGGTGGAAGGCTTGGATAGAGAGAGAGAGAATCCTTGCCTCCAGAGAAAGAAGTAGACTCTTGCTTTTATACTAAAAAAAGCACATTCTTAAAAGACTGCACCCCATGAACTTCTTGGCCCACGAGGGGAAAAAAAAGAAGTTGTGGGAAGACTGCTTTTTGCTTGTGGGAGGGTCTCACATTGCAGCAGGTTTTTTTGGGAAAGATTGCTCTTGTAAGTTTTTGAACCATGCTGGAAAAAGTTCACAAAAAACTGTCTCCTGTGGGAAGGACCCCACGGCATAACAAAAGAACCTCCTCTCTGTGGAGAGTTGCCGGGATGAACCACATGTACTCATAGAGTTATTGGTGGAACTCCGTTTATTGATTATTATAGGCTTGGTTATATACATTAGTCAGCTTGTTTACGCCCCTCTTTGTAACTTATGATTTGACAATAGGTATTATCACGAGTATAATAGTTAATACGGATTGGCTATAGCTAAACAATCATGCTTTTTCTTTATTCTTTCTTGTGGTTACATGCTTCTGCTTTCCTATCCTGTCTTCCCGTCTTGATACTTTCCTACCAGTGACTTTGTTCCTTCCTTCTTGCTTATTCAGGATAATCAAGGTTGCTGAGGCCTAGGTTGTGCACATTCCAATGAGCAGCTCTCGTGAGAAACTGCGCTCAGTATCCATTTTCTCTGAGAAACTGCTCAACAATTACTGAAACCCGGGTTGTGCACATAGCTTAGCTCTGCATGTCCTTGCTCAGCAAGCCGTTCTTCTACACCTCTCCCTAAATGAACTGAAAGAAGGTTTACTTTTTTTTAATGGTGACAAACTGACCGGAACAACCCCATGTTTTGCCTCCCTGCACTGTTGATGGGAAAAAAGGTCGGAAGGTTGGGGAGTGGGGAGGGAGGTGTTGTTATAAATACATATTATAATATTGGCTTTCCGCAAATATTAAAGGATGTTATATGTGTAATATTAAAATAGCTTTACTATAAGGATATAGGTTTTTTAGCTAATGCCTTTATTTCAGTTATTATTAGTAGTAAAATAGACGATACAGTTATAGCAATTAAACTGTCTGCTTAGCTGGATAACATCGAGTGAACATGTGGTGGACCTCCCTCTGGTACTGACTTACCAATTATCAGCAACTACCGTCTGCAGACACCATGGACCAAAGCCCAAGCTGGAGGAGATAACAAAAATGGACTAAAACCACAGTCAGGGAATGCGCATGCTCTAAAAAGCCGGACCCAAGGAGGAGACCTGCAAAACAGTTCCTGGAAAATGTAAACTAGTATGAATATGCATAATTGTTTATGAATATGCATTTTGCTGATGCAATAGTAAAGGTATATCAAGGGTGTCCCTGCAATAACAGGTGTGCTCTTGGCTGAGTGCCGAAGGTACCCAGCACTGTTTTTTTGCTTTATTGTTTTTGTCCCTTATTATCTCTTTATTAAAACTTTTAAATCCTAACAGGAAAGTGAACTTTGTTTTTCACAGGTGTTCTAAAAGTTTATATTTGTTCTCATTACCCGTGTTTAATTCTGTTAATAAAGTTTTCTTTATACTTTTTAATCTTAAAGTCTTGAGCCTGTTTTGCCCCTTAAGGTGTTTTCTCTTAATCCTTATCTCACCCCATGAAGTTTTTAAAAATTGTTCTTTCCCCTCCTCTGCTCAACTATAACAGAGGAAAATGAATAAATAATTTTTTGTGAGTGCACTGGCCTTTGGCCAGCGTCCAACCCATGACAAATATCTTATTAAAATCACTTCCAATAACACAAAACAGCTTGTCAGTCATGGAGTAGTAAAAAAATTAAACTAGTAAACTGAACAGAAGATAAAACTACAATTATTCTGATCATATGTTAGCGTATTTCCTCATATTACTATGTTGACTTACTTCTAAAGTAATGTGCTCAAAACAGTTTCCTCATAGACATCAAGAGAGAATCATGTCTGCACTAGTTCTCAAGGCAGTTGAGAAAGTAATGGTAACAAGAACAGAAGCAGTCATTTAATTACCATGCTAAACAACATGTCCTGAGCTTCAGTTTTTGGTTTCACAACATGTAGTGGCATGGTTTCGTATCAGGTGACTGTTTTTGACTGGGGATGTTTGGTTTGGCACAACTTGGAGTTGTTGAGACTTCTATGAAAGCAAAGTCCTTCTCCATTTTCTATATTTGCTTTTGCTCCATTTCGCAACTTGATTTGCTGTTAGATGGCATTTTTTACATAGCATAAATGAATTTAATTCCTTTAGCACAAAACCAGTCCTTGCCTAGAAGGTCTGATGCAGTAACATAAGAATATTGAAATACAGAAAGGATACACCACTGCTCAATGTGGTATTGACCTGTTAATATATTAAGACTTGTTTAATGAAGCTTTTATTAAACCAAGAAAGTAAGATTACTCAAGGCTAATCAGTTGAAACTCAAATATCAAACAGCCTCCTGTCTGTTTGTGTGTTTATATGTATATAAAGCTGTCAGTTCAATACTCATTTCTAGGAATTACATGCAGTTAAATAATCCACAACAATATAGAATACAGTCTAGTGCTACTTAATTAAAATACTTAACAATCTTATCGAGGTTAAACAAATCCAAGGAATCAACTATGTCTTTTTACTTGTCATCATGTTATGGATTTCTTTCTATTTGAAGATGGTTTGCAATGCAGCTCTGCAGCAAAAAGCTAAAGCCGCAAGGAAACACCTTATTTCTCCACCGGTTTTAATCAGTGCTTGGTTATATACAATAAATTCCTGGACTCTGTCATAACCATTAGTAATTCTGCAATAAATTTAACAGCATAGAATTTCATTAATTGCACACACTCCTCTCAAGTATCAATACTTTTACTTTCTTGGCAAACCTCAAAAGTCAGAGGAATCCAGAAACTAACCCTATCATCTCCTTCTAACAATAAGAATTACTAATATTAATACTCATACCGAAGTCAGTTGACTTACACAGGAATTAAAAAACATTGGCTTTCACGTGGAAAAGATGTTGATAAAAATCTGTTTTGGTTAAGTAAAATAAAAGTCTAAATCAATGGTATTTTTTCCCAGGAATATTTGCTTTAGTTGGTCAGAGTTGGGTTCAGTAATTCATCCTTCTAAAAGTGAATGTTGAAAACCTTTTCCTACTCTGACAAGTCATCCTATGGGAATGCATGGCAGTAATTCGTCTCAGCAAGTAAGAAAACTTCCAAGTCTAGGTCTGAGGCCTGATATTACTGAAGACTTCGGAAAAAACCTCTGGCCTGTATTTCCACTCTGAAACAACTCCAGTCAGTACCTCAACAGTGTCATAATCGTTTAGCAGAAATACACCAGTGCTAGAAGTCAGAATCTAACTAGATATGCTGTGGCTACAGGTATTAGACTTGAGTGCAAGAGAGAAACAATCCTCTGTCTAATGCCACGTTCTGATTCTATTATCCAGCCCTCATTCAGACTTGTAAAAGCACTTCTAAATTACCTTTGACAGAAAAGATATTCTTCCAAAACTATGTTTACTCATACGGCTCTACATTAATAATCAGCAAGGAAAACAACACGAGATTAAAATGCTTTTGAAGTTATTAAATATACACCAACATACTGGATACTGGTGGTTCAGGAAGATGAGAAAAGTGTGCACGTTTTACATGATGTGTGAAAATAGATCACTCACAGCTTGCATAAAAAAACCAGTTGTCATTTGGCATGGCATGGATATCTAGCTGTTTAACTGGAAGGGAATCCCAGAAATAGATGTTATAAGTATTACCATAGTTCCATCAAGCTCAGTGGTTCCAAATTAATTGAGTTGGACTGAGATTATGACACAGGGTATTTTATTATATTTGAAATTCAGAGAAGTAAAATAGAACTTCAAAATCTTTCTTGAAAAGGAGTTACATTCTTTTAGTGCTTTGAGAAATAATTTGCCCGATCTCTCTAATCTCAGGTCTAAATCTTTCCTTTTCTATCTAACAGTCATATGGTCCTGTGACATGAAATGCTTTAAATCCAGTGATACATCACATACCCTAAACTCTCCCTCTCAGAAATGTACAAGAGATACTTGGTTATAGCTCGTCCGCTTCACATGATCTTTGGATGGCCATGGCACACCTAGCTTTTTATCATCATCGCCTTTTCACAGCAGAAGATTAATTCACGGTTGCTTATAAATGTAATATTCACTGTAAATTCCTTTATCTTGGAAATCTTAAATATGTTTATAAAATGTTTATAGATGTCTCTGCTTCTGCTGCTTTAATGATGCAAATTTACATATTCATGTGAAAATATTAATTTCATATTAAAGGATGACATTTTTGTTGACCAGATCATGCTGAAACCAACAGACATCTTCTACCTTTTAAATTCATCACAGTGATCCCTATAAGATATTCCCATTAACAATTTTTTATCAGCTAAATTAACTTATTTTATTCTTATGCTTTCGCAAATACCTATGTTCGCAGTCATCAAAACTTTCTTGAAAGCTTTTTATTGTTTTATTTTCCCTCTGCAACTATTTAACCACTTCTTTGCAAAGCTGGACAATTATTTAGATTAGCTGACAGTTTAGTTGCCACATAGAAGACTCATGTGAAAGTCCACTGATAAATTGTTGAGATGCATAGTGCCTCTATTGTAGTTACCAATATATTTTTATTTTAAACTAGGAGCATTCATCCTTGTTTCAGCAGATCCTGGGACAGTTCGTACAAGGCCATGTTTAATTATGCATGACCTTCTTGATTTTAAAGTCCTGATAAGAAAAATTGCTTGTGTTGATGTTTTGCAAGATGTACGCACAAGTTAAGAATGAGAACAACTTAGCAGTAGTTTCTTAACATTCAGGAAGTTTGTAATTGTTCCTCCTGAGAATTCAGGTGGTGCTCCTCCTTGTGCACCACCCAGAGTGAATCAAAAAACCTTCCACCTGCCGAGTGAACCAAGGCATAAAAACGTGAGAGATGAATAATAACCTTATGCAAACCCCACATCAGAAAGGTGTATAATTGACTCAAAAAAAAAAAAAAAAAATTTTGGTTTAGGAGTCTACCAAAGAATTCTGTTTATTCACCAGATTAAAAAACAAACAAGCAAAACCCCAACGAAAAAACCCCCAATAATTTCTTTGTTTCAAATTCAGATTATTCACAGATAGATTAGTTCTATTTCAGGTGAAAATCAAGCCTTGAAAAATATGCATAATAATAATAGATTTGAGAAACACTAGGTAGATAACTCTTGAAACAAAGGCCAATGTTAAGTGACCTGGATCACTAACTAGAAGTAACTTTCTCCTTTGAACAGCAAAAATTCTTTAGGCACTAAGGTCATAATTTAGTACTTTGCTTGGGTATTTTAAGATAGATGACGATGGTCATAGGCAAAAAAAAAAAGCATATTAGTGTACTCATGTACATTTATTCTCACAGTACTATCTTCTGCTGAGCTTATCACTAACATGAAAGTACCTAATCATTACCAGAGGCAGTTGCAGTGAAGTAAAAAATGGATCTTGCCACAGAAATTATTATTAGAGATTTTAAGGAGCTGGAGGAAATATAAATGCCTGCACAAAGCCAGTGAAAAGTAAGTATTTCTTTCTGTAATATAGAGATTTTACAAATGCTTCCCAAAGAAGAAATACCTCTTTTCTGTAGAATGGTGCTTCCCTTCTGAGACAGAAATTCTTTCAGCCTTAAAATGTTTTTTTCCTTATCTACTTCTGACTAATTAACATTGAGAGCTTTGGCTTTGTAGTGTATTTGCCTTGCATGTTGTTAAATTGGTCAAATAATAAGATATGACAATGCAAGTCAGGTAGTTATGAGATAATCATTTTGCTTCTCAAAAAAAATGGATGAGAAGGAGATAAAGCCAAGTGTCCTTCATGCTAATGGATGTAATTACTTACTAGTACCTATTCCCTGTGGAATTTCACATTCTTTTAACAAAGCCTGTGTTGCATGGCAGACCCACTGATCTGCACAGTAACTGCCAAGCTGCACAGACACATTGTGTCTATGTGTGCACTACACCACCACACATTTTTCACTGCCCATACATTTGCACCTGATGATATTACTGATCCTTACAAGTGACCTGACTACTGAACAGTGTTGGTGGTGTTGGGTAAAGCACAGAAACGAAAGCTTCAATATAATGGTAACATTCTGAAAAACTAAACATCTCAAAAAATTATTGAACAGAATCAATCAAAAATACTCAAACTTGTTTTCCTCATTTCCTAATTCATGTTGAAAGCACAAACTGATACACAGATCTTCAGAACATGTGTGAACTGCTGACTTCTCTTGTAAATAACTTAATGCAAAGGAAAAAAATCTGTGAAAACATCATGAAACTTAAGTGTCTTTAATTCTAGGAGTCAGTTATTAAAGTATTAAGGTTTCAGATTTAAAAGAAAGTTCTCATTGATGAAAAAAACCAAACATTGTTAATGATTTGTTTACAGATGGATCTCAGAAACCACAGGGTTTAAAAATAAATTTTAGAAGACTTTTATGCAGGTTTTGTTCAGAGTACACCCTGACACCTTCTGAGTAGCCCTTTGAAAAATTTTTTCACATAATTGATGGAAAGATCAAGCTAAAAGAAAAAAGGTTTAGGGCTAGGCACTAAAATAAACTCTGCAAACAGTTAAGAGCTCTGTGACACCTCCTGCAGAATTCTTAGCTCTGGAACAAAAAACACCCCCCTCTAAGTTTAACCCAGTGAGTTGTCCTAAGAGCTCAAGTTTTCTATTTTGAAATTAGCAGGCTGACTTTTTTTTGGACATCAGTAGTTTGACCAAAAATATATTCTCAGACCATATTGAGATTTACTTGCTCCTGCGATTAAATAATTTGTCTTTCTATCCATCTACTGAAATTCCCTTCCCTAAAAGATTCAATTCAGCCATTCTCATTTTTAGTTATTATGGAATACCGTTCTTTTCAGAAATTAACATTAATGAACTTCTGATTTTCTGGGCAATGACCTCTCCTTAAATCACCACTTGCAAAATGGAACCCATATTCTGCTCAGGTTTTAGGTGGGGATTAAAAGAAGGAATTTATGACCAAATATTTATCATAAATACCATACTCAACACTTGAACAGAAGCAAGAAAATATAAACAATCCCCTGCTTCATATTCAGCATAAGAACCTGTTTCTTTCATCTTTTTCAAGTTCTGCTTAAAATTAATCATCCATTAGGATCATGTCTTCATAGACTATACCCATTTTTTTTGTGAATTGAGAGGAAGAAGTTTCCAAAGGAATGAACAGCTGAAGCTCAAAAACTTTACTTGTTTTGCATTTACAGAACAATAATCATGGCTCATGCTGAATGCCTGTTCTAAATTACAGTTCTGTGGAGCTTTAAAAGCCTTCGAGAGCTCTTTGCTCTCTCTTGGTCCACATGTCTAAAACAAAACAGCATAAACATAATGGAGCTATGATTTCAATGTTTCCATTTTCTCCAGACTTGAAACAGTTTGTTTTGCAGTTGTTTGCTTTTTTCTGTCAACTAGTTTGTGTCCAGAGGAAGATAAACACTGAGAGCAAGAGAAATGAGGAAGACAATGCAAGTGTACAAAATAGGTTGTTTTAAAACAATGTAGAGTGAGATTTGATTATAAAACATCTATATAATTTTTCATATCTATTTCCAATGGTTTTAGGATTTAGCTTACTTTTTATATTAATAACATTTAATTTAGTAATAGCTGAGTAGTAGGTTTTTAGGCACGTGGATCATCAGTATGTTTAAATATTAATCTGCAACAGATAAATCTGTTTGCATTTCCTTGGCTGTAATACTGTGCTAAATTAGAGTATGTAACTTGACTAACGACAATGAGGGAATTTTGCAGAATATAAGAATTTTACTGTGATAAAACATTTCTTAGCATTTATCTCTATTTATTCACTGCAGCTCTTTTTTAAAAGGATAATTCAATGTAACTAAAACAGCAGCAATCATATCACATTATGGCTCTGAGAGTCACAAAAGGCAATATAAGACTTCAGAAAGAGACTTCCAACACCAGCAAGTTCCAAAGTATATCTCCCTCATCCCTTTTCCTAAACATATTTTATTTTGTAGCAACACAATTGTCTTGGGTAGTCGAGTAAAGAAATACAGCATATTTACTACTGGCTCTGCACTCGAACATTTCAACCCCATGCATTTTACCCTGAGGTTGGTAACTACCATGTATAATCCTAAAGTACTAATTCATCTACTGCTGTATTCTGAGAATCGCATCTTTATGAGTGGTACATCTACTGTGGATATGTAAAGCACCCCACTCTGACTCACATATTCACAGTTTACAGAATGTTAACCCATTTATTCCTTTAATTTAACTGAACTTGTAAAGAGATTTTGTATTTAGATTTTTTCGGAGGCAAGGATTTTTGTGTTATTATTTTGTTCTTTTTTTAATATATTAAAGGTTTCTACATTGTGAACTTTACAACCACTTGTATTTAATACTCTAACTCTTTAATTATTAAACTTTAAATATCCAACATACTGTTAGATACATGTGTCTATAAACACATCTTTATTGTGCCCAGTAAGTCTACATCAGTGATTTACATTAAACCAGTATTTACATTCTGGAACTGGGTACAACAAGGCCTTTTTCCTTATACCATATCCACTGTCAGGAGAAAAGCTCTGCAGTTGCTGCTGCATAGTTAAAAAACCTTCACTGCAGAGTAGTTCCCTGAATTTTGGCCTAAATTTAGTGTCTAACACACATAATCACAGAGTAGCAATAGATTGAGAAAACAGCCTACATATTCCTTATCAGCTACAGTTTTAGCTAGTCAAATATTCAGGGAAAAAATCTAGCAGGAATAAAACTGCAAATAAGACAGAGAGAGTTTAGCACTAAGTTGCAAGCACAGATATGACTGGAGTTGACAAAACATGTAGTTGCGTAGGACAGAGGACAAGTGAAAGCAGGTAAGGACTTATCCCTACCACTTTCCATAGCCCACTCAGAATTCACTGTGCCATCACATTCATTTTTTCCCCTCTCAGTCCAGGTATCTGAAGCATCTCTGCTTTCCTTGCCTTTAGATTATTATGTACAACCCATTAGAATGAGCCAAGTCTCACTCTCCCACCAGGTACAAGTCCTCCACATACAGTGTCTCCCCGCTTTGGGGCTCACAGTAGGTTAAATTCTTTCAGTGGCATACAATTAACTCAAATAATGGAGTCTCTTTGCCTTGCATAAGAAGAGCTATATGGAAAACCCACAAGTTCAATAAGTTAGCAAGAGCCTCAATTTACTTTTGATTTATTTTCAGTGTTTATGGTGTGCTTAATAGATTGTTGTTAAAGAGAGAGACAGTAAAAATTCTTTCTGGTAAACAATTTAGTTTAAGAATTAAAATTAGAGATAAATAATGATCCAGTTTTATTGAGACTGAATGCAACTGAGAAGAATGCAAATTAAAGCATCTTGCTGGCAAATTAAGTTGTTTATTATCTTTCATAAATTGCTTTGGGAAGATTCATTCTTTTCTAATGAGTATAAAACTGAAGACCAAATTACATTTTTTCTTCCCTGGGAGTTTCAGTCTTTGAGGTCAAAGGCAGTCTCTCAAAGTAACTCTAACAGAGCCTGGGCCCTTGATAGCTACCAGAAGCAACCATCGTTCTCATGCTAGTGGCACTAAAAAGTATGTCAAAACCCAGCAAAAATCGATCCACTTCTAATGCATTTCTCAGTCATTTCAATTACTGTCCTTTCAGTGGTCTTCACAAAGCATGAGGTCTAGCGCTTGCAAAACAATATACACTCACCTACTATTGAATGAACATATACACAAAGGAAAACTGTACCCAAAAAAAATCAGAATCAGTCAAGTTGAAAGACTTTTGAAGGTCATCTGGCCCATTATCCTGCTCTTATCATCACTTTTCACAGGAAAAATGCAAACAGCATATGATTATATTGAAAATGTATTTTAAGCAATATATACAACAGCAACTCCAGAGTCAAATCAAGTATTTGTGTAACAATAAGTGCTGTACTGATGCCATTACTGTATTATCATTTTCATTATTAACCATGATAACGTGGACGCCGCCAGTGATTTTTAGTCTATCACAAAAGCACAAACTATAGTCATACCAATGAAAGTTCCTACCCTCCAGCCCAGTTTAAACCAGCATAACATTGACCCATAGTAATGGGAGCCAGCCACTCCTGACCCAGCCTGAATCCCTGGATCTTAGTTGGTGGCCCAGGGCTGCCCATGGCATTTCTATTACTGGCTCTGATGTGTCAGGAGCATGGGTTTGTATGGTGTGGCTTAAGTGGGGGGCACATGCCAATGGCCTTGTCAGTCACATCAGCTCCTGGATAGTTTCATATTTTATGCCTTTCTGCATTATCAGCAGCCTGACAACTAGTGCATTTTCAATTCCTGCCCCAGGTGTGTCACAAAGGATGTGAAGTTGTTACAAGTTCATCTGTGCTTTTTCGCCAGAATAATCAAAAATATTTCAGCAGGATTGCTGTAGGCCACAGCTTTCACGTAAGCCCCCACTGTAACAATGACCTGTGCTTTGCTTGTTTTCCGAGCTCAGTAAAGAGCTGGAGAGGTGCAGACTCTCCTTGCTCAGAGCAGGGCAGGCGACACCCCACAACTGCACTCTAAAATACAGTCTCCTCTCCTCCTGCCTTTGGAAATATGGTTTTGTCAAATGAAGGTCTACCTCTGAGTTTGTTCTGTTTGATATGGACCTGCAGATCTCCTCATGGTATATGGATCTGGGGGAAGCAGCAGAGTGTTTTCTGTGTCTGTCATAGATGTACACCATTGTGTAGTCAATGAAGGTAATAGCAGCTGGACTGCAACTATTGCGAAGAATAAGGCCACCCACAGGCAGTCTGTAAGCAGCATCCATCTGATCAAGGTGGGATGGACTGACAGCCACCATGTAATGCTCAGCTCGAAGAGCCAAAACTGGCTCTTCCGGCACTTAAGACAAAACTGGTTTTGGCCCACAAAAATCCTACATGAACTCCAGAATGAACCACGGAGATGACATGCTCATTTCACTGCTTGCTTCCCTTGTCATGGAGGTCTCAGCCCCTCTCTCCCTCAGATATTAAGCACTGTCAGAGACTGACGTCATCAGAGTCACAATGCAGCATCAGACTCCTGGTACCTTATTTCTTTGGGACTGCTCAGAAGCTCAAGAGAACTTTCTAACTTCACATGAAGCAACGGAACAAAAACTTCAGGTGTGGCATCTCCACATGCTTTGGTCCAGTGCTTCCATATGTAAAATAAATTTTTCAGATCAAAGCGGCTGTTTTTAAACAAGATATAGAATATTGAAGTATTTCCAGAGTACAGTTTTTTAACCATTCCATGGATACTGGGGAGTCACAGTAGCTCATTTCTGATCTCACAGTTCGTCAATTTCCATAATTACAACCTCACAGGCTTTGGTTTTCATCTTAGCAGTTCCACTCAAGTGGCCCTCATTACAATTTGTATCCTAACCCCAGGATGCTGTCAAGATTTCGTGTGTTTGGAACAGTGACATAACCTGTTCTGGAATCCACACTGCATTCATTTTACTGTGCCGAATTCCATACTGGATTTGATTTTGTAGCTTTCTGTAGAGGTATACTTTGGAAAGAGTGTAACACTGGTCTTACAAGGCTGTATAAAATAACATACGAACTACTAATCTCAGAACCACATATCTCTCTCAGATTTTCTATTTTTCTCCTGTGGTTAAAGAAGCAGTAATTCCTAAGAATCAACAAGTTGATACACTGAACAGTCACTGGTGGATAATAACCTGACTCACAATGTATAAATTTGATGTGGAAAAAAGAATTTGAGCAACTATCCTGCTTGCTTTGAAACACATATGTTAGTTTATTATTATTAGATTCAGCCCTCAAAAAAAAAAATCACACAGAGAAGTTGCTGCTGGAAGTTGTGTTATACAAAGAAAACAAAACAACTATCCATATTGCTTATATGAAGTTCTAACAACACAAGAGTTCTCATTCTTGAAATCCCCACATGGTAGAAAAGATAACTGGAACCTGCCACAGCCTTAACTATAGAAGGGTTAAAAAAATCCATACAATAAACACCCTTAACACTACTGATATATTCAGTGATCTATTAAAACATGATACACATGATACCCAAAGTGTACTTGGGCCACCACATTCCATACAGAAGCCTGGCTAAGTAGACTGGTTTGCACAATGAGGATAACAGATTAAGAAAGTAAAAGACCATTTTATAAGCACCTATATGGGAGCCACTAAGTTTTATGCCTTGTCTTCAAGTGCAGTCAGCACTGCCTTAGATCTCATGGTGATAAATGAATGGTTTACATGACTGACCTGCACAATCCCCTTTGTGAATGTCAGAAATAGCTCCTTGTGCAATTTATGCAGTGCCCATTCTGAAACTCACAACAAGCAGTCTGCAGAGGCTACCACAGCAATCACCTCACCCTGGGAGTGGGTTAGAAACAGCCTGGACTTGGTCACCTCCACACTCTCACCTATTGTAGGAGCAGATCCTTCCAGCCCACCCCACACTGTGCAAGGTGTGGGTTCTGTTTCTTATTTGCACTAAAGCAGATTAAATAACAAAAAAACCACTAGCCCCATACTGAGCATTTCCATGACTAATGCTTTTCAGTGACTTTACTGACTCAAGAGGAAAAGCAGATTTGCACCCAAAAGATATAGTGCTAAAGCTCATATGTGTTTAGCTCTTTAGAAGGAGCAGAAGATTCACTATCATTAGAGCCAAGTTGAATTGCTACACCTTAAATCCCTAATTTTTGGATTCAAATCAAGCCTTACAAAATAATGTTCCTATAATTTCTGACTCCTGAATCCTCACTGTAGACTGCTTTAAAATAGTCATAGGAAATATGAGATGCAAGCAAATAATTTATCTACCAGAGATCAATCATTCTGCATGGATTTTTGATGATTACATTACATTATTTAATAATTAAATATAATTCAATACTATTTGACTGGCATTTTTCAAATCTGAAGAGTTCAAGATGCAAGACAGTCTATTATACAAAGTACATAGCACAACTACACAGCAATTAATCAAAAGCTCTTTCAAATTATTTTCACTCATCCTTCACATCCAGAATAGAAATCAATAACAGGAAATACTTACATTAAAGTAGTTTTGAAATCAAGATAATTACAGAAATTTCTCACATCTTCAGAGAATAAGCAAGAGCAGTTTGCCAGATTAATCTCTGTAATGTGAGGTTCGGTCTCAATAAACTGAACAGTTTTGTCCCCTCAAACATTCAACAAAAATCCTTCTAAATAATCATTGAGACTTAATAGGTTTCAGAGGGATTTTTTACACTATGCTGCATATAAAAACATCTTCCTTAATTTTTTTCTTCCTGCATTCTTCATTCATGACTTTTAATTAAATGGAACATTAAAAGTTTAAAATTGCTCCACCATAACGTGAAAGAGGATGTAGTTATGAACTGCAGTATTAAAATTCAGATCTGCATTACTTCTCAATCTCCTCAGTTAAGACTTTTCCCAAAATACTGCCTCTTTGCAAATGCCAGAGGAAAATAATCAATCTTTAATACAGAAAGATACAAACTTTCTATTGCTTTGTTGAAGTCTATTCTGATATCTAAATGTAAATTATTCGCTTCAGTAGTTTTGTTTTTAAGCCATTAATTAAAAGTGTGACATATAATAAGCTATTAGCTTTGTTTCTTACAGTTTTCTGTTGTTCCTATATCTGATGTGCTATAAAGAACTGCTCAAACCCTATAGTTTTAGGTGCCCATAGTTGCTAATTTTCTGAATTGATCAAAGAAACTGCAAAATCTTCTAACAGATGATAAACAGATAAGGATATGGTTCTAAGGAGATGAAGAAGACCTCAAATTAACAAGATTCTACCATCAAGTAGTTGTGGGGGAGGGAGGTGAGTGAATGGGACTTTCAGTGGTAGGAAGTTCACGCAAGTGAAAGGAAAACCAGCCAAGTATCTGCTGAGGGGGTATCCAGGATCAACTGTGCCTTTGTGCTACTGGGCCCAAAGGGACACAAGGAACTGGGCAACACTGACGGTAATGCTTAACAGTGTGCAGGGGGATGATGTGATGCAAATAAAAGCTCTTATTCCCAAGTCATTTACCCAGATGGGCTAAGGATCACCGGAATTTACAGCTACCTAAAAGTCAGCATCAACAATAAATCTGTGCAGACAAAGCAGTTTATACAGCACTGCTTTTGACAAGAAGCCCCTATGAATTTTGCATGTGATTGCTTCTTTCAGCACAAATGGTGAAGTCCTGGTAGAGCACTGAAACACTCTTTTAAGGCTTCTATGAAAGCTGCTTTTCTGATACATTTACAGACTGAGTGTGTCCAGCTAGGGACACATCATGCACTGAACCTGAGCACTTCACTGAAGGAACAAGCCTCACAGGTTCAGTTAGAACGATGCCATGGATTGAGTTAGGGCTATCTCTAACACAGAACCCAGCAATTTCTCCAAGAGCAAAAGTGGGACTTCCAGCTTTGGGAACCAATATTGCAAACTGTCACATCCAAGGGCCTATCAAGATATATGACAGGAAGCCTGGGGGATTCAGTTTAGTGAAGGAAAATTTCAAACATACTGGTATAGACAGATGACTTACAGGAAGAACCACTCATCTAGAGGCAAGCAGTTAAATACTTTCATAGTCTAAGCATAAAAAAACCCACAGAAAACAGCAAGCTTCCACCATAAATGTGGGAGTAAAAATCAATTCAGTGAACTCTAGTTCAGTCATCTGGTGAACAATGCCCAAATTCACAAAAAATGACAAGGCTTGTTAAATGGTACATTTTGTTATTTACCTAGAGCTTACTCAGGCTGGCAAGGATGAGATGAGATGACTTTTCATGTTTTAGGAAGTCCAAGATTCATATCAGCATCCCTAATAATCACCTCTCTTTCAGATCATGTCCTATAGCAAACATTTTAAACACAAAGATCTAGAAATTGTCTTGATTTTCTTAGAGAATCAGAGCAGTCAAGAAGGCGAAACTGGTGGTTCAAATTCAGTACTGAAGAACTGTTATTGACTTTTTGGAAGGCACTGTGGCAGGACATATC